>CATQJD010000039.1:0-91608 GCA_958298945.1 Atherix ibis | reverse complement strand
TCTTGAAACATGCAGTAAAATTGAAAATTTTCCTTTGGGACACCCTTGGAAGATTTGTAATTTTTCTCGAAAATTTAACTTTTGTCAATCCACGATTTTTTTGGTCCAAACCATGGAGAAACATTCAAAATGCTTAAATTGCTGAAAACTGCATCGATTTTGGCCGAAATTTTCGGAAAATACGATTTCTTGAAAAATGCAGTAAAATTGAAAATTTTCCTTTGGGGGACCCTTTGAAGATTTGTAATTTTTCTCGAAAATTTAACTTTTGTCAATCCACGATTTTTTTGGTCCAAACCATGGAGAAACATTCAAAATGCTTAAATTGCTGAAAACTGCATCGATTTTGGCCGAAATTTTCGGAAAATACGATTTCTTGAAAAATGCAGTAAAATTTAAAATTTTCCTTTGGGGGACCCTTGGAAGATTTGTAATTTTTCTCGAAAATTTAACTTCTGTCAATCCACGATTTTTTTGGTCCAAACCATGGAGAAACATTCAAAATGCTTAAATTGCTGAAAACTGCATCGATTTTGGCCGAAATTTTCGGAAAATACAATTTCTTCAAAAATGCAGTAAAATTGAAAATTTTCCTTTTGGGGACCCTTGGAAGATTTGTAATTTTTCTCGAAAATTTAACTTTTGTCAATCCACGATTTTTTTGGTCCAAACCATGGAGAAACATTCAAAATGCTTAAATTGCTGAAAACTGCATCGATTTTGGCCGAAATTTTCGGAAAATACGATTTCTTGAAAAATGCAGTAAAATTTAAAATTTTCCTTTGGGGGACCCTTGGAAGATTTGTAATTTTTCTCGAAAATTTAACTTCTGTCAATCCACGATTTTTTTGGTCCAAACCATGGAGAAACATTCAAAATGCTTAAATTGCTGAAAACTGCATCGATTTTGGCCGAAATTTTCGGAAAATACGATTTCTTGAAAAATGCAGTAAAATTGAAAATTTTCCTTTGGGGGACCCTTGGAAGATTTGTAATTTTTCTCGAAAATTTAACTTCTGTCAATCCACGATTTGTTTGGTCCAAACCATGGAGAAACATTCAAAATGCTTAAATTGCTGAAAACTGCATCGATTTTGGCCGAAATTTTCGGAAAATACAATTTCTTGAAAAATGCAGTAAAATTGAAAATTTTCCTTTGGGACACCCTTGGAAGATTTGTAATTTTTCTCGAAAATTTAACTTTTGTCAATCCACGATTTTTTTGGTCCAAACCATGGAGAAACATTCAAAATGCTTAAATTGCTGAAAACTGCATCGATTTTGGCCGAAATTTTCGGAAAATACGATTTCTTGAAAAATGCAGTAAAATTGAAAATTTTCCTTTGGGGGACCCTTTGAAGATTTGTAATTTTTCTCGAAAATTTAACTTTTGTCAATCCACGATTTTTTTGGTCCAAACCATGGAGAAACATTCAAAATGCTTAAATTGCTGAAAACTGCATCGATTTTGGCCGAAATTTTCGGAAAATACGATTTCTTGAAAAATGCAGTAAAATTTAAAATTTTCCTTTGGGGGACCCTTGGAAGATTTGTAATTTTTCTCGAAAATTTAACTTCTGTCAATCCACGATTTTTTTGGTCCAAACCATGGAGAAACATTCAAAATGCTTAAATTGCTGAAAACTGCATCGATTTTGGCCGAAATTTTCGGAAAATACAATTTCTTGAAAAATGCAGTAAAATTGAAAATTTTCCTTTGGGACACCCTTGGAAGATTTGTAATTTTTCTCGAAAATTTAACTTTTGTCAATCCACGTTTTTTTTGGTCCAAACCATGGAGAAACATTCAAAATGCTTAAATTGCTGAAAACTGCACCGATTTTGGCCGAAATTTTCGGAAAATACGATTTCTTGAAAAATGCAGTTAAATTGAAAATTTTCCTTTGGGGGATCCTTGGAAGATTTTTAATTTTTCTCGAAAATTTAACTTTTGTCAATCCACGATTTTTTTGGTCCAAACCATGGAGAAACATTCAAAATGCTTAAATTGCTGAAAACTGCATCGATTTTGGCCGAAATTTTCGGAAAATACGATTTCTTGAAAAATGCAGTTAAATTGAAAATTTTCCTTTGGGGGACCCTTTGAAGATTTGTAATTTTTCTCGAAAATTTAACTTTTGTCAATCCACGATTTTTTTGGTCCAAACCATGGAGAAACATTCAAAATGCTTAAATTGCTGAAAACTGCACCGATTTTGGCCGAAATTTTCGGAAAATACGATTTCTTGAAAAATGCAGTTAAATTGAAAATTTTCCTTTGGGGGATCCTTGGAAGATTTTTAATTTTTCTCGAAAATTTAACTTTTGTCAATCCACGATTTTTTTGGTCCAAACCATGGAGAAACATTCAAAATGCTTAAATTGCTGAAAACTGCATCGATTTTGGCCGAAATTTTCGGAAAATACGATTTCTTGAAAAATGCAGTAAAATTTAAAATTTTCCTTTGGGGGACCCTTGGAAGATTTGTAATTTTTCTCGAAAATTTAACTTCTGTCAATCCACGATTTTTTTGGTCCAAACCATGGAGAAACATTCAAAATGCTTAAATTGCTGAAAACTGCATCGATTTTGGCCGAAATTTTCGGAAAATACAATTTCTTCAAAAATGCAGTAAAATTGAAAATTTTCCTTTTGGGGACCCTTGGAAGATTTGTAATTTTTCTCGAAAATTTAACTTTTGTCAATCCACGATTTTTTTGGTCCAAACCATGGAGAAACATTCAAAATGCTTAAATTGCTGAAAACTGCATCGATTTTGGCCGAAATTTTCGGAAAATACGATTTCTTGAAAAATGCAGTAAAATTTAAAATTTTCCTTTGGGGGACCCTTGGAAGATTTGTAATTTTTCTCGAAAATTTAACTTCTGTCAATCCACGATTTTTTTGGTCCAAACCATGGAGAAACATTCAAAATGCTTAAATTGCTGAAAACTGCATCGATTTTGGCCGAAATTTTCGGAAAATACGATTTCTTGAAAAATGCAGTAAAATTGAAAATTTTCCTTTGGGGGACCCTTGGAAGATTTGTAATTTTTCTCGAAAATTTAACTTCTGTCAATCCACGATTTGTTTGGTCCAAACCATGGAGAAACATTCAAAATGCTTAAATTGCTGAAAACTGCATCGATTTTGGCCGAAATTTTCGGAAAATACAATTTCTTGAAAAATGCAGTAAAATTGAAAATTTTCCTTTGGGACACCCTTGGAAGATTTGTAATTTTTCTCGAAAATTTAACTTTTGTCAATCCACGATTTTTTTGGTCCAAACCATGGAGAAACATTCAAAATGCTTAAATTGCTGAAAACTGCATCGATTTTGGCCGAAATTTTCGGAAAATACGATTTCTTGAAAAATGCAGTAAAATTGAAAATTTTCCTTTGGGGGACCCTTTGAAGATTTGTAATTTTTCTCGAAAATTTAACTTTTGTCAATCCACGATTTTTTTGGTCCAAACCATGGAGAAACATTCAAAATGCTTAAATTGCTGAAAACTGCATCGATTTTGGCCGAAATTTTCGGAAAATACGATTTCTTGAAAAATGCAGTAAAATTTAAAATTTTCCTTTGGGGGACCCTTGGAAGATTTGTAATTTTTCTCGAAAATTTAACTTCTGTCAATCCACGATTTTTTTGGTCCAAACCATGGAGAAACATTCAAAATGCTTAAATTGCTGAAAACTGCATCGATTTGGCCGAAATTTTCGGAAAATACAATTTCTTGAAAAATGCAGTAAAATTGAAAATTTTCCTTTGGGACACCCTTGGAAGATTTGTAATTTTTCTCGAAAATTTAACTTTTGTCAATCCACGATTTTTTTGGTCCAAACCATGGAGAAACATTCAAAATGCTTAAATTGCTGAAAACTGCACCGATTTTGGCCGAAATTTTCGGAAAATACGATTTCTTGAAAAATGCAGTTAAATTGAAAATTTTTCTTTGGGGGATCCTTGGAAGATTTTTAATTTTTCTCGAAAATTTAACTTTTGTCAATCCACGATTTTTTTGGTCCAAACCATGGAGAAACATTCAAAATGCTTAAATTGCTGAAAACTGCATCGATTTTGGCCGAAATTTTCGGAAAATACGATTTCTTGAAAAATGCAGTTAAATTGAAAATTTTCCTTTGGGGGACCCTTTGAAGATTTGTAATTTTTCTCGAAAATTTAACTTTTGTCAATCCACGATTTTTTTGGTCCAAACCATGGAGAAACATTCAAAATGCTTAAATTGCTGAAAACTGCACCGATTTTGGCCGAAATTTTCGGAAAATACGATTTCTTGAAAAATGCAGTTAAATTGAAAATTTTCCTTTGGGGGATCCTTGGAAGATTTTTAATTTTTCTCGAAAATTTAACTTTTGTCAATCCACGATTTTTTTGGTCCAAACCATGGAGAAACATTCAAAATGCTTAAATTGCTGAAAACTGCATCGATTTTGGCCGAAATTTTCGGAAAATACGATTTCTTGAAAAATGCAGTTAAATTGAAAATTTTCCTTTGGGGGACCCTTTGAAGATTTGTAATTTTTCTCGAAAATTTAACTTTTGTCAATCCTCGATATTTTTAGTCCAAACCATGGAGAAACATTCAAAATGCTTAAATTGCTGAAAACTGCATCGATTTTGGCCGAAATTTTCGGAAAATACGATTTCTTGAAAAATGCAGTAAAATGGAAAATTTTCCATTGAGGGACCCTTGGAAGATTTGTAATTTTTCCCGAAAATTTAACTTTTGTCAAACCACGATTTTTTTGCTCCAAACCATGGAGAAACATTCAAAATGCTTAAATTGCTGAAAACTGCACCGATTTTGGCCGAAATTTTCGGAAAATACAATTTCTTGAAAAATGCAGTTAAATTGAAAATTTTCCTTTGGGGGACCCTTTGAAGATTTTTAATTTTTCTCGAAAATTTAACTTTTGTCAATCCACGATTTTTTTAGTCCAAACCATGGAGAAACATTCAAAATGCTTAAATTGCTGAAAACTGCATCGATTTTGGCCGAAAATTTCGGAAAATACGATTTTTTGAAAAATGCGTTAAAATTGAAAATTTTCCTTTGGGGGACCCTTGGAAGATTTGTAATTTTTCTCGAAAATTTAACTTTTGTCAATCCACGATTTTTTTGGTCCAAACCATGGAGAAACATTCAAAATGCTTAAATTGCTGAAAACTGCATCGATTTTGGCCGAAATTTTCGGAAAATACGATTTCTTGAAAAATGCAGTAAAATTGAAAATTTTCCTTTGGGGGACCCTTGGAAGATTTGTAATTTTTCTCGAAAATTTAACTTCTATCAATCCACGATTTGTTTGGTCCAAACCATGGAGAAACATTCAAAATGCTTAAATTGCTGAAAACTGCATCGATTTTGGCCGAAATTTTCGGAAAATACAATTTCTTGAAAAATGCAGTAAAATTGAAAATTTTCCTTTGGGACACCCTTGGAAGATTTGTAATTTTTCTCGAAAATTTAACTTTTGTCAATCCACGATTTTTTTGGTCCAAACCATGGAGAAACATTCAAAATGCTTAAGTTGCTGAAAACTGCATCGATTTTGGCCGAAATTTTCGGAAAATACGATTTCTTGAAAAATGCAGTAATATTGAAAATTTTCCTTTGGGGGACCCTTTGAAGATTTGTAATTTTTCTCGAAAATTTAACTTTTGTCAATCCACGATTTTTTTGGTCCAAACCATGGAGAAACATTCAAAATGCTTAAATTGCTGAAAACTGCATCGATTTTGGCCGAAATTTTCGGAAAATACGATTTCTTGAAAAATGCAGTAAAATTTAAAATTTTCCTTTGGGGGACCCTTGGAAGATTTGTAATTTTTCTCGAAAATTTAACTTCTGTCAATCCACGATTTTTTTGGTCCAAACCATGGAGAAACATTCAAAATGCTTAAATTGCTTAAAACTGCATCGATTTTGGCCGAAATTTTCGGAAAATACAATTTCTTCAAAAATGCAGTAAAATTGAAAATTTTCCTTTGGGGGACCCTTGGAAGATTTGTAATTTTTCTCGAAAATTTAACTTTTGTCAATCCACGATTTTTTTGGTCCAAACCATGGAGAAACATTCAAAATGCTTAAATTGCTGAAAACTGCATCGATTTTGGCCGAAATTTTCGGAAAATACGATTTCTTGAAAAATGCAGTAAAATGGAAAATTTTCCATTGGGGGACCCTTGGAAGATTTGTAATTTTTCCCGAAAATTTAACTTTTGTCAAACCACGATTTTTTTGCTCCAAACCATGGAGAAACATTCAAAATGCTTAAATTGCTGAAAACTGCACCGATTTTGGCCGAAATTTTCGGAAAATACAATTTCTTGAAAAATGCAGTTAAATTGAAAATTTTCCTTTGGGGGACCCTTTGAAGATTTTTAATTTTTTCTCGAAAATTTAACTTTTGTCAATCCACGATTTTTTTAGTCCAAACCATGGAGAAACATTCAAAATGCTTAAATTGCTGAAAACTGCATCGATTTTGGCCGAAAATTTCGGAAAATACGATTTTTTGAAAAATGCGTTAAAATTGAAAATTTTCCTTTGGGGGACCCTTGGAAGATTTGTAATTTTTCTCGAAAATTTAACTTTTGTCAATCCACGATTTTTTTGGTCCAAACCATGGAGAAACATTCAAAATGCTTAAATTGCTGAAAACTGCATCGATTTTGGCCGAAATTTTCGGAAAATACGATTTCTTGAAAAATGCAGTAAAATTGAAAATTTTCCTTTGGGGGACCCTTGGAAGATTTGTAATTTTTCTCGAAAATTTAACTTCTATCAATCCACGATTTGTTTGGTCCAAACCATGGAGAAACATTCAAAATGCTTAAATTGCTGAAAACTGCATCGATTTTGGCCGAAATTTTCGGAAAATACAATTTCTTGAAAAATGCAGTAAAATTGAAAATTTTCCTTTGGGACACCCTTGGAAGATTTGTAATTTTTCTCGAAAATTTAACTTTTGTCAATCCACGATTTTTTTGGTCCAAACCATGGAGAAACATTCAAAATGCTTAAGTTGCTGAAAACTGCATCGATTTTGGCCGAAATTTTCGGAAAATACGATTTCTTGAAAAATGCAGTAAAATTGAAAATTTTCCTTTGGGGGACCCTTTGAAGATTTGTAATTTTTCTCGAAAATTTAACTTTTGTCAATCCACGATTTTTTTGGTCCAAACCATGGAGAAACATTCAAAATGCTTAAATTGCTGAAAACTGCATCGATTTTGGCCGAAATTTTCGGAAAATACGATTTCTTGAAAAATGCAGTAAAATTTAAAATTTTCCTTTGGGGGACCCTTGGAAGATTTGTAATTTTTCTCGAAAATTTAACTTCTGTCAATCCACGATTTTTTTGGTCCAAACCATGGAGAAACATTCAAAATGCTTAAATTGCTTAAAACTGCATCGATTTTGGCCGAAATTTTCGGAAAATACAATTTCTTCAAAAATGCAGTAAAATTGAAAATTTTCCTTTGGGGGACCCTTGGAAGATTTGTAATTTTTCTCGAAAATTTAACTTTTGTCAATCCACGATTTTTTTGGTCCAAACCATGGAGAAACATTCAAAATGCTTAAATTGCTGAAAACTGCATCGATTTTGGCCGAAATTTTCGGAAAATACGATTTCTTGAAAAATGCAGTAAAATTGAAAATTTTCCTTTGGGGGACCCTTTGAAGATTTGTAATTTTTCTCGAAAATTTAACTTTTGTCAATCCACGATTTTTTTGGTCCAAACCATGGAGAAAAATTCAAAATGCTTAAATTGCTAAAAACTGCATCGATTTTGGCCGAAATTTTCGGAAAATACGATTTCTTGAAAAATGCAGTAAAATTTAAAATTTTCCTTTGGGGGACCCTTGGAAGATTTGTAATTTTTCTCGAAAATTTAACTTCTGTCAATCCACGATTTTTTTGGTCCAAACCATGGAGAAACATTCAAAATGCTTAAATTGCTGAAAACTGCATCGATTTTGGCCGAAATTTTCGGAAAATACAATTTCTTCAAAAATGCAGTAAAATTGAAAATTTTCCTTTGGGGCACCCTTTGAAAATTTGTAATTTTTCTCGAAAATTTAACTTTTGTCAATCCACGATTTTTTTGGTCCAAACCATGGAGAAACATTCAAAATGCTTAAATTGCTGAAAACTGCATCGATTTTGGCCGAAATTTTCGGAAAATACGATTTCTTGAAAAATGCAGTAAAATTGAAAATTTTCCTTTGGGGGACCCTTGGAAGATTTGTAATTTTTCTCGAAAATTTAACTTTTGTCAATCCACGATTTGTTTGGTCCAAACCATGGAGAAACATTCAAAATGCTTAAATTGCTGAAAACTGCATCGATTTTGGCCGAAATTTTCGGAAAATACAATTTCTTGAAAAATGCAGTAAAATTGAAAATTTTCCTTTGGGGGACCCTTGGAAGATTTGTAATTTTTCTCGAAAATTTAACTTCTGTCAATCCACGATTTTTTTGGTCCAAACCATAGAGAAACATTCAAAATGCTTAAATTGCTGAAAACTGCATCGATTTTGGCCGAAAATTTCGGAAAATACGATTTCTTGAAAAATGCAGTAAAATTGAAAATTTCCTTTGGGGGACCCTTGGAAGATTTGTAATTTTTCTCGAAAATTTAACTTCTGTCAATCCACGATTTTTTTGGTCCAAACCATGGAGAAACATTCAAAATGCTTAAATTGCTGAAAACTGCATCGATTTTGGCCGAAAATTTCGGAAAATACGATTTCTTGAAAAATGCAGTAAAATTGAAAATTTTCCTTTGGAGGACCCTTGGAAGATTTGTAATTTTTCTCGAAAATTTAACTTCTGTCAATCCACGATTTTTTTGGTCCAAACCATGGAGAAACATTCAAAATGCTTAAATTGCTGAAAACTGCATCGATTTTGGCCGAAATTTTCGGAAAATACAATTTCTTCAAAAATGCAGTAAAATTGAAAATTTTCCTTTGGGGGACCCTTGGAAGATTTGTAATTTTTCTCGAAAATTTAACTTTTGTCAATCCACGATTTTTTTGGTCCAAACCATGGAGAAACATTCAAAATGCTTAAATTGCTGAAAACTGCATCGATTTTGGCCGAAATTTTCGGAAAATACGATTTTTTGAAAAATGCAGTAAAATTGGAAATTTTCCTTTGGGGGACCCTTTGAAGATTTGTAATTTTTCTCGAAAATTTAACTTTTGTCAATCAACGATTTTTTTGGTCTAAACCATGGAGAAACATTCAAAATGCTTAAATTGCTGAAAACTGCATCGATTTTGGCCGAAATTTTCGGAAAATACGATTTCTTGAAAAATGCAGTAAAATTTAAAATTTTCCTTTGGGGGACCCTTGGAAGATTTGTAATTTTTCTCGAAAATTTAACTTCTGTCAATCCACGATTTTTTTGGTCCAAACCATGGAGAAACATTCAAAATGCTTAAATTGCTGAAAACTGCATCGATTTTGGCCGAAATTTTCGGAAAATACAATTTCTTGAAAAATGCAGTAAAATGGAAAATTTTCCATTGGGGGACCCTTGGAAGATTTGTAATTTTTCCCGAAAATTTAACTTTTGTCAAACCACGATTTTTTTGCTCCAAACCATGGAGAAACATTCAAAATGCTTAAATTGCTGAAAACTGCACCGATTTTGGCCGAAATTTTCGGAAAATACGATTTCTTGAAAAATGCAGTAAAATTGAAAATTTTCCTTTGGGGGACCCTTGGAAGATTTGTAATTTTTCTCGAAAATTTAACTTCTGTCAATCCACGATTTGTTTGGTCCAAACCATGGAGAAACATTCAAAATGCTTAAATTGCTGAAAACTGCATCGATTTTGGCCGAAATTTTCGGAAAATACAATTTCTTGAAAAATGCAGTAAAATTGAAAATTTTCCTTTGGGACACCCTTGGAAGATTTGTAATTTTTCTCGAAAATTTAACTTTTGTCAATCCACGATTTTTTTGGTCCAAACCATGGAGAAACATTCAAAATGCTTAAATTGCTGAAAACTGCATCGATTTTGGCCGAAATTTTCGGAAAATACGATTTCTTGAAAAATGCAGTAAAATTGAAAATTTTCCTTTGGGGGACCCTTTGAAGATTTGTAATTTTTCTCGAAAATTTAACTTTTGTCAATCCACGATTTTTTTGGTCCAAACCATGGAGAAACATTCAAAATGCTTAAATTGCTGAAAACTGCATCGATTTTGGCCGAAATTTTCGGAAAATACGATTTCTTGAAAAATGCAGTAAAATTTAAAATTTTCCTTTGGGGGACCCTTGGAAGATTTGTAATTTTTCTCGAAAATTTAACTTCTGTCAATCCACGATTTTTTTGGTCCAAACCATGGAGAAACATTCAAAATGCTTAAATTGCTGAAAACTGCATCGATTTTGGCCGAAATTTTCGGAAAATACAATTTCTTCAAAAATGCAGTAAAATTGAAAATTTTCCTTTGGGGGACCCTTGGAAGATTTGTAATTTTTCTCGAAAATTTAACTTTTGTCAATCCACGATTTTTTTGGTCCAAACCATGGAGAAACATTCAAAATGCTTAAATTGCTGAAAACTGCATCGATTTTGGCCGAAATTTTCGGAAAATACGATTTCTTGAAAAATGCAGTAAAATTGAAAATTTTCCTTTGGGGGACCCTTTGAAGATTTGTATTTTTTCTCGAAAATTTAACTTTTGTCAATCCACGATTTTTTTGGTCCAAACCATGGAGAAACATTCAAAATGCTTAAATTGCTGAAAACTGCATCGATTTTGGCCGAAATTTTCGGAAAATACGATTTCTTGAAAAATGCAGTAAAATTTAAAATTTTCCTTTGGGGGACCCTTGGAAGATTTGTAATTTTTCTCGAAAATTTAACTTCTGTCAATCCACGATTTTTTTGGTCCAAACCATGGAGAAACATTCAAAATGCTTAAATTGCTGAAAACTGCATCGATTTTGGCCGAAATTTTCGGAAAATACAATTTCTTCAAAAATGCAGTAAAATTGAAAATTTTCCTTTGGGGGACCCTTGGAAGATTTGTAATTTTTCTCGAAAATTTAACTTTTGTCAATCCACGATTTTTTTGGTCCAAACCATGGAGAAACATTCAAAATGCTTAAATTGCTGAAAACTGCATCGATTTTGGCCGAAATTTTCGGAAAATACGATTTTTTGAAAAATGTAGTAAAATTGAAAATTTTCCTTTGGGGGACCCTTTGAAGATTTGTAATTTTTCTCGAAAATTTAACTTTTGTCAATCCACGATTTTTTTGGTCTAAACCATGGAGAAACATTCAAAATGCTTAAATTGCTGAAAACTGCATCGATTTTGGCCGAAATTTTCGGAAAATACGATTTCTTGAAAAATGCAGTAAAATTTAAAATTTTCCTTTGGGGGACCCTTGGAAGATTTGTAATTTTTCTCGAAAATTTAACTTTTGTCAATCCACGATTTTTTTGGTCCAAACCATGGAGAAACATTCAAAATGCTTAAATTGCTGAAAACTGCATCGATTTTGGCCGAAAATTTCGGAAAATACGATTTTTTGAAAAATGCGTTAAAATTGAAAATTTTCCTTCGGGGGACCCTTGGAAGATTTGTAATTTTTCTCGAAAATTTAACTTTTGTCAATCCACGATTTTTTTGGTCCAAACCATGGAGAAACATTCAAAATGCTTAAATTGCTGAAAACTGCATCGATTTTGGCCGAAATTTTCGGAAAATACAATTTCTTGAAAAATGCAGTAAAATTGAAAATTTTCCTTTGGGGGGACCCTTGGAAGATTTGTAATTTTTCTCGAAAATTTAACTTTTGTCAATCCACGATTTTTTTGGTCCAAACCATGGAGAAACATTCAAAATGCTTAAATTGCTGAAAACTGCATCGATTTTGGCCGAAATTTTCGGAAAATACGATTTCTTGAAAAATGCAGTAAAATTGAAAATTTTCCTTTGGGGGACCCTTGGAAGATTTGTAATTTTTCTCGAAAATTTAACTTCTGTCAATCCACGATTTGTTTGGTCCAAACCATGGAGAAACATTCAAAATGCTTAAATTGCTGAAAACTGCATCGATTTTGGCCGAAATTTTCGGAAAATACAATTTCTTGAAAAATGCAGTAAAATTGAAAATTTTCCTTTGGGGGACCCTTGGAAGATTTGTAATTTTTCTCGAAAATTTAACTTTTGTCAATCCACGATTTGTTTGGTCCAAACCATGGAGAAACATTTAAAATGCTTAAATTGCTGAAAACTGCATCGATTTTGGCCGAAATTTTCGGAAAATACGATTTCTTGAAAAATGCAGTAAAATTGAAAATTTTCCTTTGGGGGACCCTTTGAAGATTTGTAATTTTTCTCGAAAATTTAACTTTTATCAATCCACGATTTTTTTGGTCCAAACCATGGAGAAACATTCAAAATGCTTAAATTGCTGAAAACTGCATCGATTTTGGCCGAAATTTTCGGAAAATACGATTTCTTGAAAAATGCAGTAAAATTTAAAATTTTCCTTTGGGGGACCCTTGGAAGATTTGTAATTTTTCTCGAAAATTTAACTTCTGTCAATCCACGATTTTTTTGGTCCAAACCATGGAGAAACATTCAAAATGCTTAAATTGCTGAAAACTGCATCGATTTTGGCCGAAATTTTCGGAAAATACAATTTCTTGAAAAATGCAGTAAAATTGAAAATTTTCCTTTGGGGGACCCTTGGAAGATTTGTAATTTTTCTCGAAAATTTAACTTTTGTCAATCCACGATTTTTTTGGTCCAAACCATGGAGAAACATTCAAAATGCTTAAATTGCTGAAAACTGCATCGATTTTGGCCGAAATTTTCGGAAAATACGATTTCTTGAAAAATGCAGTAAAATTGAAAATTTTCCTTTGGGGGACCCTTGGAAGATTGTAATTTTTCTCGAAAATTTAACTTTTGTCAATCCACGATTTTTTTGGTCCAAACCATGGAAAAACATTCAAAATGCTTAAATTGCTGAAAACTGCATCGATTTTGGCCGAAATTTTTGGAAAATACGATTTCTTGAAAAATGCAGTAAAATTGAAAATTTTCCATTGGGGGACCCTTGGAAGATTTGTAATTTTTCCCGAAAATTGAACTTTTGTCAAACCACGATTTTTTTGCTCCAAACCATGGAGAAACATTCAAAATGCTTAAATTGCTGAAAACTGCATCGATTTTGGCCGAAATTAGCGGAAAATACGATTTCTTGAAAATGCAGTAAAATTTAAAATTTTCCTTTGGGGGACCCTTGGAAGATTTGTAATTTTTCTCGAAAATTTAACTTCTGTCAATCCACGATTTTTTTGGTCCAAACCATGGAGAAACATTCAAAATGCTTAAATTGCTGAAAACTGCATCGATTTTGGCCGAAATTTTCGGAAAATACAATTTCTTGAAAAATGCAGTAAAATTGAAAATTTTCCTTTGGGGGACCCTTGGAAGATTTGTAATTTTTCTCGAAAATTTAACTTTTGTCAATCCACGATTTTTTTGGTCCAAACCATGGAGAAACATTCAAAATGCTTAAATTGCTGAAAACTGCATCGATTTTGGCCGAAATTTTCGGAAAATACGATTTCTTGAGAAATGCAGTAAAATTGAAAATTTTCCTTTGGGGGACCCTTGGAAGATTTGTAATTTTTCTCGAAAATTTAACTTTTGTCAATCCACGATTTTTTTGGTCCAAACCATGGAGAAACATTCAAAATGCTTAAATTGCTGAAAACTGCATCGATTTTGGCCGAAATTAGCGGAAAATACGATTTCTTGAAAAATGCAGTTAAATTGAAAATTTTCCTTTGGGGGACCCTTTGAAGATTTTTAATTTTTCTCGAAAATTGAACTTTTGTCAATCCACGATTTTTTTAGTCCAAACCATGGAGAAACATTCAAAATGCTTAAATTGCTGAAAACTGCATCGATTTTGGCCGAAATTAGCGGAAAATACGATTTCTTGAAAAATGCAGTAAAATTGAAAATTTTCCTTTGGGGGACCCTTTGAAGATTTGTAATTTTTCTCGAAAATTGAACTTTTGTCAATCCACGATTTTTTTGGTCCAAACCATGGAGAAACATTCAAAATGCTTAAATTGCTGAAAACTGCATCGATTTTGGCCGAAATTTTCGGAAAATACGATTTCTTGAAAAATGCAGTTAAATTGAAAATTTTCCTTTGGGGGACCCTTTGAAGATTTTTAATTTTTCTCGAAAATTTAACTTTTGTCAATCCACGATTTTTTTAGTCCAAACCATGGAGAAACATTCAAAATGCTTAAATTGCTGAAAACTGCATCGATTTTGGCCGAAATTTTCGGAAAATACGATTTCTTGAAAAATGCAGTAAAATTGAAAATTTTCCTTTGGGACACCCTTGGAAGATTTGTAATTTTTCTCGAAAATTTAACTTCTGTCAATCCACGATTTGTTTGGTCCAAACCATGGAGAAACATTCAAAATGCTTAAATTGCTGAAAACTGCATCGATTTTGGCCGAAAATTTCGGAA
Organism: Atherix ibis; assembly: GCA_958298945.1. Taxonomy (NCBI): domain Eukaryota; kingdom Metazoa; phylum Arthropoda; class Insecta; order Diptera; family Athericidae; genus Atherix; species Atherix ibis. The sequence goes on along the minus strand of CATQJD010000039.1, from coordinate 77,033 downwards.
AATACGATTTTTTGAAAAATGCGTTAAAATTGAAAATTTTCCTTTGGGGACCCTTGGAAGATTTGTAATTTTTCTCGAAAATTTAACTTTTGTCAATCCACGATTTTTTTGGTCCAAACCATGGAGAAACATTCAAAATGCTTAAATTGCTGAAAACTGCATCGATTTTGGCCGAAATTTTCGGAAAATACGATTTCTTGAAAAATGCAGTAAAATTGAAAATTTTCCTTTGGGGCACCCTTTGAAGATTTGTCATTTTTCTCGAAAATTTAACTTTTGTCAATCCACGATTTTTTTGGTCCAAACCATGGAGAAACATTCAAAATGCTTAAATTGCTGAAAACTGCATCGATTTTGGCCGAAATTTTCGGAAAATACGATTTCTTGAAAAATGCAGTAAAATTGAAAATTTTCCTTTGGGGGACCCTTGGAAGATTTGTAATTTTTCTCGAAAATTTAACTTCTGTCAATCCAAACATTCAAAATGCTTAAATTGCTGAAAACTGCATCGATTTTGGCCGAAATTTTCGGAAAATACAATTTCTTGAAAAATGCAGTAAAATTGAAAATTTTCCTTTGGGACACCCTTGGAAGATTTGTAATTTTTCTCGAAAATTTAACTTTTGTCAATCCACGATTTGTTTGGTCCAAACCATGGAGAAACATTCGAAATGCTTAAATTGCTGAAAACTGCATCGATTTTGGCCGAAATTTTCGGAAAATACGATTTATTGAAAAATGCAGTAAAATTGAAAATTTTCCTTTGGGGGACCCTTTGAAGATTTGTAATTTTTCTCGAAAATTTAACTTTTATCAATCCACGATTTTTTTGGTCCAAACCATGGAGAAACATTCAAAATGCTTAAATTGCTGAAAACTGCATCGATTTTGGCCGAAATTTTCGGAAAATACGATTTCTTGAAAAATGCAGTAAAATTTAAAATTTTCCTTTGGGGGACCCTTGGAAGATTTGTAATTTTTCTCAAAAATTTAACTTCTGTCAATCCACGATTTTTTTGGTCCAAACCATGGAGAAACATTCAAAATGCTTAAATTGCTGAAAACTGCATCGATTTTGGCCGAAATTAGCGGAAAATACGATTTCTTGAAAAATGCAGTAAAATTTAAAATTTTCCTTTGGGGGACCCTTGGAAGATTTGTAATTTTTCTCGAAAATTTAACTTCTGTCAATCCACGATTTTTTTGGTCCAAACCATGGAGAAACATTCAAAATGCTTAAATTGCTGAAAACTGCATCGATTTTGGCCGAAATTTTCGGAAAATACAATTTCTTGAAAAATGCAGTAAAATTGAAAATTTTCCTTTGGGGGACCCTTGGAAGATTTGTAATTTTTCTCGAAAATTTAACTTTTGTCAATCCACGATTTTTTTGGTCCAAACCATGGAGAAACATTCAAAATGCTTAAATTGCTGAAAACTGCATCGATTTTGGCCGAAATTTTCGGAAAATACGATTTCTTGAGAAATGCAGTAAAATTGAAAATTTTCCTTTGGGGGACCCTTGGAAGATTTGTAATTTTTCTCGAAAATTTAACTTTTGTCAATCCACGATTTTTTTGGTCCAAACCATGGAGAAACATTCAAAATGCTTAAATTGCTGAAAACTGCATCGATTTTGGCCGAAATTAGCGGAAAATACGATTTCTTGAAAAATGCAGTTAAATTGAAAATTTTCCTTTGGGGGACCCTTTGAAGATTTTTAATTTTTCTCGAAAATTGAACTTTTGTCAATCCACGATTTTTTTAGTCCAAACCATGGAGAAACATTCAAAATGCTTAAATTGCTGAAAACTGCATCGATTTTGGCCGAAATTAGCGGAAAATACGATTTCTTGAAAAATGCAGTAAAATTGAAAATTTTCCTTTGGGGGACCCTTTGAAGATTTGTAATTTTTCTCGAAAATTGAACTTTTGTCAATCCACGATTTTTTTGGTCCAAACCATGGAGAAACATTCAAAATGCTTAAATTGCTGAAAACTGCATCGATTTTGGCCGAAATTTTCGGAAAATACGATTTCTTGAAAAATGCAGTTAAATTGAAAATTTTCCTTTGGGGGACCCTTTGAAGATTTTTAATTTTTCTCGAAAATTTAACTTTTGTCAATCCACGATTTTTTTAGTCCAAACCATGGAGAAACATTCAAAATGCTTAAATTGCTGAAAACTGCATCGATTTTGGCCGAAATTTTCGGAAAATACGATTTCTTGAAAAATGCAGTAAAATTGAAAATTTTCCTTTGGGACACCCTTGGAAGATTTGTAATTTTTCTCGAAAATTTAACTTCTGTCAATCCACGATTTGTTTGGTCCAAACCATGGAGAAACATTCAAAATGCTTAAATTGCTGAAAACTGCATCGATTTTGGCCGAAAATTTCGGAAAATACGATTTTTTGAAAAATGCGTTAAAATTGAAAATTTTCCTTTGGGGGACCCTTGGAAGATTTGTAATTTTTCTCGAAAATTTAACTTTTGTCAATCCACGATTTTTTTGGTCCAAACCATGGAGAAACATTCAAAATGCTTAAATTGCTGAAAACTGCATCGATTTTGGCCGAAATTTTCGGAAAATACGATTTCTTGAAAAATGCAGTAAAATTGAAAATTTTCCTTTGGGGCACCCTTTGAAGATTTGTCATTTTTCTCGAAAATTTAACTTTTGTCAATCCACGATTTTTTTGGTCCAAACCATGGAGAAACATTCAAAATGCTTAAATTGCTGAAAACTGCATCGATTTTGGCCGAAATTTTCGGAAAATACGATTTCTTGAAAAATGCAGTAAAATTGAAAATTTTCCTTTGGGGGACCCTTGGAAGATTTGTAATTTTTCTCGAAAATTTAACTTCTGTCAATCCAAACATTCAAAATGCTTAAATTGCTGAAAACTGCATCGATTTTGGCCGAAATTTTCGGAAAATACAATTTCTTGAAAAATGCAGTAAAATTGAAAATTTTCCTTTGGGACACCCTTGGAAGATTTGTAATTTTTCTCGAAAATTTAACTTTTGTCAATCCACGATTTGTTTGGTCCAAACCATGGAGAAACATTCGAAATGCTTAAATTGCTGAAAACTGCATCGATTTTGGCCGAAATTTTCGGAAAATACGATTTATTGAAAAATGCAGTAAAATTGAAAATTTTCCTTTGGGGGACCCTTTGAAGATTTGTAATTTTTCTCGAAAATTTAACTTTTATCAATCCACGATTTTTTTGGTCCAAACCATGGAGAAACATTCAAAATGCTTAAATTGCTGAAAACTGCATCGATTTTGGCCGAAATTTTCGGAAAATACGATTTCTTGAAAAATGCAGTAAAATTTAAAATTTTCCTTTGGGGGACCCTTGGAAGATTTGTAATTTTTCTCAAAAATTTAACTTCTGTCAATCCACGATTTTTTTGGTCCAAACCATGGAGAAACATTCAAAATGCTTAAATTGCTGAAAACTGCATCGATTTTGGCCGAAATTTTCGGAAAATACAATTTCTTGAAAAATGCAGTAAAATTGAAAATTTTCCTTTGGGGGACCCTTGGAAGATTTGTAATTTTTCTCGAAAATTTAACTTTTGTCAATCCACGATTTTTTTGGTCCAAACCATGGAGAAACATTCAAAATGCTTAAATTGCTGAAAACTGCATCGATTTTGGCCGAAATTTTCGGAAAATACGATTTCTTGAAAAATGCAGTAAAATTGAAAATTTTCCTTTGGGGGACCCTTGGAAGATTTGTAATTTTTCTCGAAAATTTAACTTTTGTCAATCCACGATTTTTTTGGTCCAAACCATGGAAAAACATTCAAAATGCTTAAATTGCTGAAAACTGCATCGATTTTGGCCGAAATTTTCGGAAAATACGATTTCTTGAAAATTGCAGTAAAATTGAAAATTTTCCATTGGGGGACCCTTGGAAGATTTGTAATTTTTCCCGAAAATTTAACTTTTGTCAAACCACGATTTTTTTGCTCCAAACCATGGAGAAACATTCAAAATGCTTAAATTGCTGAAAACTGCATCGATTTTGGCCGAAATTAGCGGAAAATACGATTTCTTGAAAAATGCAGTAAAATTGAAAATTTTCCTTTGGGGGACCCTTGGAAGATTTGTAATTTTTCTCGAAAATTTAACTTCTGTCAATCCACGATTTTTTTGGTCCAAACCATGGAGAAACATTCAAAATGCTTAAATTGCTGAAAACTGCATCGATTTTGGCCGAAATTTTCGGAAAATACAATTTCTTGAAAAATGCAGTAAAATTGAAAATTTTCCTTTGGGGGACCCTTGGAAGATTTGTAATTTTTCTCGAAAATTTAACTTTTGGCAATCCACGATTTTTTTGGTCCAAACCATGGAGAAACATTCAAAATGCTTAAATTGCTGAAAACTGCATCGATTTTGGCCGAAATTTTCGGAAAATACGATTTCTTGAAAAATGCAGTAAAATTGAAAATTTTCCTTTGGGGGACCCTTGGAAGATTTGTAATTTTTCTCGAAAATTTAACTTTTGTCAATCCACGATTTTTTTGGTCCAAACCATGGAAAAACATTCAAAATGCTTAAATTGCTGAAAACTGCATCGATTTTGGCCGAAATTTTCGGAAAATACGATTTCTTGAAAAATGCAGTAAAATTAAAAATTTTCCATTGGGGGACCCTTGGAAGATTTGTAATTTTTCCCGAAAATTGAACTTTTGTCAAACCACGATTTTTTTGCTCCAAACCATGGAGAAACATTCAAAATGCTTAAATTGCTGAAAACTGCATCGATTTTGGCCGAAATTAGCGGAAAATACGATTTCTTGAAAAATGCAGTAAAATTGAAAATTTTCCTTTGGGGGACCCTTGGAAGATTTGTAATTTTTCTCGAAAATTTAACTTCTGTCAATCCACGATTTTTTTGGTCCAAACCATGGAGAAACATTCAAAATGCTTAAATTGCTGAAAACTGCATCGATTTTGGCCGAAATTTTCGGAAAATACAATTTCTTGAAAAATGCAGTAAAATTGAAAATTTTCCTTTGGGGGACCCTTGGAAGATTTGTTATTTTTCTCGAAAATTTAACTTTTGTCAATCCACGATTTTTTTGGTCCAAACCATGGAAAAACATTCAAAATGCTTAAATTGCTGAAAACTGCATCGATTTTGGCCGAAATTTTCGGAAAATACGATTTCTTGAAAAATGCAGTAAAATTGAAAATTTTCCATTGGGGGACCCTTGGAAAATTTGTAATTTTTCCCGAAAATTTAACTTTTGTCAAACCACGATTTTTTTGCTCCAAACCATGGAGAAACATTCAAAATGCTTAAATTGCTGAAAACTGCATCGATTTTGGCCGAAATTAGCGGAAAATACTATTTCTTGAAAAATGCAGTAAAATTGAAAATTTTCCTTTGGGGGACCCTTTGAAGATTTGTAATTTTTCTCGAAAATTGAACTTTTGTCAATCCACGATTTTTTTGGTCCAAACCATGGAGAAACATTCAAAATGCTTAAATTGCTGAAAACTGCACCGATTTTGGCCGAAATTTTCGGAAAATACGATTTCTTGAAAAATGCAGTTAAATTGAAAATTTTCCTTTGGGGGACCCTTTGAAGATTTTTAATTTTTCTCGAAAATTTAACTTTTGTTAAACCACGATTTTTTTGCTCCAAACCATGGAGAAACATTCAAAATGCTTAAATTGCTGAAAACTGCATCGATTTTGGCCGAAATTAGCGGAAAATACGATTTCTTGAAAAATGCAGTTAAATTGAAAATTTTCCTTTGGGGGACCCTTTGAAGATTTTTAATTTTTCTCGAAAATTTAACTTTTGTCAATCCACGATTTTTTTAGTCCAAACCATGGAGAAACATTCAAAATGCTTAAATTGCTGAAAACTGCATCGATTTTGGCCGAAATTTTCGGAAAATACGATTTCTTGAAAAATGCAGTAAAATTGAAAATTTTCCTTTGGGGGACCCTTGGAAGATTTGTAATTTTTCTCGAAAATTTAACTTCTGTCAATCCACGATTTGTTTGGTCCAAACCATGGAGAAACATTCAAAATGCTTAAATTGCTGAAAACTGCATCGATTTTGGCCGAAATTTTCGGAAAATACAATTTCTTGAAAAATGCAGTAAAATTGAAAATTTTCCTTTGGGACACCCTTTGAAGATTTGTAATTTTTCTCGAAAATTTAACTTTTGTCAATCCACGATTTTTTTGGTCCAAACCATGGAGAAACATTCAAAATGCTTAAATTGCTGAAAACTGCATCGATTTTGGCCGAAATTTTCGGAAAATACGATTTCTTGAAAAATGCAGTAAAATTTAAAATTTTCCTTTGGGGGACCCTTTGAAGATTTGTAATTTTTCTCGAAAATTTAACTTCTGTCAATCCACGATTTTTTTGGTCCAAACCATGGAGAAACATTCAAAATGCTTAAATTGCTGAAAACTGCATCGATTTTGGCCGAAATTTTCGGAAAATACAATTTCTTGAAAAATGCAGTAAAATTGAAAATTTTCCTTTGGGGGACCCTTGGAAGATTTGTTATTTTTCTCGAAAATTTAACTTTTGTCAATCCACGATTTTTTTGGTCCAAACCATGGAAAAACATTCAAAATGCTTAAATTGCTGAAAACTGCATCGATTTTGGCCGAAATTTTCGGAAAATACGATTTCTTGAAAAATGCAGTAAAATTGAAAATTTTCCTTTGGGGGACCCTTGGAAGATTTGTAATTTTTCTCGAAAATTTAACTTTTGTCAATCCACGATTTTTTTGGTCCAAACCATGGAGAAACATTCAAAATGCTTAAATTGCTGAAAACTGCATCGATTTTGGCCGAAATTTTCGGAAAATACAATTTCTTGAAAAATGCAGTAAAATTGAAAATTTTCCTTTGGGGGACCCTTGGAAGATTTGTAATTTTTCTCGAAAATTTAACTTATGTCAATCCACGATTTTTTTGGTCCAAACCATGGAGAAACATTCAAAATGCTTAAATTGCTGAAAACTGCATCGATTTTGGCCGAAAATTTCGGAAAATACGATTTTTTGAAAAATGCGTTAAAATTGAAAATTTTCCTTTGGGGGACCCTTGGAAGATTTGTAATTTTTCTCGAAAATTTAACTTTTGTCAATCCACGATTTTTTTGGTCCAAACCATGGAGAAACATTCAAAATGCTTAAATTGTTGAAAACTGCATCGATTTTGGCCGAAATTTTCGGAAAATACGATTTCTTGAAAAATGCGGTAAAATTGAAAATTTTCCTTTGGGGGACCCTTGGAAGATTTGTAATTTTTCTCGAAAATTTAACTTTTGTCAATCCACGATTTTTTTAGTCCAATCCATGGAGAAACATTCCAAATGCTTAAATTGCTGAAAACTGCATCGATTTTGGCCGAAATTATCGGAAAATACGATTTCTTGAAAAATGCAGTAAAATTGAAAATTTTCCTTTGGGGGACCCTTGGAAGATTTGTAATTTTTCTCGAAAATTTAACTTTTGTCAATCCACGATTTTTTTGGTCCAAACCATGGAGAAACATTCAAAATGCTTAAATTGCTGAAAACTGAATCGATTTTGGCCGAAATTTGCGGAAAATACGATTTCTTAAAAAATGCAGTAAAATTGAAAATTTTCCTTTGGGGGACCCTTGGAAGATTTGTAATTTTTCTCGAAAATTTAACTTTTGTCAATCCACGATTTTTTTGGTCCAAACCATGGAGAAACATTCAAAATGCTTGAATTGCTGAAAACTGCATCGATTTTGGCCGAAAATTTCGGAAAATACGATTTCTTGAAAATGCAGTAAAATTGAAAATTTTCCTTTGGGGGACCCTTGGAAGATTCGTAATTTTTCTCGAAAATTTAACTTTTGTCAATCCACGATTTTTTTGGTCCAAACTATGGAGAAACATTCAAAATGCTTAAATTGCTGAAAACTGCATCGATTTTGGCCGAAAATTTCGGAAAATACGATTTCTTGAAAACTGCGGTAAAATTGAAAATTTTCCTTTGCGGAACCCTTGGAAGATTTGTAATTTTTCTCGAAAATTTAACTTTTGTCAATCCACGATTTTTTTGGTCCAAACCATGGAGAAACATTCAAAATGCTTAAATTGCTGAAAACTGCATCGATTTTGGCCGAAATTTGCGGAAAATACGATTTCTTGAAAAATGCAGTAAAATTGAAAATTTTCCTTTGGGGATCCCTTGGAAGATTTGTAATTTTTCTCGAAAATTTAACTTTTGTCAATCCACGATTTTTTTGGTCCAAACCATGGAGAAACATTCAAAATGCTTAAATTGCTGAAAACTGCATCGATTTTGGCCGAAATTTTCGGAAAATACGATTTCTTGAAAAATGCGGTAAAATTGAAAATTTTCCTTTGGGGGACCCTTGGAAGATTTGTAATTTTTCTCGAAAATTTAACTTATGTCAATCCACGATTTTTTTGGTCCAAACCATGGAGAAACATTCAAAATGCTTAAATTGCTGAAAACTGCAACAATTTTGGCCGAAATTTGCGGAAAATACGATTTCTTGAAAAATGCAGTAAAATTGAAAATTTTCCTTTGGGGGACCCTTGGAAGATTTGTAATTTTTCTCGAAAATTTAACTTCTGTCAATCCACGATTTTGTTGGTCCATACCATGGAGAAACATTCAAAATGCTTAAATTGCTGAAACCTGCATCGATTTTGGCCGAAATTTTCAGAAAATACGATTTCTTGAAAAATGCGTTAAAATTGAAAATTTTCCTTTGGGGGACCCTTGGAAGATTTGTAATCTTTCTCGAAAATTTAACTTTTGTCAATCCACGATTTGTTTGGTCCAAACCATGGAGAAACATTCAAAATGCTTAAATTGCTGAAAACTGCATCGATTTTGGCCGAAAATTTCGGAAAATACGATTTCTTGAAAAATGCGGTAAAATTGAAAATTTTCCTTTGGGGGACCCTTGGAAGATTTGTAATTTTTCTCGAAAATTTAACTTTTGTCAATCCACGATTTTTTTAGTCCAATCCATGGAGAAACATTCAAAATGCTTAAATTGCTGAAAACTGCATCGATTTTAGCCGAAATTTTCGGAAAATACGATTTCTTGAAAAATGCAGTAAAATTGAAAATTTTCCTTTGGGGGACCCTTGGAAGACTTGTAATTTTTCTAGAAAATTTAACTTTTGTCAATCCACGATTTTTTGGTCCAAACCATGGAGAAACATTCAAAATGCTTAAATTGCTGAAAACTGCATCGATTTTGGCCGAAATTTGCGGAAAATACGATTTCTTAAAAAATGCAGTAAAATTGAAAATTTTCCTTTGGGGGACCCTTGGAAGATTTGTAATTTTTCTCGAAAATTTAACTTTTGTCAATCCACGATTTTTTTGGTCCAAACCATGGAGAAACATTCAAAATGCTTAAATTGCTGAAAACTGCATCGATTTTGGCCGAAAATTTCGGAAAATACGATTTCTTGAAAAATGCAGTAAAATTGAAAATTTTCCTTTGGGGGACCCTTGGAAGATTTGTAATTTTTCTCGAAAATTTAACTTTTGTCAATCCACGATTTTTTTGGTCCAAACTATGGAGAAACATTCAAAATGCTTAAATTGCTGAAAACTGCATCGATTTTGGCCGAAAATTTCGGAAAATACGATTTCTTGAAAAATGCGGTAAAATTGAAAATTTTCCTTTGCGGAACCCTCGGAAGATTTGTAATTTTTCTCGAAAATTTAACTTTTGTCAATCCACGATTTTTTTGGTCCAAACCATGGAGAAACATTCAAAATGCTTAAATTGCTGAAAACTGCATCGATTTTGGCCGAAATTTTCGGAAAATACGATTTCTTGAAAAATGCAGTAAAATTGAAAATTTTCCTTTGGGGGACCCTTGGAAGATTTGTAATTTTTCTCGAAAATTTAACTTTTGTCAATCCACGATTTTTTTGGTCCAAACCATGGAGAAACATTCAAAATGCTTAAATTGCTGAAAACTGCATCGATTTTGGCCGAAAATTTCGGAAAATACGATTTCTTGAAAAATGCAGTAAAATTGAAAATTTTCCTTTGGGGGACCCTTGGAAGATTTGTAATTTTTCTCGAAAATTTAACTTTTGTCAATCCACGATTTTTTTGGTCCAAACTATGGAGAAACATTCAAAATGCTTAAATTGCTGAAAACTGCATCGATTTTGGCCGAAAATTTCGGAAAATACGATTTCTTGAAAAATGCGGTAAAATTGAAAATTTTCCTTTGCGGAACCCTCGGAAGATTTGTAATTTTTCTCGAAAATTTAACTTTTGTCAATCCACGATTTTTTTGGTCCAAACCATGGAGAAACATTCAAAATGCTTAAATTGCTGAAAACTGCATCGATTTTGGCCGAAATTTTCGGAAAATACGATTTCTTGAAAAATGCAGTAAAATTGAAAATTTTCCTTTGGGGGACCCTTGGAAGATTTGTAATTTTTCTCGAAAATTTAACTTTTGTCAATCCACGATTTTTTTGGTCCAAACCATGGAGAAACATTCAAAATGCTTAAATTGCTGAAAACTGCATCGATTTTGGCCGAAATTTTCGGAAAATACGATTTCTTGAAAAATGCAGTAAAATTGAAAATTTTCCTTTGGCGGACCCTTGGAAGATTTGTAATTTTTCTCGAAAATTTAACTTTTGTCAATCCACGATTTTTTTGGTCCAAACCATGGAGAAACATTCAAAATGCTTAAATTGCTGAAAACTGCATCGATTTTGGCCGAAATTTTCGGAAAATACGATTTCTTGAAAAATGCAGTAAAATTAAAAATTTTCCTTTGGGGGACCCTTGGAAGATTTGTAATTTTTCTCGAAAATTTAACTTTTGTCAATCCACGATTTTTTTGGTCCAAACCATGGAGAAACATTCAAAATGCTTAAATTGCTGAAAACTGCATCGATTTTGGCCGAAATTTTCGGAAAATACGATTTCTTAAAAAATGCAGTAAAATTGAAAATTTTCCTTTGGGGGACCCTTGGAAGATTTGTAATTTTTCTCGAAAATTTAACTTTTGTCAATCCACGATTTTTTGGTCCAAACCATGGAGAAACATTCAAAATGCTTAAATTGCTGAAAACTGCATCGATTTTGGCCGAAATTTTCGGAAAATACGATTTCTTGAAAAATGCAGTAAAATTGAAAATTTTCCTTTGGGGGACCCTTGGAAGATTTGTAATTTTTCTCGAAAATGTAACTTTTGTCAATCCACGATTTTTTTGGTCCAAACCATGGAGAAACATTCAAAATGCTTAAATTGCTGAAAACTGCATCGATTTTGGCCGAAATTTGCGGAAAATACGATTTCTTGAAAAATGCAGTAAAATTGAAAATTTTCCTTTGGCGGACCCTTGGAAGATTTGTAATTTTTCTCGAAAATTTAACTTCTGTCAATCCACGATTTTTTTGGTCCAAACCATGGAGAAACATTCAAAATGCTTAAATTGCTGAAAACTGCATCGATTTTGGCCGAAATTTTCGGAAAATACGATTTCTTGAAAAATGCAGTAAAATTGAAAATTTTCCTTTGGGGGACCCTTGGAAGATTTGTAATTTTTCTCGAAAATGTAACTTTTGTCAATCCACGATTTTTTTGGTCCAAACCATGGAGAAACATTCAAAATGCTTAAATTGCTGAAAACTGCATCGATTTTGGCCGAAATTTGCGGAAAATACGATTTCTTGAAAAATGCAGTAAAATTGAAAATTTTCCTTTGGCGGACCCTTGGAAGATTTGTAATTTTTCTCGAAAATTTAACTTCTGTCAATCCACGATTTTTTTGGTCCAAACCATGGAGAAACATTCAAAATGCTTAAATTGCTGAAAACTGCATCGATTTTGGCCGAAATTTTCGGAAAATACGATTTCTTGAAAAATGCAGTAAAATTGAAAATTTTCCTTTGGGGGACCCTTGGAAGATTTGTAATTTTTCTCGAAAATTTAACTTTTGTCAATCCACGATTTTTTTGGTCCAAACCATGGAGAAACATTCAAAATGCTTAAATTGCTGAAAACTGCATCGATTTTGGCCGAAATTTGCGGAAAATACGATTTCTTGAAAAATGCAGTAAAATTGAAAATTTTCCTTTGGCGGACCCTTGGAAGATTTGTAATTTTTCTCGAAAATTTAACTTTTGTCAATCCACGATTTTTTTGGTCCAAACCATGGAGAAACATTCAAAATGCTTAAATTGCTGAAAACTGCATCGATTTTGGCCGAAATTTTCGGAAAATACGATTTCTTAAAAAATGCAGTAAAATTGAAAATTTTCCTTTGGGGGACCCTTGGAAGATTTGTAATTTTTCTCGAAAATTTAACTTTTGTCAATCCACGATTTTTTGGTCCAAACCATGGAGAAACATTCAAAATGCTTAAATTGCTGAAAACTGCATCGATTTTGGCCGAAATTTTCGGAAAATACGATTTCTTGAAAAATGTAGTAAAATTGAAAATTTTCCTTTGGGGGACCCTTGGAAGATTTGTAATTTTTCTCGAAAATTTAACTTTTGTCAATCCACGATTTTTTTGGTCCAAACCATGGAGAAACATTCAAAATGCTTAAATTGCTGAAAACTGCATCGATTTTGGCCGAAATTTGCGGAAAATACGATTTCTTGAAAAATGCAGTAAAATTGAAAATTTTCCTTTGGCGGACCCTTGGAAGATTTGTAATTTTTCTCGGAAATTTAACTTTTGTCAATCCACGATTTTTTTGGTCCAAACCATGGAGAAACATTCAAAATGCTTAAATTGCTGAAAACTGCATCGATTTTGGCCGAAATTTTCGGAAAATACGATTTCTTGAAAAATGCAGTAAAATTGAAAATTTTCCTTTGGCGGACCCTTGGAAGATTTGTAATTTTTCTCGAAAATTTAACTTTTGTCAATCCACGATTTTTTTGGTCCAAACCGTGGAGAAACATTCAAAATGCTTAAATTGCTGAAAACTGCATCGATTTTGGCCGAAATTTTCGGAAAATACGATTTCTTGAAAAATGCAGTAAAATTAAAAATTTTCCTTTGGGGGACCCTTGGAAGATTTGTAATTTTTCTCGAAAATTTAACTTTTGTCAATCCACGATTTTTTTGGTCCAAACCATGGAGAAACATTCAAAATGCTTAAATTGCTGAAAACTGCATCGATTTTGGCCGAAATTTTCGGAAAATACGATTTCTTAAAAAATGCAGTAAAATTGAAAATTTTCCTTTGGGGGACCCTTGGAAGATTTGTAATTTTTCTCGAAAATTTAACTTTTGTCAATCCACGATTTTTTGGTCCAAACCATGGAGAAACATTCAAAATGCTTAAATTGCTGAAAACTGCATCGATTTTGGCCGAAATTTTCGGAAAATACGATTTCTTGAAAAATGCAGTAAAATTGAAAATTTTCCTTTGGGGGACCCTTGGAAGATTTGTAATTTTTCTCGAAAATTTAACTTTTGTCAATCCACGATTTTTTTGGTCCAAACCATGGAGAAACATTCAAAATGCTTAAATTGCTGAAAACTGCATCGATTTTGGCCGAAATTTGCGGAAAATACGATTTCTTGAAAAATGCAGTAAAATTGAAAATTTTCCTTTGGCGGACCCTTGGAAGATTTGTAATTTTTCTCAAAAATTTAACTTTTGTCAATCCACGATTTTTTTGGTCCAAACCATGGAGAAACATTCAAAATGCTTTAATTGCTGAAAACTGCATCGATTTTGGCCGAAATTTTCGGAAAATACGATTTCTTGAAAAATGCAGTAAAATTGAAAATTTTCCTTTGGGGGACCCTTGAAAGATTTGTAATTTTTCTCGAAAATTTAGCTTTTGTCAATCCACGATTTTTTGGTCCAAACCATGGAGAAACATTCAAAATGCTTAAATTGCTGAAAACTGCATCGATTTTGGCCGAAATTTTCGGAAAATACGATTTCTTGAAAAATGCAGTAAAATTGAAAATTTTCCTTTGGGGGACCCTTGGAAGATTTGTAATTTTTCTCGAAAATTTAACTTTTGTCAATCCACGATTTTTTGGTCCAAACCATGGAGAAACATTCAAAATGCTTAAATTGCTGAAAACTGCATCGATTTTGGCCGAAATTTTCGGAAAATACGATTTCTTGAAAAATGCAGTAAAATTGAAAATTTTCCTTTGGGGGACCCTTGGAAGATTTGTAATTTTTCTCGAAAATTTAACTTTTGTCAATCCACGATTTTTTTGGTCCAAACCATGGAGAAACATTCAAAATGCTTAAATTGCTGAAAACTGCATCGATTTTGGCCGAAATTTGCGGAAAATACGATTTCTTGAAAAATGCAGTAAAATTGAAAATTTTCCTTTGGGGGACCCTTGGAAGATTTGTAATTTTTCTCGAAAATTTAACTTTTGTCAATCCACGATTTTTTTGGTCCAAACCATGGAGAAACATTCAAAATGCTTTAATTGCTGAAAACTGCATCGATTTTGGCCGAAATTTTCGGAAAATACGATTTCTTGAAAAATGCAGTAAAATTGAAAATTTTCCTTTGGGGGACCCTTGGAAGATTTGTAATTTTTCTCGAAAATTTAACTTTTGTCAATCCACGATTTTTTTGGTCCAAACCATGGAGAAACATTCAAAATGCTTAAATTGCTGAAAACTGCATCGATTTTAGCCGAAATTTTCGGAAAATACGATTTCTTGAAAAATGCAGTAAAATTGAAAATTTTCCTTTGGGGGACCCTTGGAAGATTTGTAATTTTTCTCGAAAATTTAACTTTTGTCAATCCACGATTTTTTGGTCCAAACCATGGAGAAACATTCAAAATGCTTAAATTGCTGAAAACTGCATCGATTTTGGCCGAAATTTTCGGAAAATACGATTTCTTGAAAAATGCAGTAAAATTGAAAATTTTCCTTTGGGCGACCCTTGGAAGATTTGTAATTTTTCTCGAAAATTTAACTTTTGTCAATCCACGATTTTTTTGGTCCAAACCATGGAGAAACATTCAAAATGCTTAAATTGCTGAAAACTGCATCGATTTTGGCCGAAATTTGCGGAAAATACGATTTCTTGAAAAATGCAGTAAAATTGAAAATTTTCCTTTGGCGGACCCTTGGAAGATTTGTAATTTTTCTCGAAAATTTAACTTTTGTCAATCCACGATTTTTTGGTCCAAACCATGAAGAAACATTCAAAATGCTTAAATTGCTGAAAACTGCATCGATTTTGGCCGAAATTTTCGGAAAATACGATTTCTTGAAAAATGCAGTAAAATTGAAAATTTTCCTTTGGGGGACCCTTGGAAGATTTGTAATTTTTCTCGAAAATTTAACTTTTGTCAATCCACGATTTTTTTGGTCCAAACCATGGAGAAACATTCAAAATGCTTTAATTGCTGAAAACTGCATCGATTTTGGCCGAAATTTTCGGAAAATACGATTTCTTGAAAAATGCAGTAAAATTGAAAATTTTCCTTTGGGGGACCCTTGGAAGATTTGTAATTTTTCTCGAAAATTTAACTTTTGTCAATCCACGATTTTTTTGGTCCAAACCATGGAGAAACATTCAAAATGCTTAAATTGCTGAAAACTGCATCGATTTTAGCCGAAATTTTTGGAAAATACGATTTCTTGAAAAATGCAGTAAAATTGAAAATTTTGCTTTGGGGGACCCTTGGAAGATTTGTAATTTTTCTCGAAAATTTAACTTTTGTCAATCCACGATTTTTTGGTCCAAACCATGGAGAAACATTCAAAATGCTTAAATTGCTGAAAACTGCATCGATTTTGGCCGAAATTTTCGGAAAATACGATTTCTTGAAAAATGCAGTAAAATTGAAAATTTTCCTTTCGGGGACCCTTGGAAGATTTGTAATTTTTCTCGAAAATGTAACTTTTGTCAATCCACGATTTTTTTGGTCCAAACCATGGAGAAACATTCAAAATGCTTAAATTGCTGAAAACTGCATCGATTTTGGCCGAAAATTGCGGAAAATACGATTTCTTGAAAAATGCAGTAAAATTGAAAATTTTCCTTTGGCGGACCCTTGGAAGATTTGTAATTTTTCTCGAAAATTTAACTTCTGTCAATCCACGATTTTTTTGGTCCAAACCATGGAGAAACATTCAAAATGCTTAAATTGCTGAAAACTGCATCGATTTTGGCCGAAATTTTCGGAAAATACGATTTCTTGAAAAATGCAGTAAAATTGAAAATTTTCCTTTGGGGGACCCTTGGAAGATTTGTAATTTTTCTCGAAAATTTAACTTTTGTCAATCCACGATTTTTTTGGTCCAAACCATGGAGAAACATTCAAAATGCTTAAATTGCTGAAAACTGCATCGATTTTGGCCGAAATTTTCGGAAAATACGATTTCTTGAAAAATGCAGTAAAATTGAAAATTTTCCTTTGGGGGACCCTTGGAAGATTTGTAATTTTTCCCGAAAATTTAACTTTTGTCAAACCACGATTTTTTTGCTCCAAACCATGGAGAAACATTCAAAATGCTTAAATTGCTGAAAACTGCATCGATTTTGGCCGAAATTTGCGGAAAATACGATTTCTTGAAAAATGCAGTAAAATTGAAAATTTTCCTTTGGCGGACCCTTGGAAGATTTGTAATTTTTCTCGAAAATTTAACTTTTGTCAATCCACGATTTTTTTGGTCCAAACCATGGAGAAACATTCAAAATGCTTAAATTGCTGAAAACTGCATCGATTTTGGCCGAAATTTGCGGAAAATACGATTTCTTGAGAAATGCAGTAAAATTGAAAATTTTCCTTTGGCGGACCCTTGGAAGATTTGTAATTTTTCTCGAAAATTTAACTTTTGTCAATCCACGATTTTTTTGGTCCAAACCATGGAGAAACATTCAAAATGCTTAAATTGCTGAAAACTGCATCGATTTTGGCCGAAATTTTCGGAAAATACGATTTCTTGAAAAATGCAGTAAAATTGAAAATTTTCCTTTGGGGGACCCTTGGAAGATTTGTAATTTTTCTCGAAAATTTAACTTTTGTCAATCCACGATTTTTTTGGTCCAAACCATGGAGAAACATTCAAAATGCTTAAATTGCTGAAAACTGCATCGATTTTGGCCGAAATTTTCGGAAAATACAATTTCTTAAAAAATGCAGTAAAATTGAAAATTTTCCTTTGGGGGACCCTTGGAAGATTTGTAATTTTTCTCGAAAATTTAACTTTTGTCAATCCACGATTTTTTGGTCCAAACCATGGAGAAACATTCAAAATGCTTAAATTGCTGAAAACTGCATCGATTTTGGCCGAAATTTGCGGAAAATACGATTTCTTGAGAAATGCAGTAAAATTGAAAATTTTCCTTTGGCGGACCCTTGGAAGATTTGTAATTTTTCTCGAAAATTTAACTTTTGTCAATCCACGATTTTTTTGGTCCAAACCATGGAGAAACATTCAAAATGCTTAAATTGCTGAAAACTGCATCGATTTTGGCCGAAATTTTCGGAAAATACGATTTCTTGAAAAATGCAGTAAAATTGAAAATTTTCCTTTGGGGGACCCTTGGAAGATTTGTAATTTTTCTCGAAAATTTAACTTTTGTCAATCCACGATTTTTTTGGTCCAAACCATGGAGAAACATTCAAAATGCTTAAATTGCTGAAAACTGCATCGATTTTGGCCGAAATTTTCGGAAAATACGATTTCTTAAAAAATGCAGTAAAATTGAAAATTTTCCTTTGGGGGACCCTTGGAAGATTTGTAATTTTTCTCGAAAATTTAACTTTTGTCAATCCACGATTTTTTTGGTCCAAACCATGGAGAAACATTCAAAATGCTGAAATTGCTGAAAACTGCATCGATTTTGGCCGAAATTTGCGGAAAATACGATTTCTTGAGAAATGCAGTAAAATTGAAAATTTTCCTTTGGCGGACCCTTGGAAGATTTGTAATTTTTCTCGAAAATTTAACTTTTGTCAATCCACGATTTTTTTGGTCCAAACCATGGAGAAACATTCAAAATGCTTAAATTGCTGAAAACTGCATCGATTTTGGCCGGAATTTTCGGAAAATACGATTTCTTGAAAAATGCAGTAAAATTGAAAATTTTCCTTTGGGGGACCCTTGGAAGATTTGTAATTTTTCTCGAAAATTTAACTTTTGTCAATCCACGATTTTTTTGGTCCAAACCATGGAGAAACATTCAAAATGCTTAAATTGCTGAAAACTGCATCGATTTTGGCCGAAATTTTCGGAAAATACGATTTCTTAAAAAATGCAGTAAAATTGAAAATTTTCCTTTGGGGGACCCTTGGAAGATTTGTAATTTTTCTCGAAAATTTAACTTTTGTCAATCCACGATTTTTTGGTCCAAACCATGGAGAAACATTCAAAATGCTTAAATTGCTGAAAACTGCATCGATTTTGGCCGAAATTTTCGGAAAATACGATTTCTTGAAAAATGCAGCAAAATTGAAAATTTTCCTTTGGGGGACCCTTGGAAGATTTGTAATTTTTCTCGAAAATTTAACTTTTGTCAATCCACGATTTTTTTGGTCCAAACCATGGAGAAACATTCAAAATGCTTAAATTGCTGAAAACTGCATCGATTTTAGCCGAAATTTTCGGAAAATACGATTTCTTGAAAAATGCAGTAAAATTGAAAATTTTCCTTTGGGGGACCCTTGGAAGATTTGTAATTTTTCTCGAAAATTTAACTTTTGTCAATCCACGATTTTTTGGTCCAAACCATGGAGAAACATTCAAAATGCTTAAATTGCTGAAAACTGCATCGATTTTGGCCGAAATTTTCGGAAAATACGATTTCTTGAAAAATGCAGTAAAATTGAAAATTTTCCTTTGGGGGACCCTTGGAAGATTTGTAATTTTTCTCGAAAATGTAACTTTTGTCAATCCACGATTTTTTTGGTCCAAACCATGGAGAAACATTCAAAATGCTTAAATTGCTGAAAACTGCATCGATTTTGGCCGAAATTTGCGGAAAATACGATTTCTTGAAAAATGCAGTAAAATTGAAAATTTTCCTTTGGCGGACCCTTGGAAGATTTGTAATTTTTCTCGAAAATTTAACTTCTGTCAATCCACGATTTTTTTGGTCCAAACCATGGAGAAACATTCAAAATGCTTAAATTGCTGAAAACTGCATCGATTTTGGCCGAAATTTTCGGAAAATACGATTTCTTGAAAAATGCAGTAAAATTGAAAATTTTCCTTTGGGGGACCCTTGGAAGATTTGTAATTTTTCTCGAAAATTTAACTTTTGTCAATCCACGATTTTTTTGGTCCAAACCATGGAGAAACATTCAAAATGCTTAAATTGCTGAAAACTGCATCGATTTTGGCCGAAATTTTCGGAAAATACGATTTCTTGAAAAATGCAGTAAAATTGAAAATTTTCCTTTGGGGGACCCTTGGAAGATTTGTAATTTTTCCCGAAAATTTAACTTTTGTCAAACCACGATTTTTTTGCTCCAAACCATGGAGAAACATTCAAAATGCTTAAATTGCTGAAAACTGCATCGATTTTGGCCGAAATTTGCGGAAAATACGATTTCTTGAAAAATGCAGTAAAATTGAAAATTTTCCTTTGGCGGACCCTTGGAAGATTTGTAATTTTTCTCGAAAATTGAACTTTTGTCAATCCACGATTTTTTTGGTCCAAACCATGGAGAAACATTCAAAATGCTTAAATTGCTGAAAACTGCATCGATTTTGGCCGAAATTTTCGGAAAATACGATTTCTTGAAAAATGCAGTAAAATTGAAAATTTTCCTTTGGGGGACCCTTGGAAGATTTGTAATTTTTCTCGAAAATTTAACTTTTGTCAATCCACGATTTTTTTGGTCCAAACCATGGAGAAACATTCAAAATGCTTAAATTGCTGAAAACTGCATCGATTTTGGCCGAAATTTTCGGAAAATACGATTTCTTAAAAAATGCAGTAAAATTGAAAATTTTCCTTTGGGGGACCCTTGGAAGATTTGTAATTTTTCTCGAAAATTTAACTTTTGTCAGTCCACGATTTTTTGGTCCAAACCATGGAGAAACATTCAAAATGCTTAAATTGCTGAAAACTGCATCGATTTTGGCCGAAATTTTCGGAAAATACGATTTCTTGAAAAATGTAGTAAAATTGAAAATTTTCCTTTGGGGGACCCTTGGAAGATTTGTAATTTTTCTCGAAAATTTAACTTTTGTCAATCCACGATTTTTTTGGTCCAAACCATGGAGAAACATTCAAAATGCTTAAATTGCTGAAAACTGCATCGATTTTGGCCGAAATTTGCGGAAAATACGATTTCTTGAAAAATGCAGTAAAATTGAAAATTTTCCTTTGGCGGACCCTTGGAAGATTTGTAATTTTTCTCGAAAATTTAACTTTTGTCAATCCACGATTTTTTTGGTCCAAACCATGGAGAAACATTCAGAATGCTTAAATTGCTGAAAACTGCATCGATTTTGGCCGAAATTTTCGGAAAATACGATTTCTTGAAAAATGCAGTAAAATTGAAAATTTTCCTTTGGGGGACCCTTGGAAGATTTGTAATTTTTCTCGAAAATTTAACTTTTGTCAATCCACGGTTTTTTTGGTCCGAACCATGGAGAAACATTCAAAATGCTTAAATTGCTGAAAACTGCATCGATTTTGGCCGAAATTTTCGGAAAATACGATTTCTTAAAAAATGCAGTAAAATTGAAAATTTTCCTTTGGGGGACCCTTGGAAGATTTGTAATTTTTCTCGAAAATTTAACTTTTGTCAATCCACGATTTTTTGGTCCAAACCATGGAGAAACATTCAAAATGCTTAAATTGCTGAAAACTGCATCGATTTTGGCCGAAATTTTCGGAAAATACGATTTCTTGAAAAATGCAGTAAAATTGAAAATTTTCCTTTGGGGGACCCTTGGAAGATTTGTAATTTTTCTCGAAAATTTAACTTTTGTCAATCCACGATTTTTTTGGTCCAAACCATGGAGAAACATTCAAAATGCTTAAATTGCTGAAAACTGCATCGATTTTGGCCGAAATTTGCGGAAAATACGATTTCTTGAAAAATGCAGTAAAATTGAAAATTTTCCTTTGGCGGACCCTTGGAAGATTTGTAATTTTTCTCGAAAATTTAACTTTTGTCAATCCACGATTTTTTTTGGTCCAAACCATGGAGAAACATTCAAAATGCTTAAATTGCTGAAAACTGCATCGATTTTGGCCGAAATTTTCGGAAAATACGATTTCTTGAAAAATGCAGTAAAATTGAAAATTTTCCTTTGGGGGACCCTTGGAAGATTTGTAATTTTTCTCGAAAATTTAACTTTTGTCAATCCACGATTTTTTTGGTCCAAACCATGGAGAAACATTCAAAATGCTTAAATTGCTGAAAACTGCATCGATTTTAGCCGAAATTTTCGGAAAATACGATTTCTTGAAAAATGCAGTAAAATTGAAAATTTTCCTTTGGGGGACCCTTGGAAGATTTGTAATTTTTCTCGAAAATTTAACTTTTGTCAATCCACGATTTTTTGGTCCAAACCATGGAGAAACATTCAAAATGCTTAAATTGCTGAAAACTGCATCGATTTTGGCCGAAATTTTCGGAAAATACGATTTCTTGAAAAATGCAGTAAAATTGAAAATTTTCCTTTGGGGGACCCTTGGAAGATTTGTAATTTTTCTCGAAAATTTAACTTTTGTCAATCCACGATTTTTTTGGTCCAAACCATGGAGAAACATTCAAAATGCTTAAATTGCTGAAAACTGCATAGATTTTAGCCGAAATTTTCGGAAAATACGATTTCTTGAAAAATGCAGTAAAATTGAAAATTTTCCTTTGGGGGACCCTTGGAAGATTTGTAATTTTTCTCGAAAATTTAACTTTTGTCAATCCACGATTTTTTGGTCCAAACCATGGAGAAACATTCAAAATGCTTAAATTGCTGAAAACTGCATCGATTTTGGCCGAAATTTTCGGAAAATACGATTTCTTGAAAAATGCAGTAAAATTGAAAATTTTCCTTTGGGGGACCCTTGGAAGATTTGTAATTTTTCTCGAAAATTTAACTTTTGTCAATCCACGATTTTTTTGGTCCAAACCATGGAGAAACATTCAAAATGCTTAAATTGCTGAAAACTGCATCGATTTTGGCCGAAATTTGCGGAAAATACGATTTCTTAAAAAATGCAGTAAAATTGAAAATTTCCCTTTGGGGGACCCTTGGAAGATTTGTAATTTTTCTCGAAAATTTAACTTTTGTCAATCCACGATTTTTTTGGTCCAAACCATGGAGAAACATTCAAAATGCTTAAATTGCTGAAAACTGCATCGATTTTGGCCGAAAATTTCGGAAAATACGATTTCTTGAAAAATGCAGTAAAATTGAAAATTTTCCTTTGGGGGACCCTTGGAAGATATGTAATTTTTCTCGAAAATTTAACTTTTGTCAATCCACGATTTTTTTGGTCCAAACTATGGAGAAACATTCAAAATGCTTAAATTGCTGAAAACTGCATCGATTTTGGCCGAAAATTTCGGAAAATACGATTTCTTGAAAAATGCGGTAAAATTGAAAATTTTCCTTTGCGGAACCCTCGGAAGATTTGTAATTTTTCTCGAAAATTTAACTTTTGTCAATCCACGATTTTTTTGGTCCAAACCATGGAGAAACATTCAAAATGCTTAAATTGCTGAAAACTGCATCGATTTTGGCCGAAATTTTCGGAAAATACGATTTCTTGAAAAATGCAGTAAAATTGAAAATTTTCCTTTGGGGGACCCTTGGAAGATTTGTAATTTTTCTCGAAAATTTAACTTTTGTCAATCCACGATTTTTTTGGTTCAAACCATGGAGAAACATTCAAAATGCTTAAATTGCTGAAAACTGCATCGATTTTGGCCGAAATTTTCGGAAAATACAATTTCTTGAAAAATGCAGTAAAATTGAAAATTTTCCTTTGGGGGACCCTTGGAAGATTTGTAATTTTTCTCGAAAATTTAACTTTTGTCAATCCACGATTTGTTTGGTCCAAACCATGGAGAAACATTCAAAATGCTTAAATTGCTGAAAACTGCATCGATTTTGGCCGAAATTTTCGGAAAATACGATTTCTTGAAAAATGCAGTAAAATTGAAAATTTTCCTTTGGGGGACCCTTGGAAGATTTGTAATTTTTCTCGAAAATTTAACTTTTGTCAATCCACGATTTTGTTAGTCCAAACCATGGAGAAACATTCCAAATGCTTAAATTGCTGAAAACTGCATCGATTTTGGCCGAAATTTTCGGAAAATACAATTTCTTGAAAAATGCAGTAAAATTGAAAATTTTCCTTTGGGGGACCCTTGGAAGATTTGTAATTTTTCTCGAAAATTTAACTTTTGTCAATCCACAACTTTTTTGGTCCAAACCATGGAGAAACATTCAAAATGCTTAAATTGCTGAAAACTGCAACGATTTTGGCCGAAATTAGCGGAAACTACGATTTCTTGAAAAATGCAGTAAAATTGAAAATTTTCCTTTGGGGGACCCTTGGAAGATTTGTAATTTTTCTCGAAAATTTAACTTTTGTCAATCCACAACTTTTTTGGTCCAAACCATGGAGAAACATTCCAAATGCTTAAATTGCTGAAAACTGCATCGATTTTGGCCGAAATTTTCGGAAAATACAATTTCTTGAAAAATGCAGTAAAATTGAAAATTTTCCTTTGGGGGACCCTTGGAAGATTTGTAATTTTTCTCGAAAATTTAACTTTTGTCAATCCACGATTTGTTTGGTCCAAACCATGGAGAAACATTCAAAATGCTTAAATTGCTGAAAGCTGCATCGATTTTGGCCGAAATTTTCGGAAAATACGATTTCTTGAAAAATGCAGTAAAATTGAAAATTTTCCTTTGGGGGACCCTTGGAAGATTTGTAATTTTTCTCGAAAATTTAACTTTTGTCAATCCACGATTTTTTTAGTCCAAACCATGGAGAAACATTCCAAATGCTTAAATTGCTGAAAACTGCATCGATTTTGGCCGAAAATTTCGGAAAATACGATTTCTTGAAAAATGCGGTAAAATTGAAAATTTTCCTTTGGGGGACCCTTGGAAGATTTGTAATTTTTCTCGAAAATTGCTGAAAACTGCATCGATTTTGGCCGAAATTTTCGGAAAATACGATTTCTTGAAAAATGCAGTAAAATTGAAAATTTTCCTTTGGGCGACCCTTGGAAGATTTGTAATTTTTCTCGAAAATTGAACTGTTGTCAATCCACGATTTTTTTAGTCCAAACCATGGAGAAACATTCAAAATGCTTAAATTGCTGAAAACTGCATCGATTTTGGCCGAAATTTTCGGAAAATACGATTTCTTGAAAAATGCAGTAAAATTGAAAATTTTCCTTTGGGGGACCCTTGGAAGATTTGTAATTTTTCTCGAAAATTTAACTTTTGTCAATCCACGATTTTTTTGGTCCAAACCATGGAGAAACATTCAAAATACTTAAATTGCTGAAAACTGCATCGATTTTGGCCGAAATTTTCGGAAAATACGATTTCTTGAAAAATGCAGTAAAATTGAAAATGTTCCTTTGGGGGACCCTTTGAAGATTTGTAATTTTTCTCGAAAATTTAACTTCTGTCAATCCACGATTTTTTTGGTCCAAACCATGGAGAAACATTCAAAATGCTTAAATTGCTGAAAACTGCATCGATTTTGGCCGAAATTTTCGGAAAATACGATTTCTTGAAAAATGCAGTAAAATTGAAAATTTTCCTTTGGGGGACCCTTGGAAGATTTGTAATTTTTCTCGAAAATTTAACTTTTGTCAATCCACGATTTTTTTGGTTCAAACCATGGAGAAACATTCAAAATGCTTAAATTGCTGAAAACTGCATCGATTTTGGCCGAAATTTTCGGAAAATACAATTTCTTGAAAAATGCAGTAAAATTGAAAATTTTCCTTTGGGGGACCCTTGGAAGATTTGTAATTTTTCTCGAAAATTTAACTTTTGTCAATCCACGATTTGTTTGGTCCAAACCATGGAGAAACATTCAAAATGCTTAAATTGCTGAAAACTGCATCGATTTTGGCCGAAATTTTCGGAAAATACGATTTCTTGAAAAATGCAGTAAAATTGAAAATTTTCCTTTGGGGGACCCTTGGAAGATTTGTAATTTTTCTCGAAAATTTAACTTTTGTCAATCCACGATTTTTTTAGTCCAAACCATGGAGAAACATTCCAAATGCTTAAATTGCTGAAAACTGCATCGATTTTGGCCGAAATTTTCGGAAAATACAATTTCTTGAAAAATGCAGTAAAATTGAAAATTTTCCTTTGGGGGACCCTTGGAAGATTTGTAATTTTTCTCGAAAATTTAACTTTTGTCAATCCACAACTTTTTTGGTCCAAACCATGGAGAAACATTCAAAATGCTTAAATTGCTGAAAACTGCAACGATTTTGGCCGAAATTAGCGGAAACTACGATTTCTTGAAAAATGCAGTAAAATTGGAAATTTTCCTTTGGGGGACCCTTGGAAGATTTGTAATTTTTCTCGAAAATTTAACTTTTGTCAATCCACAACTTTTTTGGTCCAAACCATGGAGAAACATTCCAAATGCTTAAATTGCTGAAAACTGCATCGATTTTGGCCGAAATTTTCGGAAAATACGATTTCTTGAAAAATGCAGTAAAATTGAAAATTTTCCTTTGGGGGACCCTTGGAAGATTTGTAATTTTTCTCGAAAATTTAACTTTTGTCAATCCACGATTTGTTTGGTCCAAACCATGGAGAAACATTCAAAATGCTTAAATTGCTGAAAGCTGCATCGATTTTGGCCGAAATTTTCGGAAAATACGATTTCTTGAAAAATGCAGTAAAATTGAAAATTTTCTTTTGGGGGACCCTTGGAAGATTTGTAATTTTTCTCGAAAATTTAACTTTTGTCAATCCACGATTTTTTTAGTCCAAACCATGGAGAAACATTCCAAATGCTTAAATTGCTGAAAACTGCATCGATTTTGGCCGAAATTTTCGGAAAATACAATTTCTTGAAAAATGCAGTAAAATTGAAAATTTTCCTTTGGGGGACCCTTGGAAGATTTGTAATTTTTCTCGAAAATTTAACTTTTGTCAATCCACGATTTGTTTGGTCCAAACCATGGAGAAACATTCAAAATGCTTAAATTGCTGAAAACTGCATCGATTTTGGCCGAAATTTTCGGAAAATACGATTTCTTGAAAAATGCAGTAAAATTGAAAATTTTCCTTTGGGGGACCCTTGGAAGATTTGTAATTTTTCTCGAAAATTTAACTTTTGTCAATCCACGATTTTTTTGGTCCAAACCATGGAGAAACATTCAAAATGCTTAAATTGCTGAAAACTGCAACGATTTTGGCCGAAATTAGCGAAAACTACGATTTCTTGAAAAATGCAGTAAAATTGAAAATTTTCCTTTGGGGGACCCTTGGAAGATTTGTAATTTTTCTCGAAAATTTAACTTTTGTCAATCCACAACTTTTTTGGTCCAAACCATGGAGAAACATTCAAAATGCTTAAATTGCTGAAAACTGCATCGATTTTGGCCGAAATTTTCGGAAAATACGATTTCTTGAAAAATGCAGTAAAATTGAAAATTTTCCTTTGGGGGACCCTTGGAAGATTTGTAATTTTTCTCGAAAATTTAACTTTTGTCAATCCACGATTTTTTTAGTCCAAACCATGGAGAAACATTCCAAATGCTTAAATTGCTGAAAACTGCATCGATTTTGGCCGAAATTTTCGGAAAATACAATTTCTTGAAAAATGCAGTAAAATTGAAAATTTTCCTTTGGGGGACCCTTGGAAGATTTGTAATTTTTCTCGAAAATTTAACTTTTGTCAATCCACAACTTTTTTGGTCCAAACCATGGAGAAACATTTAAAATGCTTAAATTGCTGAAAACTGCATCGATTTTGGCCGAAATTTTCGGAAAATACGATTTCTTGAAAAATGCAGTAAAATTGAAAATTTTCCTTTGGGGGACCCTTGGAAGATTTGTAATTTTTCTCGAAAATTTAACTTTTGTCAATCCACGATTTTTTTGGTCCAAACAATGGAGAAACATTCAAAATGCTTAAATTGCTGAAAACTGCAACGATTTTGGCCGAAATTTGCGGAAACTACGATTTCTTGAAAAATGCAGTAAAATTGAAAATTTTCCTTTGGGAGACCCTTGGAAGATTTGTAATTTTTCTCGAAAATTTAACTTTTGTCAATCCACGATTTTTTTAGTCCAAACCATGGAGAAACATTCAAAATGCTTAAATTGCTGAAAACTGCATCGATTTTTGCCGAAATTTGCGGAAAATACGATTTCTTGAAAAATGCAGTAAAATTGAAAATTTTCCTTTGGGGACCCTTGGAAGATTTGTAATTTTTCTCGAAAATTTAACTTTTGTCAATCCACGATTTTTTTGGTCCAAACCATGGAGAAACATTCAAAATGCTTAAATTGCTGAAAACTGCATCGATTTTGGCCGAAATTTTCGGAAAATACGATTTCTTGAAAAATGCAGTAAAATTGAAAATTTTCCTTTGCGGAACCCTTGGAAGATTTGTAATTTTTCTCGAAAATTTAACTTTTGTCAATCTATGATTTTTTTGGTCCAAACTATGGAGAAACATTCAAAATGCTTAAATTGCTGAAAACTGCATCGATTTTGGCCGAAAATTTCGGAAAATACAATTTCTTGAAAAATGCGGTAAAATTGAAAATTTTCCTTTGCGGAACCCTTGGAAGATTTGTAATTTTTCTCGAAAATTTAACTTTTGTCAATCCACGATTTTTTTGGTCCAAACCATGGAGAAACATTCAAAATGCTTAAATTGCTGAAAACTGCATCGCTTTTGGCCGAAAATTTCGGAAAATATGATTTCTTGAAAAATGCGGTAAAATTGAAAATTTTCCTTTGCGGAACCCTTGGAAGATTTGTAATTTTTTTCGAAAATTTAACTTTTGTCAATCCACGATTTTTTTGGTCCAAACCATGGAGAAACATTCAAAATGCTTAAATTGCTGAAAACTGCATCGATTTTGGCCGAAATTTTCGGAAAATACGATTTCTTGAAAAATGCAGTAAAATTGAAAATTTTCCTTTGCGGAACCCTTGGAAGATTTGTAATTTTTCTCGAAAATTTAACTTTTGTCAATCCATGACTTTTTTGGTCCAAACTGTGGAGAAACATTCAAAATGCTTAAATTGCTGAAAACTGCATCGATTTTGGCCGAAAATTTCGGAAAATACAATTTCTTGAAAAATGCGGTAAAATTGAAAATTTTCCTTTGGGGGACCCTTGGAAGATTTGTAATTTTTCTCGAAAATTTAACTTTTGTCAATCCACGATTTTTTTGGTCCAAACCATGGAGAAACATTCAAAATGCTTAAATTGCTGAAAACTGCAACGATTTTGGCCGAAATTTGCGGAAACTACGATTTCTTGAAAAATGCAGTAAAATTGAAAATTTTCCTTTGGGGGACCCTTGGAAGATTTGTAATTTTTCTTGAAAATTTAACTTTTGTCAATCCACGATTTTTTTGGTCCAAACCATGGAGAAACATTCAAAATGCTTAAATTGCTGAAAACTGCATCGATTTTGGCCGAAAATTTCGGAAAATACGATTTCTTGAAAAATGCGGTAAAATTGAAAATTTTCCTTTGCGGAACCCTTGGAAGATTTGTAATTTTTCTCGAAAATTTAACTTTTGTCAATCCACGATTTTTTTGGTCCAAACCATGGAGAAACATTCAAAATGCTTAAATTGCTGAAAACTGCATCGATTTTGGCCGAAATTTTCGGAAAATACGATTTCTTGAAAAATGCAGTAAAATTGAAAATTTTCCTTTGCGGAACCCTTGGAAGATTTGTAATTTTTCTCGAAAATTTAACTTTTGTCAATCTATGATTTTTTTGGTCCAAACTATGGAGAAACATTCAAAATGCTTAAATTGCTGAAAACTGCATCGATTTTGGCCGAAAATTTCGGAAAATACAATTTCTTGAAAAATGCGGTAAAATTGAAAATTTTCCTTTGCGGAACCCTTGGAAGATTTGTAATTTTTCTCGAAAATTTAACTTTTGTCAATCCACGATTTTTTTGGTCCAAACCATGGAGAAACATTCAAAATGCTTAAATTGCTGAAAACTGCATCGCTTTTGGCCGAAAATTTCGGAAAATATGATTTCTTGAAAAATGCGGTAAAATTGAAAATTTTCCTTTGCGGAACCCTTGGAAGATTTGTAATTTTTCTCGAAAATTTAACTTTTGTCAATCCACGATTTTTTTGGTCCAAACCATGGAGAAACATTCAAAATGCTTAAATTGCTGAAAACTGCATCGATTTTGGCCGAAATTTTCGGAAAATACGATTTCTTGAAAAATGCAGTAAAATTGAAAATTTTCCTTTGCGGAACCCTTGGAAGATTTGTAATTTTTCTCGAAAATTTAACTTTTGTCAATCCACGATTTGTTTGGTCCAAACCATGGAGAAACATTCAAAATGCTTAAATTGCTGAAAACTGCATCGATTTTGGCCGAAATTTGCGGAAAATACGATTTCTTGAAACATGCGGTAAAATTGAAAATTTTCCTTTGGGGAACCCTTGGAAGATTTGTAATTTTTCTCGAGAATTTAACTTTTGTCAATCCACGATTTTTTTGGTCCAAACCATGGAGAAACATTCAAAATGCTTAAATTGCTGAAAACTGCATCGATTTTGGCCGAAATTTTCGAAAAATACGATTTCTTGAAAAATGCAGTAAAATTGAAAATTTTCCTTTGGGGGACCCTTGGAAGATTTGTAATTTTTCTCGAAAATTTAACTTCTGTCAATCTACGATTTTTTTGGTCCAAACCATGGAGAAACATTCAAAATGCTTAAATTGCTGAAAACTGCATCGCATTTTGGCCGAAATTTTCGGAAAATACGATTTCTTGAAAAATGCAGTAAAATTGAAAATTTTCCTTTGGGGGACCCTTGGTAGATTTGTAATTTTTCTCGAAAATTTAACTTTTGTCAATCCACGATTTTTTTGGTCCAAACTATGGAGAAACATTCAAAATGCTTAAATTGCTGAAAACTGCATCGCTTTTGGCCGAAAATTTCGGAAAATACGATTTCTTGAAAAATGCGGTAAAATTGAAAATTTTCCTTTGGGGAACCCTTGGAAGATTTGTAATTTTTCTCGAAAATTTAACTTCTGTCAATCCACGATTTGTTTGGTCCAAACCATGGAGAAACATTCAAAATGCTTAAATTGCTGAAAACTGCATCGATTTTGGCCGAAATTTTCGAAAAATACGATTTCTTGAAAAATGCAGTAAAATTGAAAATTTTCCTTTGGGGGATCCTTGGAAGATTTGTAATTTTTCTCGAAAATTTAACTTCTGTCAATCCACGAGTTTTTTGGTCCAAACCATGGAGAAACATTCAAAATGCTTAAATTGCTGAAAACTGCATCGATTTTGGCCGAAATTTTCGGAAAATACGATTTCTTGAAAAATGCAGTAAAATTGAAAATTTTCCTTTGGGGGACCCTTGGGAGATTTGTAATTTTTCCTCGAAAATTTAACTTTTGTCAATCCACGATTTTTTTGGTCCAAACCATGGAGAAACATTCAAAATGCTTAAATTGCTGAAAACTGCAACAATTTTGGCCGACATTTTTGGAAAATACAATTTCTTGAAAAATGCAGTAAAATTGAAAATTTTCCTTTGGGGGACCCTTGGAAGATTTGTAATTTTTCTCGAAAATTTAACTTTTGTCAATCCACGATTTTTTTGGTCCAAACCATGGAGAAACATTCAAAATGCTTAAATTGCTGAAAACTGCATCGATTTTGGCCGAAAATTTCGAAAAATACGATTTCTTGAAAAATGCGGTAAAATTGAAAATTTTCCTTTGGGGGACCCTTGGAAGATTTGTAATTTTTCTCGAAAATTTAACTTTTGTCAATCCACGATTTTTTTGGTCCAAACCATGGAGAAAAATTCAAAATGCTTAAATTGCTGAAAACTGCATCGATTTTGGCCGACATTTTTGGAAAATACAATTTCTTGAAAAATGCAGTAAAATTGAAAATTTTCCTTTGGGGGACCCTTGGAAGATTTGTAATTTTTCTCGAAAATTTAACTTTTGTCAATCCACGATTTTTTTGGTCCAAACCATGGAGAAACATTCAAAATGCTTAAATTGCTGAAAACTGCAACAATTTTGGCCGACATTTTTGGAAAATACAATTTCTTGAAAAATGCAGTAAAATTGAAAATTTTCCTTTGGGGGACCCTTGGAAGATTTGTAATTTTTCTCGAAAATTTAACTTTTGTCAATCCACGATTTTTTTGGTCCAAACCATGGAGAAACATTCAAAATGCTTAAATTGCTGAAAACTGCATCGCATTTTGGCCGAAATTTTCGGAAAATACGATTTCTTGAAAAATGCAGTAAAATTGAAAATTTTCCTTTGGGGGACCCTTGGAAGATTTGTAATTTTTCTCGAAAATTTAACTTTTGTCAATCCACGATTTTTTTGGTCCAAACTATGGAGAAACATTCAAAATGCTTAAATTGCTGAAAATTGCATCGATTTTGGCCGAAAATTTCGGAAAATACGATTTCTTGAAAAATGCAGTAAAATTGAAAGTTTTCCTTTGGGGAACCCTTGGAAGATTTGTAATTTTTCTCGAAAATTTAACTTCTGTCAATCCACGATTTTTTTGGTCCAAACCATGGAGAAACATTCAAAACGCTTAAATTGCTGAAAACTGCATCGATTTTGGCCGAAATTTTCGGAAAATACGATTTCTTGAAAAATGCAGTAAAATTGAAAATTTTCCTTTGATGGACCCTTGGGAGATTTGTAATTTTTCCTCGAAAATTTAACTTTTGTCAATCCACGATTTTTTTGGTCCAAACCATGGAGAAACATTCAAAATGCTTAAATTGCTGAAAACTGCAACAATTTTGGCCGACATTTTTGGAAAATACAATTTCTTGAAAAATGCAGTAAAATTGAAAATTTTCCTTTGGGGGACCCTTGGAAGATTTGTAATTTTTCTCGAAAATTTAACTTTTGTCAATCCACGATTTTTTTGGTCCAAACCATGGAGAAACATTCAAAATGCTTAAATTGCTGAAAACTGCATCGATTTTGGCCGAAATTTTCGGAAAATACGATTTCTTGCAAAATGCGGTAAAATTGAAAATTTTCCTTTGGGGGACCCTTGGAAGATTTGTAATTTTTCTCGAAAATTTAACTTCTGTCAATCCACGCTTTTTTTGGTCCAAACCATGCAGAAACATTCAAAATGCTTAAATTGCTGAAAACTGCATCGATTTTGGCCGAAATTTTCGGAAAATACGATTTCTTGAAAAATGCAGTAAAATTGAAAATTTTCCTTTGGGGGACCCTTGGAAGATTTGTAATTTTTCTCGAAAATTTAACTTTTGTCAATCCACGATTTTTTTGGTCCAAACCATGGAGAAACATTCAAAATGCTTAAATTGCTGAAAACTGCATCGATTTTGGCCGAAATTTTCGGAAAATACGATTTCTTGAAAAATGCGGTAAAATTGAAAATTTTCCTTTGGGGGACCCTTGGAAGATTTGTAATTTTTCTCGAAAATTTAACTTTTGTCAATCCACGATTTTTTTGGTCCAAACCATGGAGAAACATTCAAAATGCTTAAATTGCTGAAAACTGCATCGATTTTGGCCGAAATTTTCGGAAAATACGATTTCTCGAAAAATGCAGTAAAATTGGAAATTTTCCTTTGGGGGACCCTTGGAGGATTTGTAATTTTTCTCGGAAATTTAACTTCTGTCAATCCACGATTTTTTTGGTTCAAACCATGGAGAAACATTCAAAATGCTTAAATTGCTGAAAACTGCATCGATTTTGGCCGAAATTTTCGGAAAATACGATTTCTTGAAAAATGCAGTAAAATTGAAAATTTTCCTTTGGGGGACCCTTGGAAGATTTGTAATTTTTCTCGAAAATTTAACTTTTGTCAATCCACGATTTTTTTGGTCCAAACCATGGCGAAACATTCAAAATGCTTAAATTGCTGAAAACTGCATCGATTTTGGCCGAAATTTTCGGAAAATACGATTTCTTGAAAAATGCAGTAAAATTGAAAATTTTCCTTTGGGGGACCCTTGGAAGATTTGTAATTTTTCTCGAAAATTTAGCTTTTGTCAATCCACGATTTTTTTGGTTCAAACCATGGAGAAACATTCAAAATGCTTAAATTGCTGAAAACTGCATCGATTTTGGCCGAAATTTTCGGAAAATACGATTTCTTGAAAAATGCAGTAAAATTGAAAATTTTCCTTTGGGGGACCCTTGGAAGATTTGTAATCTTTCTCGAAAATTTAACTTTTGTCAATCCACGATTTTTTTTGGTCCAAACCATGGAGAAACATTCAAAATGCTTAAATTGCTGAAAACTGCAACGATTTTGGCCGAAATTTGCGGAAAATACGATTTCTTGAAAAATGCAGTAAAATTGAAAATTTTTCTTTGGGGGACCCTTGGAAGATTTGTAATTTTTCTCGAAAATTTAACTTTTTTCAATCCACGATTTTTTTGGTCCAAACCATGGAGAAACATTCAAAATGCTTAAATTGCTGAAAACTGCATCGATTTTGGCCGAAATTTGCGAAAAAATACGATTTCTTAAAAAATGCAGTAAAATTGAAAATTTTCCTTTGGGGGACCCTTGGAAGATTTGTAATTTTTCTCGAAAATTTAACTTTTGTCAATCCACGATTTTTTTTGGTCCAAACCATGGAGAAACATTCAAAATGCTTAAATTGCTGAAAACTGCATCGATTTTGGCCGAAAATTTCGGAAAATACGATTTCTTGAAAAATGCGGTAAAATTGAAAATTTTCCTTTGGGGAACCCTTGGAAGATTTGTAATTTTTCTCGAAAATTTAACTTCTGTCAATCCACGATTTTTTTGGTCCAAACCATGGAGAAACATTCAAAATGCTTAAATTGCTGAAAACTGCATCGATTTTGGCCGAAATTTTCGGAAAATACGATTTCTTGAAAAATGCAGTAAAATTGAAAATTTTCCTTTGGCGGACCTTTGGAAGATTTGTAATTTTTCTCGAGAATTTAACTTTTGTCAATCCACGATTTTTTTGGTCCAAACCATGGAGAAACATTCAAAATGCTTAAATTGCTGAAAACTGCATCGATTTTGGCCGAAAATTTCGGAAAATACGATTTCTTGAAAAATGCGGTAAAATTGAAAATTTTCCTTTGGGGAACCCTTGGAAGATTTGTAATTTTTCTCGAAAATTTAACTTTTGTCAATCCACGATTTGTTTGGTCCAAACCATGGAGAAACATTCAAAATGCTTAAATTGCTGAAAACTGCATCGATTTTGGCCGAAATTTTCGGAAAATACGATTTCTTAAAAAATGCAGTAAAATTGAAAGTTTTCCTTTGGGGGACCCTTGGAAGATTTGTAATTTTTCTCGAAAATTTAACTTTGGTCAATCCACGATTTTTTTGGTCCAAACCATGGAGAAACATTCAAAATGCTTTAATTGCTGAAAACTGCATCGATTTTGGCCGAAATTTTCGGAAAATACGATTTCTTGAAAAATGCAGTAAAATTGAAAGTTTTCCTTTGGGGAACCCTTGGAAGATTTGTAATTTTTCTCGAAAATTTAACTTCTGTCAATCCACGATTTTTTTGGTCCAAACCATGGAGAAACATTCAAAATGCTTAAATTGCTGAAAACTGCATCGCATTTTGGCCGAAATTTTCGGAAAATACGATTTCTTGAAAAATGCAGTAAAATTGAAAATTTTCCTTAGGGGGACCCTTGGAAGATTTGTAATTTTTCTGGAAAATTTAACTTTTGTCAATCCACGATTTTTTTGGTCCAAACCATGGAGAAACATTCAAAATGCTTAAATTGCTGAAAACTGCATCGATTTTGGCCGAAAATTTCAGAAAATACGATTTCTTGAAAAATGCAGTAAAATTGAAAATTTTCCTTTGGGGGACTCTTGGAAGATTTGTAATTTTTCTCGAGAATTTAACTTTTGTCAATCCACGATTTTTTTGGTCCAAACCATGGAGAAACATTCAAAATGCTTAAATTGCTGAAAACTGCATCGCATTTTGGCCGAAATTTTCGGAAAATACGATTTCTTGAAAAATGCGGTAAAATTGAAAATTTTCCTTTGGGGAACCCTTGGAAGATTTGTAATTTTTCTCGAAAATTTAACTTTTGTCAATCCACGATTTGTTTGGTCCAAACCATGCAGAAACATTCAAAATGCTTAAATTGCTGAAAACTGCATCAATTTTGGCCGAAATTTTCGGAAAATACGATTTCTTGAAAAATGCAGTAAAATTGAAAGTTTTCCTTTGGGGGACCCTTGGAAGATTTGTAATTTTTCTCGAAAATTTAACTTCTGTCAATCCACGAGTTTTTTGGTCCAAACCATGGAGAAACATTCAAAATGCTTAAATTGCTGAAAACTGCATCGATTTTGGCCGAAATTTTCGGAAAATACGATTTCTTGAAAAATGCAGTAAAATTGAAAATTTTCCTTTGGCGGACCCTTGGAAGATTTGTAATTTTTCTCGAGAATTTAACTTTTGTCAATCCACGATTTTTTTGATCCAAACCATGGAGAAACATTCAAAATGCTTAAATTGCTGAAAACTGCATCGGATTTTGGCCGAAATTTTCGGAAAATACGATTTCTAGAAAAATGCAGTAAAATTGAAAATTTTCCTTAGGGGGACCCTTGGAAGATTTGTAATTTTTCTCGAAAATTTAACTTTTGTCAATCCACGATTTTTTTGGTCCAAACTATGGAAAAACATTCAAAATGCTTAAATTGCTGAAAACTGCATCGATTTTGGCCAAAAATTTCGGAAAATACGATTTCTTGAAAAATGCGGTAAAATTGAAAATTTTCCTTTGGGGAACCCTTGGAAGATTTGTAATTTTTCTCGAAAATTTAACTTTTGTCAATCCACGATTTGTTTGGTCCAAACCATGGAGAAACATTCAAAATGCTTAAATTGCTGAAAACTGCATCGATTTTGGCCGAAATTTTCGGAAAATACGATTTCTTGAAAAATGCAGTAAAATTGAAAGTTTTCCTTTGGGGGACCCTTGAAAGATTTGTAATTTTTCTCGAAAATTTAACTTTTGTCAATCCACGATTTTTTGGTCCAAACCATGGAGAAACATTCAAAATGCTTTAATTGCTGAAAACTGCATCGATTTTGGCCGAAATTTTCGGAAAAGACGATTTCTTGAAAAATGCAGTAAAATTGAAAGTTTTCCTTTGGGGAACCCTTGGAAGATTTGTAATTTTTCTCGAAAATTTAACTTCTGTCAATCCACGATTTTTTTGGTCCAAACCATGGAGAAACATTCAAAATGCTTAAATTGCTGAAAACTGCATCGCATTTTGGCCGAAATTTTCGGAAAATACGATTTCTTGAAAAATGCAGTAAAATTGAAAGTTTTCCTTTGGGGGACCCTTGGAAGATTTGTAATTTTTCTCGAAAATTTAACTTTTGTCAATCCACGATTTTTTTGGTCCAAACTATGGAGAAACATTCAAAATGCTTAAATTGCTGAAAACTGCATCGATTTTGGCCGAAAATTTCGGAAAATACGATTTCTTGAAAAATGCGGTAAAATTGAAAATTTTCCTTTGGGGAACCCTTGGAAGATTTGTAATTTTTCTCGAAAATTTAACTTTTGTCAATCCACGATTTGTTTGGTCCAAACCATGGAGAAACATTCAAAATGCTTAAATTGCTGAAAACTGCATCGATTTTGGCCGAAATTTTCGGAAAATACGATTTCTTAAAAAATGCAGTAAAATTGAAAGTTTTCCTTTGGGGGACCCTTGGAAGATTTGTAATTTTTCTCGAAAATTTAACTTTTGTCAATCCACGATTTTTTTGGTCCAAACCATGGAGAAACATTCAAAATGCTTTAATTGCTGAAAACTGCATCGATTTTGGCCGAAATTTTCGGAAAATACGATTTCTTGAAAAATGCAGTAAAATTGAAAGTTTTCCTTTGGGGAACCCTTGGAAGATTTGTAATTTTTCTCGAAAATTTAACTTCTGTCAATCCACGATTTTTTTGGTCCAAACCATGGAGAAACATTCAAAATGCTTAAATTGCTGAAAACTGCATCGCATTTTGGCCGAAATTTTCGGAAAATACGATTTCTTGAAAAATGCAGTAAAATTGAAAATTTTCCTTAGGGGGACCCTTGGAAGATTTGTAATTTTTCTCGAAAATTTAACTTTTGTCAATCCACGATTTTTTTGGTCCAAACCATGGAGAAACATTCAAAATGCTTAAATTGCTGAAAACTGCATCGATTTTGGCCGAAAATTTCGGAAAATACAATTTCTTGAAAAATGCAGTAAAATTGAAAATTTTCCTTTGGGGGACCCTTGGAAGATTTGTAATTTTTCTCGAGAATTTAACTTTTGTCAATCCACGATTTTTTTGGTCCAAACCATGGAGAAACATTCAAAATGCTTAAATTGCTGA
This sequence comes from Atherix ibis, assembly GCA_958298945.1. Taxonomy (NCBI): domain Eukaryota; kingdom Metazoa; phylum Arthropoda; class Insecta; order Diptera; family Athericidae; genus Atherix; species Atherix ibis. The sequence goes on along the minus strand of CATQJD010000039.1, from coordinate 39,418 downwards.
AAACTGCATCGCATTTTGGCCGAAATTTTCGGAAAATACGATTTCTTGAAAAATGCAGTAAAATTGAAAATTTTCCTTTGGGGGACCCTTGGAAGATTTGTAATTTTTCTCGAAAATTTAACTTCTGTCAATCCACGAGTTTTTTGGTCCAAACCATGGAGAAACATTCAAAATGCTTAAATTGCTGAAAACTGCATCGATTTTGGCCGAAATTTTCGGAAAATACGATTTCTTGAAAAATGCAGTAAAATTGAAAATTTTCCTTTGGCGGACCCTTGGAAGATTTGTAATTTTTCTCGAGAATTTAACTTTTGTCAATCCACGATTTTTTTGGTCCAAACCATGGAGAAACATTCAAAATGCTTAAATTGCTGAAAACTGCATCGATTTTGGCCGAAATTTTCGGAAAATACGATTTCTTGAAAAATGCAGTAAAATTGAAAGTTTTCCTTTGGGGGACCCTTGGAAGATTTGTAATTTTTCTCGAAAATTTAACTTTTGTCAATCCACGATTTTTTTGGTCCAAACCATGGAGAAACATTCAAAATGCTTTAATTGCTGAAAACTGCATCGATTTTGGCCGAAATTTTCGGAAAATACGATTTCTTGAAAAATGCAGTAAAATTGAAAATTTTCCTTAGGGGGACCCTTGGAAGATTTGTAATTTTTCTCGAAAATTTAACTTTTGTCAATCCACGATTTTTTTGGTCCAAACTATGGAGAAACATTCAAAATGCTTAAATTGCTGAAAACTGCATCGATTTTGGCCGAAAATTTCGGAAAATACGATTTCTTGAAAAATGCGGTAAAATTGAAAATTTTCCTTTGGGGAACCCTTGGAAGATTTGTAATTTTTCTCGAAAATTTAACTTTTGTCAATCCACGATTTGTTTGGTCCAAACCATGCAGAAACATTCAAAATGCTTAAATTGCTGAAAACTGCATCGATTTTGGCCGAAATTTTCGGAAAATACGATTTCTTGAAAAATGCAGTAAAATTGAAAGTTTTCCTTTGGGGGACCCTTGGAAGATTTGTAATTTTTCTCGAAAATTTAACTTCTGTCAATCCACGAGTTTTTTGGTCCAAACCATGGAGAAACATTCAAAATGCTTAAATTGCTGAAAACTGCATCGATTTTGGCCGAAATTTTCGGAAAATACGATTTCTTGAAAAATGCAGTAAAATTGAAAATTTTCCTTTGGCGGACCCTTGGAAGATTTGTAATTTTTCTCGAGAATTTAATTTTTGTCAATCCACGATTTTTTTGGTCCAAACCATGGAGAAACATTCAAAATGCTTAAATTGCTGAAAACTGCATCGGATTTTGGCCGAAATTTTCGGCAAATACGATTTCTTGAAAAATGCAGTAAAATTGAAAATTTTCCTTAGGGGGACCCTTGGAAGATTTGTAATTTTTCTCGAAAATTTAACTTTTGTCAATCCACGATTTTTTTGGTCCAAACTATGGAAAAACATTCAAAATGCTTAAATTGCTGAAAACTGCATCGATTTTGGCCGAAAATTTCGGAAAATACGATTTCTTGAAAAATGCGGTAAAATTGAAAATTTTCCTTTGGGGAACCCTTGGAAGATTTGTAATTTTTCTCGAAAATTTAACTTTTGTCAATCCACGATTTGTTTGGTCCAAACCATGGAGAAACATTCAAAATGCTTAAATTGCTGAAAACTGCATCGATTTTGGCCGAAATTTTCGGAAAATACGATTTCTTGAAAAATGCAGTAAAATTGAAAGTTTTCCTTTGGGGGACCCTTGGAAGATTTGTAATTTTTCTCGAAAATTTAACTTTTGTCAATCCACGATTTTTTTGGTCCAAACCATGGAGAAACATTCAAAATGCTTTAATTGCTGAAAACTGCATCGATTTTGGCCGAAATTTTCGGAAAATACGATTTCTTGAAAAATGCAGTAAAATTGAAAGTTTTCCTTTGGGGAACCCTTGGAAGATTTGTAATTTTTCTCGAAAATTTAACTTCTGTCAATCCACGATTTTTTTGGTCCAAACCATGGAGAAACATTCAAAATGCTTAAATTGCTGAAAACTGCATCGCATTTTGGCCGAAATTTTCGGAAAATACGATTTCTTGAAAAATGCAGTAAAATTGAAAATTTTCCTTAGGGGGACCCTTGGAAGATTTGTAATTTTTCTCGAATATTTAACTTTTGTCAATCCACGATTTTTTTGGTCCAAACTATGGAGAAACATTCAAAATGCTTAAATTGCTGAAAACTGCATCGATTTTGGCCGAAAATTTCGGAAAATACGATTTCTTGAAAAATGCGGTAAAATTGAAAATTTTCCTTTGGGGAACCCTTGGAAGATTTGTAATTTTTCTCGAAAATTTAACTTTTGTCAATCCACGATTTGTTTGGTCCAAACCATGGAGAAACATTCAAAATGCTTAAATTGCTGAAAACTGCATCGATTTTGGCCGAAATTTTCGGAAAATACGATTTCTTAAAAAATGCAGTAAAATTGAAAGTTTTCCTTTGGGGGACCCTTGGAAGATTTGTAATTTTTCTCGAAAATTTAACTTTTGTCAATCCACGATTTTTTTGGTCCAAACCATGGAGAAACATTCAAAATGCTTTAATTGCTGAAAACTGCATCGATTTTGGCCGAAATTTTCGGAAAATACGATTTCTTGAAAAATGCAGTAAAATTGAAAGTTTTCCTTTGGGGAACCCTTGGAAGATTTGTAATTTTTCTCGAAAATTTAACTTCTGTCAATCCACGATTTTTTTGGTCCAAACCATGGAGAAACATTCAAAATGCTTAAATTGCTGAAAACTGCATCGCATTTTGGCCGAAATTTTCGGAAAATACGATTTCTTGAAAAATGCAGTAAAATTGAAAATTTTCCTTAGGGGGACCCTTGGAGGATTTGTAATTTTTCTCGAAAATTTAACTTTTGTCAATCCACGATTTTTTTGGTCCAAACCATGGAGAAACATTCAAAATACTTAAATTGCTGAAAACTGCATCGCATTTTGGCCGAAATTTTCGGAAAATACGATTTCTTGAAAAATGCAGTAAAATTGAAAGTTTTCCTTTGGGGAACCCTTGGAAGATTTGTAATTTTTCTCGAAAATTTAACTTCTGTCAATCCACGATTTTTTTGGTCCAAACCATGGAGAAACATTCAAAATGCTTAAATTGCTGAAAACTGCATCGCATTTTGGCCGAAATTTTCGGAAAATACGATTTCTTGAAAAATGCAGTAAAATTGAAAATTTTCCTTAGGGGGACCCTTGGAAGATTTGTAATTTTTCTCGAAAATTTAACTTTTGTCAATCCACGATTTGTTTGGTCCAAACCATGCAGAAACATTCAAAATGCTTAAATTGCTGAAAACTGCATCGATTTTGGCCGAAATTTTCGGAAAATACGATTTCTTGAAAAATGCAGTAAAATTGAAAGTTTTCCTTTGGGGGACCCTTGGAAGATTTGTAATTTTTCTCGAAAATTTAACTTCTGTCAATCCACGAGTTTTTTGGTCCAAACCATGGAGAAACATTCAAAATGCTTAAATTGCTGAAAACTGCATCGATTTTGGCCGAAATTTTCGGAAAATACGATTTCTTGAAAAATGCAGTAAAATTGAAAATTTTCCTTTGGCGGACCCTTGGAAGATTTGTAATTTTTCTCGAGAATTTAACTTTTGTCAATCCACGATTTTTTTGGTCCAAACCATGGAGAAACATTCAAAATGCTTAAATTGCTGAAAACTGCATCGGATTTTGGCCGAAATTTTCGGAAAATACGATTTCTTGAAAAATGCAGTAAAATTGAAAATTTTCCTTAGGGGGACCCTTGGAAGATTTGTAATTTTTCTCGAAAATTTAACTTTTGTCAATCCACGATTTTTTTGGTCCAAACTATGGAAAAACATTCAAAATGCTTAAATTGCTGAAAACTGCATCGATTTTGGCCGAAAATTTCGGAAAATACGATTTCTTGAAAAATGCGGTAAAATTGAAAATTTTCCTTTGGGGAACCCTTGGAAGATTTGTAATTTTTCTCGAAAATTTAACTTTTGTCAATCCACGATTTGTTTGGTCCAAACCATGGAGAAACATTCAAAATGCTTAAATTGCTGAAAACTGCATCGATTTTGGCCGAAATTTTCGGAAAATACGATTTCTTGAAAAATGCAGTAAAATTGAAAATTTTCCTTAGGGGGACCCTTGGAAGATTTGTAATTTTTCTCGAAAATTTAACTTTTGTCAATCCACGATTTTTGTGGTCCAAACTATGGAGAAACATTCAAAATGCTTAAATTGCTGAAAACTGCATCGATTTTGGCCGAAAATTTCGGAAAATACGATTTCTTGAAAAATGCGGTAAAATTGAAAATTTTCCTTTGGGGAACCCTTGGAAGATTTGTAATTTTTCTCGAAAATTTAACTTTTGTCAATCCACGATTTGTTTGGTCCAAAACATGCAGAAACATTCAAAATGCTTAAATTGCTGAAAACTGCATCGATTTTGGCCGAAATTTTCGGAAAATACGATTTCTTGAAAAATGCAGTAAAATTGAAAGTTTTCCTTTGGGGGACCCTTGGAAGATTTGTAATTTTTCTCGAAAATTTAACTTTTGTTAATCCACGATTTTTTTGGTCCAAACCATGGAGAAACATTCAAAATGCTTTAATTGCTGAAAACTGCATCGATTTTGGCCGAAATTTTCGGAAAATACGATTTCTTGAAAAATGCAGTAAAATTGAAAGTTTTCCTTTGGGGAACCCTTGGAAGATTTGTAATTTTTCTCGAAAATTTAACTTCTGTCAATCCACGATTTTTTTGGTCCAAACCATGGAGAAACATTCAAAATGCTTAAATTGCTGAAAACTGCATCGCATTTTGGCCGAAATTTTCGGAAAATACGATTTCTTGAAAAATGCAGTAAAATTGAAAATTTTCCTTAGGGGGACCCTTGGAAGATTTGTAATTTTTCTCGAAAATTTAACTTTTGTCAATCCACGATTTGTTTGGTCCAAACCATGGAGAAACATTCAAAATGCTTTAATTGCTGAAAACTGCAACAATTTTGTCCGAAATTTGCGGAAAATACGATTTCTTGAAAAATGCAGTAAAATTGGAAATTTTCCTTTGGGGGACCCTTGGAAGATTTGTAATTTTTCTCGAAAATATAACTTCTGTCAATCCACGAGTTTTTTGGTCCAAACCATGGAGAAACATTCAAAATGCTTAAATTGCTGAAAACTGCATCGATTTTGGCCGAAATTTTCGGAAAATACGATTTCTTGAAAAATGCAGTAAAATTGGAAATTTTCCTTTGGGGGACCCTTGGAAGATTTGTAATTTTTCTCGAAAATTTAACTTTTGTCAATCCACGATTTTTGTGGTCCAAACTATGGAGAAACATTCAAAATGCTTAAATTGCTGAAAACTGCATCGATTTTGGCCGAAAATTTCGGAAAATACGATTTCTTGAAAAATGCGGTAAAATTGAAAATTTTCCTTTGGGGAACCCTTGGAAGATTTGTAATTTTTCTCGAAAATTTAACTTTTGTCAATCCACGATTTGTTTGGTCCAAAACATGCAGAAACATTCAAAATGCTTAAATTGCTGAAAACTGCATCGATTTTGGCCGAAATTTTCGGAAAATACGATTTCTTGAAAAATGCAGTAAAATTGAAAGTTTTCCTTTGGGGGACCCTTGGAAGATTTGTAATTTTTCTCGAAAATTTAACTTTTGTTAATCCACGATTTTTTTGGTCCAAACCATGGAGAAACATTCAAAATGCTTTAATTGCTGAAAACTGCATCGATTTTGGCCGAAATTTTCGGAAAATACGATTTCTTGAAAAATGCAGTAAAATTGAAAGTTTTCCTTTGGGGAACCCTTGGAAGATTTGTAATTTTTCTCGAAAATTTAACTTTTGTCAATCCACGATTTTTTTGGTCCAAACTATGGAGAAACATTCAAAATGCTTAAATTGCTGAAAACTGCATCGATTTTGGCCGAAAATTTCGGAAAATACGATTTCTTGAAAAATGCAGTAAAATTGAAAGTTTTCCTTTAAGGGACCCTTGGAAGATTTGTAATTTTTCTCGAAAATCTAACTTCTGTCAATCCACGATTTTTTTGGTCCAAACCATGGAGAAACATTCAAAATGCTTTAATTGCTGGAAACTGCAACAATTTTGTCCGAAATTTGCGGAAAATACGATTTCTTGAAAAATGCAGTAAAATTGGAAATTTTCCTTTGGGGGACCCTTGGAAGATTTGTAATTTTTCTCGAAAATTTAACTTCTGTCAATCCACGAGTTTTTTGGTCCAAACCATGGAGACACATTCAAAATGCTTAAATTGCTGAAAACTGCATCGATTTTGGCCGAAATTTTCGGAAAATACGATTTCTTGAAAAATGCAGTAAAATTGAAAATTTTCCTTTGGGGGACCCTTGGAAGATTTGTAATTTTTCTCGAAAATTTAACTTTTGTCAATCCACGATTTTTTTGGTCCAAACTATGGAGAAACATTCAAAATGCTTAAATTGCTTAAAACTGCATCGATTTTGGCCGAAAATTTCGGAAAATACGATTTCTTGAAAAATGCGGTAAAATTGAAAATTTTCCTTTGGGGAACCCTTGGAAGATTTGTAATTTTTCTCGAAAATTTAACTTTTGTCAATCCACGATTTGTTTAGTCCAAACCATGGAGAAACATTCAAAATGCTTAAATTGCTGAAAACTGCATCGATTTTGGCCGAAATTTTCGGAAAATACGATTTCTTGAAAAATGCAGTAAAATTGAAAATTTTCCTTTGGCGGACCCTTGGAAGATTTGTAATTTTTCTCGAGAATTTAACTTTTGTCAATCCACGATTTTTTTGGTCCAAACCATGGAGAAACATTCAAAATGCTTAAATTGCTGAAAACTGCATCGATTTTGGCCGAAATTTTCGGAAAATACGATTTCTTGAAAAATGCAGTAAAATTGAAAGTTTTCCTTTGGGGGACCCTTGGAAGATTTGTAATTTTTCTCGAAAATTTAACTTTTGTCAATCCACGATTTTTTGGTCCAAACCATGGAGAAACATTCAAAATGCTTTAATTGCTGAAAACTGCATCGATTTTGGCCGAAATTTTCGGAAAATACGATTTCTTGAAAAATGCAGTAAAATTGAAAGTTTTCCTTTGGGGAACCCTTGGAAGATTTGTAATTTTTCTCGAAAATTTAACTTCTGTCAATCCACGATTTTTTTTGGTCCAAACCATGGAGAAACATTCAAAATGCTTAAATTGCTGAAAACTGCATCGCATTTTGGCCGAAATTTTCGGAAAATACGATTTCTTGAAAAATGCAGTAAAATTGAAAGTTTTCCTTTGGGGAACCCTTGGAAGATTTGTAATTTTTCTCGAAAATTTAACTTTTGTCAATCCACGTTTTTTTTGGTCCAAACCACGGAGAAACATTCAAAATGCTTAAATTGCTGAAAACTGCATCGATTTTGGCCGAAAATTTCGGAAAATACGATTTCTTGAAAAATGCAGTAAAATTGAAAATTTTCCTTTGCGGGACCCTTGTAAGATTTGTAATTTTTCTCGAAAATTTAACTTTTGTCAATCCACAATTTTTTTGGTCCAAACCACGGAGAAACATTCAAAATGCTTAAATTGCTGAAAACTGCATCGATTTTGGCCGAAATTTGCGGAAAATACGATTTCTTGAAAAATGCAGTAAAATTGAAAATTTTCCTTTGGGGGACCCTTGGAAGATTTGTAATTTTTCTCCAAAATTTAACTTTTGTCAATCCACGATTTTTTTGGTCCAAACCATGGAGAAACATTCAAAATGCTTAAATTGCTGAAAACTGCAACGATTTGGGCCGAAATTTGCGGAAAATACGATTTCTTGAAAAATGCAGTAAAATTGAAAATTTTCCTTTGAGGGACCCTTTGAAGATTTGTAATTTTTCTCGAAAATTTAACTTTTGTCAATCCACGATTTTTTTAGTCCAAACCACGGAGAAATATTCAAAATGCTTAAATTGCTGAAAACTGCATCGATTTTGGCCGAAATTTGCGGAAAATACGATTTCTTGAAAAATGCAGTAAAATTGAAAATTTTCCTTTGGGGGACCCTTGGAAGATTTGTAATTTTTCTCCAAAATTTAACTTTTGTCAATCCACGATTTTTTTGGTCCAAACCATGGAGAAACATTCAAAATGCTTAAATTGCTGCAAACTGCAACGATTTGGGCCGAAATTTGCGGAAAATACGATTTCTTGAAAAATGCAGTAAAATTGAAAATTTTCCTTTGAGGGACCCTTTGAAGATTTGTAATTTTTCTCGAAAATTTAACTTTTGTCAATCCACGATTTTTTTGGTCCAAACCATGGAGAAACATTCAAAATGCTTAAATTGCTGAAAACTGCATTTATTTTGGCCGAAATTTTCGGAAAATACGATTTCTTGAAAAATGCAGTAAAATTGAAAATTTTCCTTTGGAGGACCCTTTGAAGATTTGTAATTTTTCTCGAAAATTTAACTTTTGTCAATCCACGATTTTTTTGGTCCAAACCAAGGAGAAACATTCAAAATGCTTAAATTGCTGAAAACTGCATCGATTTTGGCCGAAATTTTCGGAAAATACGATTTCTTGAAAAATGCAGTAAAATTGAAAATTTTCCTTTGCGGGACCCTTGGAAGATTTGTAATTTTTCTCGAAAATTTAACTTTTGTCAATCCACGATTTTTTTGGTCCAAACCACGGAGAAACATTCAAAATGCTTAAATTGCTGAAAACTGCATCGATTTTGGCCGAAATTTTCGGAAAATACGATTTCTTGAAAAATGCAGTAAAATTGAAAATTTTCCTTTGGGGGACCCTTGGAAGATTTGTAATTTTTCTCGAAAATTTAACTTTTGTCAATCCACGTTTTTTTTGGTCCAAACCACGGAGAAACATTCAAAATGCTTAAATTGCTGAAAACTGCATCGATTTTGGCCGAAATTTGCGGAAAATACGATTTCTTGAAAAATGCAGTAAAATTGAAAATTTTCCTTTGGGGGACCCTTAGAAGATTTGTAATTTTTCTCGAAAATTTAACTTTTATCAATCCACGATTTTTTTGGTCCAAACCATGGAAAAACATTCAAAATGCTTAAATTGCTGAAAACTGCATCGATTTTGGCCGAAATTTTCGGAAAATACGATTTCTTGAAAAATGCAGTAAAATTGAAAATGTTCCTTTGGGGGACCCTTTGCAGATTTGTAATTTTTCTCGAAAATTTAACTTTTGTCAATCCACGATTTTTTTAGTCCAAACCATGGAAAAACATTCAAAATGCTTAAATTGCTGAAAACTGCATCGATTTGGGCCGAAAATTTCGGAAAATACGATTTCTTGAAAAATGCGGTAAAATTGAAAATTTGCCTTTGGGGGACCCTTGGAAGATTTGTAATTTTTCTCGAAAATTTAACTTTTGTCAATCCACGATTTTTTTGGTCCAAACCATGGAGAAACATTCAAAATGCTTAAATTGCTGAAAACTGCATCGATTTTGGCCGAAATTTTCGGAAAATACGATTTCTTGAAAAATGCAGTAAAATTGAAAATTTTCCTTTGGGGGACCCTTGGAAGATTTGTAATTTTTCTCGAAAATTTAACTTTTGTCAATCCACGATTTTTTTGGTCCAAACCATGGAGAAACATTCAAAATGCTTAAATTGCTGAAAACTGCATCGATTTTGGCCGAAATTTTCGGAAAATACGATTTCTTGAAAAATACAGTAAAATTGAAAATTTTCCTTTGGGGGACCCTTGGAAGATTTGTAATTTTTCTCGAAAATTTAACTTTTGTCAATCCACGATTTTTTTGGTCCAAACCATGGAGAAACATTCAAAATGCTTAAATTGCTGAAAACTGCATCGATTTTGGCCGAAATTTTCGGAAAATACGATTTCTTGAAAAATGCAGTAAAATTGAAAATTTTCCTTTGGGGGACCCTTGGAAGATTTGTAATTTTTCTCGAAAATTTAACTTTTGTCAATCCACGATTTTTTTGGTCCAAACCATGGAGAAACATTCAAAATGCTTAAATTGCTGAAAACTGCATCGATTTTGGCCGAAATTTTCGGAAAATACGATTTCTTGAAAAATGCAGTAAAATTGAAAATTTTCCTTTGGGGGACCCTTGGAAGATTTGTAATTTTTCTCGAAAATTTAACTTTTGTCAATCCACGATTTTTTTGGTCCAAACCATGGAGAAACATTCAAAATGCTTAAATTGCTGAAAACTGCATCGATTTTGGCCGAAATTTTCGGAAAATACGATTTCTTGAAAAATGCAGTAAAATTGAAAATTTTCCTTTGGGGGACCCTTGGAAGATTTGTAATTTTTCTCGAAAATTTAACTTTTGTCAATCCACGATTTTTGTGGTCCAAACCATGGAGAAACATTCAAAATGCTTAAATTGCTGAAAACTGCATCGATTTTGGCCGAAATTTTCGGAAAATACGATTTTTTGAAAAATGCTGTTAAATTGAAAATTTTCCTTTGGGGGACCCTTGGAAGATTTGTAATTTTTCTCGAAAATTTAACTTTTGTCAATCCACGATTTTTTTGGTCCAAACCATGGAGAAACATTCAAAATGCTTAAATTGCTGAAAACTGCATTTATTTTGGCCGAAATTTTCGGAAAATACGATTTCTTGAAAAATGCTGTTAAATTGAAAATTTTCCTTTAGGGGACCCTTGGAAGATTTGTAATTTTTCTCGAAAATTTAACTTTTGTCAATCCACGATTTTTTTGGTCCAAACCATGGAGAAACATTCAAAATGCTTAAATTGCTGAAAACTGCATCGATTTTGGCCGAAATTTTCGGAAAATACGATTTCTTGAAAAATGCAGTAAAATTGAATCGATTTTGGCCGAAATTTTCGGAAAATACGATTTCTTGAAAAATGCTGAAAACTGCATCGATTTTGGCCGAAATTTTCGGAAAATACGATTTCTTGAAAAATGCAGTAAAATTGAAAATTTTCCTTTGGGGGACCCTTGGAAGATTTGTAATTTTTCTCGAAAATTTAACTTTTGTCAATCCACGATTTTTTTGGTCCAAACCATGGAGAAACATTCAAAATGCTTAAATTGCTGAAAACTGCATCGATTTTGGCCGAAATTTGCGGAAAATACGATTTCTTGAAAAATGCAGTAAAATTGAAAATTTTCCTTTGGGGGACCCTTGGAAGATTTGTAATTTTTCTCGAAAATTTAACTTTTGTCAATCCACGATTTTTTTGGTCCAAACCATGGAGAAACATTCAAAATGCTTAAATTGCTGAAAACTGCATCGATTTTGGCCGAAATTTTCGGAAAATACGATTTCTTGAAAAATGCAGTAAAATTGAAAATTTTCCTTTGGGGGACCCTTGGAAGATTTGTAATTTTTCTCGAAAATTTAACTTTTGTCAATCCACGATTTTTTTGGTCCAAACCATGGAGAAACATTCAAAATGCTTAAATTGCTGAAAACTGCATCGATTTTGGCCGAAATTTTCGGAAAATACGATTTCTTGAAAAATGCAGTAAAATTGAAAATTTTCCTTTGGGGGACCCTTGGAAGATTTGTAATTTTTCTCGAAAATTTAACTTTTGTCAATCCACGATTTTTTTGGTCCAAACCATGGAGAAACATTCAAAATGCTTAAATTGCTGAAAACTGCATCGATTTTGGCCGAAATTTTCGGAAAATACGATTTCTTGAAAAATGCAGTAAAATTGAATCGATTTTGGCCGAAATTTTCGGAAAATACGATTTCTTGAAAAATGCTGAAAACTGCATCGATTTTGGCCGAAATTTTCGGAAAATACGATTTCTTGAAAAATGCAGTAAAATTGAAAATTTTCCTTTGGGGGACCCTTGGAAGATTTGTAATTTTTCTCGAAAATTTAACTTTTGTCAATCCACGATTTTTTTGGTCCAAACCATGGAGAAACATTCAAAATGCTTAAATTGCTGAAAACTGCATCGATTTTGGCCGAAATTTGCGGAAAATACGATTTCTTGAAAAATGCAGTAAAATTGAAAATTTTCCTTTGGGGGACCCTTGGAAGATTTGTAATTTTTCTCGAAAATTTAACTTTTGTCAATCCACGATTTTTTTGGTCCAAACCATGGAGAAACATTCAAAATGCTTAAATTGCTGAAAACTGCATCGATTTTGGCCGAAATTTTCGGAAAATACGATTTCTTGAAAAATGCAGTAAAATTGAAAATTTTCCTTTGGGGGACCCTTGGAAGATTTGTAATTTTTCTCGAAAATTTAACTTTTGTCAATCCACGATTTTTTTGGTCCAAACCATGGAGAAACATTCAAAATGCTTAAATTGCTGAAAACTGCATCGATTTTGGCCGAAATTTTCGGAAAATACGATTTCTTGAAAAATGCAGTAAAATTGAAAATTTTCCTTTGGGGGACCCTTGGAAGATTTGTAATTTTTCTCGAAAATTTAACTTTTGTCAATCCACGATTTTTTTGGTCCAAACCATGGAGAAACATTCAAAATGCTTAAATTGCTGAAAACTGCATCGATTTTGGCCGAAATTTTCGGAAAATACGATTTCTTGAAAAATGCAGTAAAATTGAAAATTTTCCTTTGGGGGACCCTTGGAAGATTTGTAATTTTTCTCGAAAATTTTACTTTTGTCAATCCACGATTTTTGTGGTCCAAACCATGGAGAAACATTCAAAATGCTTAAATTGCTGAAAACTGCATCGATTTTGGCCGAAATTTTCGGAAAATACGATTTTTTGAAAAATGCTGTTAAATTGAAAATTTTCCTTTGGGGGACCCTTGGAAGATTTGTAATTTTTCTCGAAAATTTAACTTTTGTCAATCCACGATTTTTTTGGTCCAAACCATGGAGAAACATTCAAAATGCTTAAATTGCTGAAAACTGCATTTATTTTGGCCGAAATTTTCGGAAAATACGATTTCTTGAAAAATGCTGTTAAATTGAAAATTTTCCTTTGGGGGACCCTTGGAAGATTTGTAATTTTTCTCGAAAATTTAACTTTTGTCAATCCACGATTTTTTTGGTCCAAACCATGGAGAAACATTCAAAATGCTTAAATTGCTGAAAACTGCATCGATTTTGGCCGAAATTTTCGGAAAATACGATTTCTTGAAAAATGCAGTAAAATTGAATCGATTTTGGCCGAAATTTTCGGAAAATACGATTTCTTGAAAAATGCTGAAAACTGCATCGATTTTGGCCGAAATTTTCGGAAAATACGATTTCTTGAAAAATGCAGTAAAATTGAAAATTTTCCTTTGGGGGACCCTTGGAAGATTTGTAATTTTTCTCGAAAATTTAACTTTTGTCAATCCACGATTTTTTTGGTCCAAACCATGGAGAAACATTCAAAATGCTTAAATTGCTGAAAACTGCATCGATTTTGGCCGAAATTTGCGGAAAATACGATTTCTTGAAAAATGCAGTAAAATTGAAAATTTTCCTTTGGGGGACCCTTGGAAGATTTGTAATTTTTCTCGAAAATTTAACTTTTGTCAATCCACGATTTTTTTGGTCCAAACCATGGAGAAACATTCAAAATGCTTAAATTGCTGAAAACTGCATCGATTTTGGCCGAAATTTTCGGAAAATACGATTTCTTGAAAAATGCAGTAAAATTGAAAATTTTCCTTTGGGGGACCCTTGGAAGATTTGTAATTTTTCTCGAAAATTTAACTTTTGTCAATCCACGATTTTTTTGGTCCAAACCATGGAGAAACATTCAAAATGCTTAAATTGCTGAAAACTGCATCGATTTTGGCCGAAATTTTCGGAAAATACGATTTCTTGAAAAATGCAGTAAAATTGAAAATGTTCCTTTGGGGGACCCTTTGAAGATTTGTAATTTTTCTCGAAAATTTAACTTTTGTCAATCCACGATTTTTTTGGTCCAAAATCCACGATTTTTTTGGTCCATGGAGAAACATTCAAAATGCTTAAATTGCTGAAAACTGCATCGATTTTGGCCGAAATTTTCGGAAAATACGATTTCTTGAAAAATGCGGTAAAATTGAAAATTTTCCTTTGGGGGACCCTTGGAAGATTTGTAATTTTTCTCGAAAATTAAGTTCTGTCAATCCACGATTTTTTTGGTCCAAACCATGGAGAAACATTCAAAATGCTTAAATTGCTGAAAACTGCATCGATTTTGGCCGAAATTTTCGGAAAATACGATTTCTTGAAAAATGCAGTAAAATTGAAAATTTTCCTTTGGGGGACCCTTGGAAGATTTGTAATTTTTCTCGAAAATTTAACTTTTGTCAATCCACGATTTTTTTGGTCCAAACCATGGAGAAACATTCAAAATGCTTAAATTGCTGAAAACTGCATCGATTTTGGCCGAAATTTGCGGAAAAAACGATTTCTTTAAAAATGCAGTAAAATTGAAAATTTTCCTTTGGGGGACCCTTGGAAGATTTGTAATTTTTCTCGAAAATTTAACTTTTGTCAATCCACGATTTTTTTGGTCCAAACCATGGAGAAACATTCAAAATGCTTAAATTGCTGAAAACTGCAACGATTTGGGCCGAAATTTGCGGAAAATACGATTTCTTGAAAAATGCAGTAAAATTGCAAATTTTCCTTTGAGGGACCCTTGGAAGAATTTTAATTTTTCTCCAAAATTTAACTTTTGTCAATCCACGATTTTTTTGGTCCAAACCATGGAGAAACATTCAAAATGCTTAAATTGCTGAAAACTGCAACGATTTGGGCCGAAATTTGCGGAAAATACGATTTCTTGAAAAATGCAGTAAAATTGAAAATTTTCCTTTGAGGGACCCTTTGAAGATTTGTAATTTTTCTCGAAAATTTAACTTTTGTCAATCCACGATTTTTTTGGTCCAAACCATGCAGAAACATTCAAAATGCTTAAATTGCTGAAAACTGCATCGATTTTGGCCGAAATTTGCGGAAAATACGATTTCTTTAAAAATGCAGTAAAATTGAAAATTTTCCTTTGGGGGACCCTTGGAAGATTTGTAATTTTTCTCCAAAATTTAACTTTTGTCAATCCACGATTTTTTTGGTCCAAACCATGGAGAAACATTCAAAATGCTTAAATTGCTGAAAACTGCAACGATTTGGGCCGAAATTTGCGGAAAATACGATTTCTTGAAAAATGCAGTAAAATTGAAAATTTTCCTTTGAGGGACCCTTGGAAGAATTTTAATTTTTCTCCAAAATTTAACTTTTGTCAATCCACGATTTTTTTGGGTCCAAACCATGGAGAAACATTCAAAATGCTTAAATTGCTGAAAACTGCAACGATTTGGGCCGAAATTTGCGGAAAATACGATTTCTTGAAAAATGCAGTAAAATTGAAAATTTTCCTTTGCGGGACCCTTGAAAGATTTGTAATTTTTCTCGAAAATTTAACTTTTGTCAATCCACACTTTTTTTGGTCCAAACCATGGAGAAACATTCAAAATGCTTAAATTGCTGAAAACTGCATCGATTTTGGCCGAAATTTGCGGAAAATACGATTTCTTGAAAAATGCGGTCAAATTGAAAATTTTCCTTTGGGGGACCTTTGGAAGATTTGTAATTTTTCTCGAAAATTTAACTTTTGTCAATCCACGATTTTTTTGGTCCAAACCATGGAGAAACATTCAAAATGCTTAAATTGCTGAAAACTGCATCGAATTTGGCCGAAATTTTCGGAATATAAAATTTCTTGAAAAATGCAGTAAAATTGAAAATTTTTCTTTGGGGGAGCCTTGGAAGATTTGTAATATTTCTCGAAAATTTAACTTTTGTCAATCCACGATTTTTTTGGTCCAAACCATGGAGAAACATTCAAAATGCTTAAATTGCTGAAAACTGCATCGATTTTGGCCGAAAATTTCGGAAAATACGATTTCTTGAAAAATGCAGTAAAATTGAAAATTTTCCTTTGGGGGACCCTCGGAAGATTTGTAATTTTTCTCGAAAATTTAACTTTTGTCAATCCACGATTTTTTTGGTCCAAACCATGGAGAAACATTCAAAATGCTTAAATTGCTGAAAACTGCATCAATTTTGGCTGAAATTTTCGGAAAATACGATTTCTTGAAAAATGCAGTAAAATTGAAAATTTTCCTTTGGGGGACCCTTGGAAGATTTGTAATTTTTCTCGAAAATTTAACTTTTGTCAATCCACGATTTTTTTGGTCCAAACCATGGAGAAACATTCAAAATGCTTAAATTGCTGAAAACTGCATTTATTTTGGCCGAAATTTTCGGAAAATACGATTTCTTGAAAAATGCAGTAAAATTGAAAATTTTCCTTTGGGGGACCCTTGGAAGATTTGTAATTTTTCTCAAAATTTAACTTTTGTCAATCCACGATTTTTTTGGTCCAAACCATGGAGAAACATTCAAAATGCTTAAATTGCTGAAAACTGCATCGATTTTGGCCGAAAATTGCGCGAAATACGATTTCTTGAAAAATGCAGTAAAATTGAAAATTTTCCTTTGGGGGACCTTTGGAAGATTTGTAATTTTTCTCGAAAATTTAACTTTTGTCAATCCACGATTTTTTTGGTCCAAACCATGGAGAAACATTCAAAATGCTTAAATTGCGGAAAACTGCATCGAATTTGGCCGAAATTTTCGGAAAATAAAATTTCTTGAAAAATCCAGTAAAATTGAAAATTTTCCTTTGGGGGACCCTTGCAAGATTTGTAATTTTTCTCGAAAATTTAACTTTTGTCAATCCACGATTTTTTTAGTCCAAACCATGGAGAAACATTCAAAATGCTTAAATTGCTGAAAACTGCATCGATTTTGGCCGAAATTTTCGGAAAATACGATTTCTTGAAAAATGCAGTAAAATTGAAAATTTTCCTTTGGGGGACCCTTGGAAGATTTGTAATTTTTCTCGAAAATTTAACTTTTGTCAATCCACAATTTTTTTGTCCAAACCATGCAGAAACATTCAAAATGCTTAAATTGCTGAAAACTGCATCGATTTTGGCCGAAATTTGCGGAAAATACGATTTCTTGAAAAATGCGGTCAAATTGAAAATTTTCCTTTGGGGGACCCTCGGAAGATTTGTAATTTTTCTCGAAAATTTAACTTTTGTCAATCCACGATTTTTTTGGTCCAAACCATGGAGAAACATTCAAAATGCTCAAATTGCTGAAAACTGCAACGATTTTGGCCGAAATTTGCGGAAAATACGATTTCTTGAAAAATGCAGTAAAATTGAAAATTTTCCTTTGGGGGACCCTTGGAAGATTTGTAATTTTTCTCGAAAATTTAACTTTTGTCAATCCACGATTTTTTTGGTCCAAACCATGGAGAAACATTCAAAATGCTTAAATTGCTGAAAACTGCATCGATTTTGGCCGAAATTTACGGAAAATACAATTTCTTGAAAAATGCAGTAAAATTGAAAATTTTCCTTTGGGGGACCCTTGGAAGATTTGTAATTTTTCTCGAAAATTTAACTTCTGTCAATCCATAATTTTTTTGGTCCAAACCATGGAGAAACATTAAAAATGCTCAAATTGCTGAAAACTGCATCGATTTTGGCCGAAATTTTCGGAAAATACGATTTCTTGAAAAATGCAGTAAAATTGAAAATTTTCCTTTGGGGGACCCTTGGAAGATTTGTAATTTTTCTCGAATATTTAACTTTTGTCAATCCACGATTTTTTTGGTCCAAACCATGGAGAAACATTCAAAATGCTTAAATTGCTGAAAACTGCATCGATTTTGGCCGAAATTTTCGGAAAATACGATTTCTTGAAAAATGCAGTAAAATTGAAAATTTTCCTTTGGGAGACCCTTGGAAGATTTGTAATTTTTCTCGAAAATTTAACTTTTGTCAATCCACGATTTTTTTGGTCCAAACCATGGAGAAACATTCAAAATGCTTAAATTGCTGAAAACTGCATCGATTTTGGCCGAAATTTGCGGAAAATACGATTTCTTGAAAAATGCAGTAAAATTGAAAATTTTCCTTTGGGGGACCCTTGGAAGATTTGTAATTTTTCTCGAAAATTTAACTTTTGTCAATCCACGATTTTGTTGGTCCAAACCATGGAGAAACATTCAAAATGCTTAAATTGCTGAAAACTGCATCGATTTTGGCCGAAATTTTCGGAAAATACGATTTCTTGAAAAATGCAGTAAAATTGAAAATTTTCCTTTGGGGGACCCTTGGAAGATTTGTAATTTTTCTCGAAAATTTAACTTTTGTCAATCCACGATTTTTTTGGTCCAAACCATGGAGAAACATTCAAAATGCTTAAATTGCTGAAAACTGCATCGAATTTGGCCGAAAATTTCGGAAAATACGATTTCTTGAAAAATGCAGTAAAATTGAAAATTTTCCTTTGGGGGACCCTTGGAAGATTTGTAATTTTTCTCGAAAATTTAACTTTTGTCAATACACAATTTTTTTGGTCCAAACCATGCAGAAACATTCAAAATGCTTAAATTGCTGAAAACTGCATCGATTTTGGCCGAAATTTGCGGAAAATACGATTTCTTGAAAAATGCGGTAAAATTGAAAATTTTCTTTTGGGGGACCCTCGGAAGATTTGTAATTTTTCTCGAAAATTTAACTTTTGTCAATCCACGATTTTTTTGGTCCAAACCATGGAGAAACATTCAAAATGCTCAAATTGCTGAAAACTGCAACGATTTTGGCCGAAATTTGCGGAAAATACGATTTCTTGAAAAATGCAGTAAAATTGAAAATTTTCCTTTGGGGGACCCTTGGAAGATTTGTAATTTTTCTCGAAAATTTAACTTTTGTCAATCCACGATTTTTTTGGTCCAAACCATGGAGAAACATTCAAAATGCTTAAATTGCTGAAAACTGCATCTATTTTGGCCGAAAATTTCGGAAAATACGATTTCTTGAAAAATGCAGTAAAATTGAAAATTTTCCTTTGGGGGACCCTTGGAAGATTTGTAATTTTTCTCGAAAATTTAACTTTTGTCAATCCACGATTTTTTTGGTCCAAACCATGGAGAAACATTCAAAATGCTTAAATTGCTGAAAACTGCATCGATTTTGGCCGAAATTTTCGGAAAATACGATTTCTTGAAAAATGCAGTAAAATTGAAAATTTTCCTTTGGGGGACCTTTGGAAGATTTGTAATTTTTCTCGAAAATTTAACTTTTGTCAATCCACGATTTTTTTGGTCCAAACCATGGAGAAACATTCAAAATGCTTAAATTGCTGAAAACTGCATCGAATTTGGCCGAAAATTTCGGAAAATACGATTTCTTGAAAAATGCAGTAAAATTGAAAATTTTCCTTTGGGGGACCCTTGGAAGATTTGTAATTTTTCTCGAAAATTTAACTTTTGTCAATCCACAATTTTTTTGGTCCAAACCATGCAGAAACATTCAAAATGCTTAAATTGCTGAAAACTGCATCGATTTTGGCCGAAATTTGCGGAAAATACGATTTCTTGAAAAATGCAGTAAAATTGAAAATTTTCCTTTGGGGGACCCTTGGAAGATTTGTAATTTTTCTCGAAAATTTAACTTTTGTCAATCCACGATTTTTTTGGTCCAAACCATGCAGAAACATTCAAAATGCTTAAATTGCTGAAAACTGCATCTATTTTGGCCGAAAATTTCGGAAAATACGATTTCTTGAAAAATGCAGTAAAATTGAAAATTTTCCTTTGGGGGACCCTTGGAAGATTTGTAATTTTTCTCGAAAATTTAACTTTTGTCAATCCACGAGTTTTTTGGTCCAAACCATGCAGAAACATTCAAAATGCTTAAATTGCTGAAAACTGCATCGATTTTGGCCGAAATTTGCGGAAAATACGATTTCTTGAAAAATGCGGTAAAATTGAAAATTTTCCTTTGGGGGACCCTTGGAAGATTTGTAATTTTTCTCGAAAATTTAACTTTTTCCAATCCACGATTTTTTTGGTCCAAACCATGGAGAAACATTCAAAATGCTTAAATTGCTGAAAACTGCATCGATTTTGGCCGAAATTTTCGGAAAATACGATTTCTTGAAAAATGCAGTAAAATTGAAAATTTTCCTTTGGGGGACCCTTGGAAGATTTGTAATTTTTCTCGAAAATTTAACTTTTGTCAATCCACGATTTTTTTGGTCCAAACCATGGAGAAACATTCAAAATGCTTAAATTGCTGAAAACTGCATCTATTTTGGCCGAAATTTTCGGAAAATACGATTTCTTGAAAAATGCAGTAAAATTGAAAATTTTCCTTTGGGGGACCCTTGAAAGATTTGTAATTTTTCTCGAAAATTTAACTTTTGTCAATCCACGATTTTTTTGGTCCAAACCATGGAGAAACATTCAAAATGCTTAAATTGCTGAAAACTGCATCGATTTTGGCCGAAAATTGCGCGAAATACGATTTCTTGAAAAATGCAGTAAAATTGAAAATTTTCCTTTGGGGGACCCTTGGAAGATTTGTAATTTTTCTCGAAAATTTAACTTTTGTCAATCCACGATTTTTTTGGTCCAAACCATGGAGAAACATTCAAAATGCTTAAATTGCTGAAAACTGCATCGATTTTGGCCGAAATTTGCGGAAAATACAATTTCTTGAAAAATGCAGTAAAATTGAAAATTTTCCTTTGGGGGACCCTTGGAAGATTTGTAATTTTTCTCGAAAATTTAACTTCTGTCAATCCACGATTTTTTTGGTCCAAACCATGGAGAAACATTAAAAATGCTCAAATTGCTGAAAACTGCATCGATTTTGGCCGAAAATTGCGCGAAATACGATTTCTTGAAAAATGCAGTAAAATTGAAAATTTTCCTTTGGGGGACCTTTGGAAGATTTGTAATTTTTCTCGAAAATTTAACTTTTGTCAATCCACGATTTTTTTGGTCCAAACCATGGAGAAACATTCAAAATGCTTAAATTGCGGAAAACTGCATCGAATTTGGCCGAAATTTTCGGAAAATAAAATTTCTTGAAAAATCCAGTAAAATTGAAAATTTTCCTTTGGGGGACCCTTGCAAGATTTGTAATTTTTCTCGAAAATTTAACTTTTGTCAATCCACGATTTTTTTAGTCCAAACCATGGAGAAACATTCAAAATGCTTAAATTGCTGAAAACTGCATCGATTTTGGCCGAAATTTTCGGAAAATACGATTTCTTGAAAAATGCAGTAAAATTGAAAATTTTCCTTTGGGGGACCCTTGGAAGATTTGTAATTTTTCTCGAAAATTTAACTTTTGTCAATCCACAATTTTTTTGGTCCAAACCATGCAGAAACATTCAAAATGCTTAAATTGCTGAAAACTGCATCGATTTTGGCCGAAATTTGCGGAAAATACGATTTCTTGAAAAATGCGGTCAAATTGAAAATTTTCCTTTGGGGGACCCTCGGAAGATTTGTAATTTTTCTCGAAAATTTAACTTTTGTCAATCCACGATTTTTTTGGTCCAAACCATGGAGAAACATTCAAAATGCTCAAATTGCTGAAAACTGCAACGATTTTGGCCGAAATTTGCGGAAAATACGATTTCTTGAAAAATGCAGTAAAATTGAAAATTTTCCTTTGGGGGACCCTTGGAAGATTTGTAATTTTTCTCGAAAATTTAACTTTTTCCAATCCACGATTTTTTTGGTCCAAACCATGGAGAAACATTCAAAATGCTTAAATTGCTGAAAACTGCATCGATTTTGGCCGAAATTTTCGGAAAATACGATTTCTTGAAAAATGCAGTAAAATTGAAAATTTTCCTTTGGGGGACCCTTGGAAGATTTGTAATTTTTCTCGAAAATTTAACTTTTGTCAATCCACGATTTTTTTGGTCCAAACCATGGAGAAACATTCAAAATGCTTAAATTGCTGAAACTGCATTTATTTTGGCCGAAATTTTCGGAAAATACGATTTCTTGAAAAATGCAGTAAAATTGAAAATTTTCCTTTGGGGGACCCTTGGAAGATTTGTAATTTTTCTCGAAAATTTAACTTCTGTCAATCCACGATTTTTTTGGTCCAAACCATGGAGAAACATTAAAAATGCTCAAATTGCTGAAAACTGCATCGATTTTGGCCGAAATTTTCGGAAAATACGATTTCTTGAAAAATGCAGTAAAATTGAAAATTTTCCTTTGGGGGACCCTTGGAAGATTTGTAATTTTTCTCGAATATTTAACTTTTGTCAATCCACGATTTTTTTGGTCCAAACCATGGAGAAACATTCAAAATGCTTAAATTGCTGAAAACTGCATCGATTTTGGCCGAAATTTTCGGAAAATACGATTTCTTGAAAAATGCAGTAAAATTGAAAATTTTCCTTTGGGAGACCCTTGGAAGATTTGTAATTTTTCTCGAAAATTTAACTTTTGTCAATCCACGATTTTTTTGGTCCAAACCATGGAGAAACATTCAAAATGCTTAAATTGCTGAAAACTGCATCGATTTTGGCCGAAATTTGCGGAAAATACGATTTCTTGAAAAATGCAGTAAAATTGAAAATTTTCCTTTGGGGGACCCTTGGAAGATTTGTAATTTTTCTCGAAAATTTAACTTTTGTCAATCCACGATTTTGTTGGTCCAAACCATGGAGAAACATTCAAAATGCTTAAATTGCTGAAAACTGCATCGATTTTGGCCGAAATTTTCGGAAAATACGATTTCTTGAAAAATGCAGTAAAATTGAAAATTTTCCTTTGGGGGACCCTTGGAAGATTTGTAATTTTTCTCGAAAATTTAACTTTTGTCAATCCACGATTTTTTTGGTCCAAACCATGGAGAAACATTCAAAATGCTTAAATTGCTGAAAACTGCATCGAATTTGGCCGAAAATTTCGGAAAATACGATTTCTTGAAAAATGCAGTAAAATTGAAAATTTTCCTTTGGGGGACCCTTGGAAGATTTGTAATTTTTCTCGAAAATTTAACTTTTGTCAATACACAATTTTTTTGGTCCAAACCATGCAGAAACATTCAAAATGCTTAAATTGCTGAAAACTGCATCGATTTTGGCCGAAATTTGCGGAAAATACGATTTCTTGAAAAATGCGGTAAAATTGAAAATTTTCCTTTGGGGGACCCTCGGAAGATTTGTAATTTTTCTCGAAAATTTAACTTTTGTCAATCCACGATTTTTTTGGTCCAAACCATGGAGAAACATTCAAAATGCTCAAATTGCTGAAAACTGCAACGATTTTGGCCGAAATTTGCGGAAAATACGATTTCTTGAAAAATGCAGTAAAATTGAAAATTTTCCTTTGGGGGACCCTTGGAAGATTTGTAATTTTTCTCGAAAATTTAACTTTTGTCAATCCACGATTTTTTTGGTCCAAACCATGGAGAAACATTCAAAATGCTTAAATTGCTGAAAACTGCATCTATTTTGGCCGAAAATTTCGGAAAATACGATTTCTTGAAAAATGCAGTAAAATTGAAAATTTTCCTTTGGGGGACCCTTGGAAGATTTGTAATTTTTCTCGAAAATTTAACTTTTGTCAATCCACGATTTTTTTGGTCCAAACCATGGAGAAACATTCAAAATGCTTAAATTGCTGAAAACTGCATCGATTTTGGCCGAAATTTTCGGAAAATACGATTTCTTGAAAAATGCAGTAAAATTGAAAATTTTCCTTTGGGGGACCTTTGGAAGATTTGTAATTTTTCTCGAAAATTTAACTTTTGTCAATCCACGATTTTTTTGGTCCAAACCATGGAGAAACATTCAAAATGCTTAAATTGCTGAAAACTGCATCGAATTTGGCCGAAAATTTCGGAAAATACGATTTCTTGAAAAATGCAGTAAAATTGAAAATTTTCCTTTGGGGGACCCTTGGAAGATTTGTAATTTTTCTCGAAAATTTAACTTTTGTCAATCCACAATTTTTTTGGTCCAAACCATGCAGAAACATTCAAAATGCTTAAATTGCTGAAAACTGCATCGATTTTGGCCGAAATTTGCGGAAAATACGATTTCTTGAAAAATGCAGTAAAATTGAAAATTTTCCTTTGGGGGACCCTTGGAAGATTTGTAATTTTTCTCGAAAATTTAACTTTTGTCAATCCACGATTTTTTTGGTCCAAACCATGCAGAAACATTCAAAATGCTTAAATTGCTGAAAACTGCATCTATTTTGGCCGAAAATTTCGGAAAATACGATTTCTTGAAAAATGCAGTAAAATTGAAAATTTTCCTTTGGGGGACCCTTGGAAGATTTGTAATTTTTCTCGAAAATTTAACTTTTGTCAATCCACGAGTTTTTTGGTCCAAACCATGCAGAAACATTCAAAATGCTTAAATTGCTGAAAACTGCATCGATTTTGGCCGAAATTTGCGGAAAATACGATTTCTTGAAAAATGCGGTAAAATTGAAAATTTTCCTTTGGGGGACCCTTGGAAGATTTGTAATTTTTCTCGAAAATTTAACTTTTTCCAATCCACGATTTTTTTGGTCCAAACCATGGAGAAACATTCAAAATGCTTAAATTGCTGAAAACTGCATCGATTTTGGCCGAAATTTTCGGAAAATACGATTTCTTGAAAAATGCAGTAAAATTGAAAATTTTCCTTTGGGGGACCCTTGGAAGATTTGTAATTTTTCTCGAAAATTTAACTTTTGTCAATCCACGATTTTTTTGGTCCAAACCATGGAGAAACATTCAAAATGCTTAAATTGCTGAAAACTGCATCTATTTTGGCCGAAATTTTCGGAAAATACGATTTCTTGAAAAATGCAGTAAAATTGAAAATTTTCCTTTGGGGGACCCTTGGAAGATTTGTAATTTTTCTCGAAAATTTAACTTTTGTCAATCCACGATTTTTTTGGTCCAAACCATGGAGAAACATTCAAAATGCTTAAATTGCTGAAAACTGCATCGATTTTGGCCGAAAATTGCGCGAAATACGATTTCTTGAAAAATGCAGTAAAATTGAAAATTTTCCTTTGGGGGACCCTTGGAAGATTTGTAATTTTTCTCGAAAATTTAACTTTTGTCAATCCACGATTTTTTTGGTCCAAACCATGGAGAAACATTCAAAATGCTTAAATTGCTGAAACTGCATTTATTTTGGCCGAAATTTTCGGAAAATACGATTTCTTGAAAAATGCAGTAAAATTGAAAATTTTCCTTTGGGGGACCCTTGGAAGATTTGTAATTTTTCTCGAAAATTTAACTTCTGTCAATCCATAATTTTTTTGGTCCAAACCATGGAGAAACATTAAAAATGCTCAAATTGCTGAAAACTGCATCGATTTTGGCCGAAATTTTCGGAAAATACGATTTCTTGAAAAATGCAGTAAAATTGAAAATTTTCCTTTGGGGGACCCTTGGAAGATTTGTAATTTTTCTCGAATATTTAACTTTTGTCAATCCACGATTTTTTTGGTCCAAACCATGGAGAAACATTCAAAATGCTTAAATTGCTGAAAACTGCATCGATTTTGGCCGAAATTTTCGGAAAATACGATTTCTTGAAAAATGCAGTAAAATTGAAAATTTTCCTTTGGGAGACCCTTGGAAGATTTGTAATTTTTCTCGAAAATTTAACTTTTGTCAATCCACGATTTTTTTGGTCCAAACCATGGAGAAACATTCAAAATGCTTAAATTGCTGAAAACTGCATCGATTTTGGCCGAAATTTGCGGAAAATACGATTTCTTGAAAAATGCAGTAAAATTGAAAATTTTCCTTTGGGGGACCCTTGGAAGATTTGTAATTTTTCTCGAAAATTTAACTTTTGTCAATCCACGATTTTGTTGGTCCAAACCATGGAGAAACATTCAAAATGCTTAAATTGCTGAAAACTGCATCGATTTTGGCCGAAATTTTCGGAAAATACGATTTCTTGAAAAATGCAGTAAAATTGAAAATTTTCCTTTGGGGGACCCTTGGAAGATTTGTAATTTTTCTCGAAAATTTAACTTTTGTCAATCCACGATTTTTTTGGTCCAAACCAT
Source organism: Atherix ibis (assembly GCA_958298945.1). NCBI lineage: Eukaryota > Metazoa > Arthropoda > Insecta > Diptera > Athericidae > Atherix > Atherix ibis. The sequence continues at coordinate 13,456 of CATQJD010000039.1, read as the reverse complement.
GGAGAAACATTCAAAATGCTTAAATTGCTGAAAACTGCATCGAATTTGGCCGAAAATTTCGGAAAATACGATTTCTTGAAAAATGCAGTAAAATTGAAAATTTTCCTTTGGGGGACCCTTGGAAGATTTGTAATTTTTCTCGAAAATTTAACTTTTGTCAATACACAATTTTTTTGGTCCAAACCATGCAGAAACATTCAAAATGCTTAAATTGCTGAAAACTGCATCGATTTTGGCCGAAATTTGCGGAAAATACGATTTCTTGAAAAATGCGGTAAAATTGAAAATTTTCCTTTGGGGGACCCTCGGAAGATTTGTAATTTTTCTCGAAAATTTAACTTTTGTCAATCCACGATTTTTTTGGTCCAAACCATGGAGAAACATTCAAAATGCTCAAATTGCTGAAAACTGCAACGATTTTGGCCGAAATTTGCGGAAAATACGATTTCTTGAAAAATGCAGTAAAATTGAAAATTTTCCTTTGGGGGACCCTTGGAAGATTTGTAATTTTTCTCGAAAATTTAACTTTTGTCAATCCACGATTTTTTTGGTCCAAACCATGGAGAAACATTCAAAATGCTTAAATTGCTGAAAACTGCATCTATTTTGGCCGAAAATTTCGGAAAATACGATTTCTTGAAAAATGCAGTAAAATTGAAAATTTTCCTTTGGGGGACCCTTGGAAGATTTGTAATTTTTCTCGAAAATTTAACTTTTGTCAATCCACGATTTTTTTGGTCCAAACCATGGAGAAACATTCAAAATGCTTAAATTGCTGAAAACTGCATCGATTTTGGCCGAAATTTTCGGAAAATACGATTTCTTGAAAAATGCAGTAAAATTGAAAATTTTCCTTTGGGGGACCTTTGGAAGATTTGTAATTTTTCTCGAAAATTTAACTTTTGTCAATCCACGATTTTTTTGGTCCAAACCATGGAGAAACATTCAAAATGCTTAAATTGCTGAAAACTGCATCGAATTTGGCCGAAAATTTCGGAAAATACGATTTCTTGAAAAATGCAGTAAAATTGAAAATTTTCCTTTGGGGGACCCTTGGAAGATTTGTAATTTTTCTCGAAAATTTAACTTTTGTCAATCCACAATTTTTTTGGTCCAAACCATGCAGAAACATTCAAAATGCTTAAATTGCTGAAAACTGCATCGATTTTGGCCGAAATTTGCGGAAAATACGATTTCTTGAAAAATGCAGTAAAATTGAAAATTTTCCTTTGGGGGACCCTTGGAAGATTTGTAATTTTTCTCGAAAATTTAACTTTTGTCAATCCACGATTTTTTTGGTCCAAACCATGCAGAAACATTCAAAATGCTTAAATTGCTGAAAACTGCATCTATTTTGGCCGAAAATTTCGGAAAATACGATTTCTTGAAAAATGCAGTAAAATTGAAAATTTTCCTTTGGGGGACCCTTGGAAGATTTGTAATTTTTCTCGAAAATTTAACTTTTGTCAATCCACGAGTTTTTTGGTCCAAACCATGCAGAAACATTCAAAATGCTTAAATTGCTGAAAACTGCATCGATTTTGGCCGAAATTTGCGGAAAATACGATTTCTTGAAAAATGCGGTAAAATTGAAAATTTTCCTTTGGGGGACCCTTGGAAGATTTGTAATTTTTCTCGAAAATTTAACTTTTTCCAATCCACGATTTTTTTGGTCCAAACCATGGAGAAACATTCAAAATGCTTAAATTGCTGAAAACTGCATCGATTTTGGCCGAAATTTTCGGAAAATACGATTTCTTGAAAAATGCAGTAAAATTGAAAATTTTCCTTTGGGGGACCCTTGGAAGATTTGTAATTTTTCTCGAAAATTTAACTTTTGTCAATCCACGATTTTTTTGGTCCAAACCATGGAGAAACATTCAAAATGCTTAAATTGCTGAAAACTGCATCTATTTTGGCCGAAATTTTCGGAAAATACGATTTCTTGAAAAATGCAGTAAAATTGAAAATTTTCCTTTGGGGGACCCTTGGAAGATTTGTAATTTTTCTCGAAAATTTAACTTTTGTCAATCCACGATTTTTTTGGTCCAAACCATGGAGAAACATTCAAAATGCTTAAATTGCTGAAAACTGCATCGATTTTGGCCGAAAATTGCGCGAAATACGATTTCTTGAAAAATGCAGTAAAATTGAAAATTTTCCTTTGGGGGACCCTTGGAAGATTTGTAATTTTTCTCGAAAATTTAACTTTTGTCAATCCACGATTTTTTTGGTCCAAACCATGGAGAAACATTCAAAATGCTTAAATTGCTGAAAACTGCATCGATTTTGGCCGAAATTTGCGGAAAATACAATTTCTTGAAAAATGCAGTAAAATTGAAAATTTTCCTTTGGGGGACCCTTGGAAGATTTGTAATTTTTCTCGAAAATTTAACTTCTGTCAATCCACGATTTTTTTGGTCCAAACCATGGAGAAACATTAAAAATGCTCAAATTGCTGAAAACTGCATCGATTTTGGCCGAAATTTTCGGAAAATACGATTTCTTGAAAAATGCAGTAAAATTGAAAATTTTCCTTTGGGGGACCCTTGGAAGATTTGTAATTTTTCTCGAATATTTAACTTTTGTCAATCCACGATTTTTTTGGTCCAAACCATGGAGAAACATTCAAAATGCTTAAATTGCTGAAAACTGCATCGATTTTGGCCGAAATTTTCGGAAAATACGATTTCTTGAAAAATGCAGTAAAATTGAAAATTTTCCTTTGGGGGACCCTTGGAAGATTTGTAATTTTTCTCGAAAATTTAACTTTTGTCAATCCACGATTTTTTTGGTCCAAACCATGGAGAAACATTCAAAATGCTTAAATTGCTGAAAACTGCATCGATTTTGGCCGAAATTTTCGGAAAATACGATTTCTTGAAAAATGCAGTAAAATTGAAAATTTTCCTTTGGGGGACCTTTGGAAGATTTGTAATTTTTCTCGAAAATTTAACTTTTGTCAATCCACGATTTTTTTGGTCCAAACCATGGAGAAACATTCAAAATGCTTAAATTGCTGAAAACTGCATCGAATTTGGCCGAAAATTTCGGAAAATACGATTTCTTGAAAAATGCAGTAAAATTGAAAATTTTCCTTTGGGGGACCCTTGGAAGATTTGTAATTTTTCTCGAAAATTTAACTTTTGTCAATCCACGATTTTTTTGGTCCAAACCATGCAGAAACATTCAAAATGCTTAAATTGCTGAAAACTGCATCTATTTTGGCCGAAAATTTCGGAAAATACGATTTCTTGAAAAATGCAGTAAAATTGAAAATTTTCCTTTGGGGGACCCTTGGAAGATTTGTAATTTTTCTCGAAAATTTAACTTTTGTCAATCCACGAGTTTTTTGGTCCAAACCATGCAGAAACATTCAAAATGCTTAAATTGCTGAAAACTGCATCGATTTTGGCCGAAATTTGCGGAAAATACGATTTCTTGAAAAATGCGGTAAAATTGAAAATTTTCCTTTGGGGGACCCTTGGAAGATTTGTAATTTTTCTCGAAAATTTAACTTTTTCCAATCCACGATTTTTTTGGTCCAAACCATGGAGAAACATTCAAAATGCTTAAATTGCTGAAAACTGCATCGATTTTGGCCGAAATTTTCGGAAAATACGATTTCTTGAAAAATGCAGTAAAATTGAAAATTTTCCTTTGGGGGACCCTTGGAAGATTTGTAATTTTTCTCGAAAATTTAACTTTTGTCAATCCACGATTTTTTTGGTCCAAACCATGGAGAAACATTCAAAATGCTTAAATTGCTGAAAACTGCATCGATTTTGGCCGAAAATTGCGCGAAATACGATTTCTTGAAAAATGCAGTAAAATTGAAAATTTTCCTTTGGGGGACCCTTGGAAGATTTGTAATTTTTCTCGAAAATTTAACTTTTGTCAATCCACGATTTTTTTGGTCCAAACCATGGAGAAACATTCAAAATGCTTAAATTGCTGAAAACTGCATCGATTTTGGCCGAAATTTGCGGAAAATACAATTTCTTGAAAAATGCAGTAAAATTGAAAATTTTCCTTTGGGGGACCCTTGGAAGATTTGTAATTTTTCTCGAAAATTTAACTTCTGTCAATCCACGATTTTTTTGGTCCAAACCATGGAGAAACATTAAAAATGCTCAAATTGCTGAAAACTGCATCGATTTTGGCCGAAATTTTCGGAAAATACGATTTCTTGAAAAATGCAGTAAAATTGAAAATTTTCCTTTGGGGGACCCTTGGAAGATTTGTAATTTTTCTCGAATATTTAACTTTTGTCAATCCACGATTTTTTTGGTCCAAACCATGGAGAAACATTCAAAATGCTTAAATTGCTGAAAACTGCATCGATTTTGGCCGAAATTTTCGGAAAATACGATTTCTTGAAAAATGCAGTAAAATTGAAAATTTTCCTTTGGGGGACCCTTGGAAGATTTGTAATTTTTCTCGAAAATTTAACTTTTGTCAATCCACGATTTTTTTGGTCCAAACCATGGAGAAACATTCAAAATGCTTAAATTGCTGAAAACTGCATCGATTTTGGCCGAAATTTTCGGAAAATACGATTTCTTGAAAAATGCAGTAAAATTGAAAATTTTCCTTTGGGGGACCTTTGGAAGATTTGTAATTTTTCTCGAAAATTTAACTTTTGTCAATCCACGATTTTTTTGGTCCAAACCATGGAGAAACATTCAAAATGCTTAAATTGCTGAAAACTGCATCGAATTTGGCCGAAAATTTCGGAAAATACGATTTCTTGAAAAATGCAGTAAAATTGAAAATTTTCCTTTGGGGGACCCTTGGAAGATTTGTAATTTTTCTCGAAAATTTAACTTTTGTCAATCCACGATTTTTTTGGTCCAAACCATGGAGAAACATTCAAAATGCTTAAATTGCTGAAAACTGCATCGATTTTGGCCGAAAATTTCGGAAAATACGATTTCTTGAAAAATGCAGTAAAATTGAAAATTTTCCTTTGGGGGACCCTTGGAAGATTTGTAATTTTTCTCGAAAATTTAACTTTTGTCAATCCACGATTTATTTGGTCCAAACCATGGAGAAACATTCAAAATGCTTAAATTGCTGAAAACTGCATCGATTTTGGCCGAAATTTGCGGAAAATACGATTTCTTGAAAAATGCAGTAAAATTGAAAATTTTCCTTTGGCGGACCCTTGGAAGATTTGTAATTTTTGTCGAGAATTTAACTTTTGTCAATCCACGATTTTTTTGGTCCAAACCATGGAGAAACATTCAAAATGCTTAAATTGCTGAAAACTGCATCGATTTTGGCCGAAATTTGCGGAAAATACGATTTCTTGAAAAATGCGGTAAAATTGAAAATTTTCCTTTGGGGGACCCTTGGAAGATTTGTAATTTTTCTCGAAAATTTAACTTTTGTCAATCCACGATTTTTTTGGTCCAAACCATGGAGAAACATTCAAAATGCTTAAATTGCTGAAAACTGCATCGATTTTGGCCGAAAATTTCAGAAAATACGATTTCTTGAAAAATGCAGTAAAATTGAAAATTTTCCTTTGGGGGACCCTTGGAAAATTTGTAATTTTTCTCGAAAATTTAACTTTTGTCAATCCACGATTTTTTTGGTCCAAACCATGGAGAAACATTCAAAATGCTTAAATTGCTGAAAACTGCATCGATTTTGGCCGAAATTTTCGGAAAATACGATTTCTTGAAAAATGCGGTAAAATTGAAAATTTTCCTTTGGGGGACCCTTGGAAGATTTGTAATTTTTCTCGAAAATTTAACTTTTGTCAATCCACGATTTTTTTGGTCCAAACCATGGAGAAACATTCAAAATGCTTAAATTGCTGAAAACTGCAACGATTTTGGCCGAAATTTGCGGAAAATACAATTTCTTGAAAAATGCAGTAAAATTGAAAATTTTCCTTTGGGGGACCCTTGGAAGATTTGTAATTTTTCTCGAAAATTTAACTTTTGTCAATCCACGTTTTTTTTGGTCCAAACCATGGAGAAACATTCAAAATGCTTAAATTGCTGAAAACTGCATCGATTTTGGCCGAAAATTGCGGGAAATACGACTTCTTGAAAAATGCAGTAAAATTGAAAATTTTCCTTTGGGGGACCCTTGGAAGATTTGTAATTTTTCTCGAAAATTTAACTTTTGTCAATCCACGATTTTTTTGGTCCAAACCATGGAGAAACATTCAAAATGCTTAAATTGCTGAAAACTGCATCGATTTTGGCCGAAATTTGCGGAAAATACGATTTCTTGAAAAATGCAGTAAAATTGAAAATTTTCCTTTGGGGGACCCTTGGAAGATTTGTAATTTTTCTCGAAAATTTAACTTTTGTCAATCCACGTTTTTTTTGGTCCAAACCATGGAGAAACATTCAAAATGCTTAAATTGCTGAAAACTGCACCGATTTTGGCCGAAAATTGCGGGAAATACGACTTCTTGAAAAATGCAGTAAAATTGAAAATTTTCCTTTGGGGGACCCTTGGAAGATTTGTAATTTTTCTCGAAAATTTAACTTTTGTCAATCCACGATTTTTTTGGTCCAAACCATGGAGAAACATTCAAAATGCTTAAATTGCTGAAAACTGCATCGATTTTGGCCGAAATTTGCGGAAAATACGATTTCTTGAAAAATGCGGTAAAATTGAAAATTTTCCTTTGGGGGACCCTTGGAAGATTTGTAATTTTTCTCGAAAATTTAACTTTTGTCAATCCACGATTTTTTTGGTCCAAACCATGGAGAAACATTCAAAATGCTTAAATTGCTGAAAACTGCAACGATTTTGGCCGAAATTTGCGGAAAATACAATTTCTTGAAAAATGCAGTAAAATTGAAAATTTTCCTTTGGGGGACCCTTGGAAGATTTGTAATTTTTCTCGAAAATTTAACTTTTGTCAATCCACGTTTTTTTTGGTCCAAACCATGGAGAAACATTCAAAATGCTTAAATTGCTGAAAACTGCATCGATTTTGGCCGAAAATTGCGGGAAATACGACTTCTTGAAAAATGCAGTAAAATTGAAAATTTTCCTTTGGGGGACCCTTGGAAGATTTGTAATTTTTCTCGAAAATTTAACTTTTGTCAATCCACGATTTTTTTGGTCCAAACCATGGAGAAACATTCAAAATGCTTAAATTGCTGAAAACTGCATCGATTTTGGCCGAAATTTGCGGAAAATACGATTTCTTGAAAAACGCAGTAAAATTGAAAATTTTCCTTTGGGGGACCCTTGGAAGATTTGTAATTTTTCTCGAAAATTTAACTTTTGTCAATCCACGTTTTTTTTGGTCCAAACCATGGAGAAACATTCAAAATGCTTAAATTGCTGAAAACTGCACCGATTTTGGCCGAAAATTGCGGGAAATACGACTTCTTGAAAAATGCAGTAAAATTGAAAATTTTCCTTTGGGGGACCCTTGGAAGATTTGTAATTTTTCTCGAAAATTTAACTTTTGTCAATCCACGATTTTTTTGGTCCAAACCATGGAGAAACATGCAAAATGCTTAAATTGCTGAAAACTGCATCGATTTTGGCCGAAATTTGCGGAAAATACGATTTCTTGAAAAATGCGGTAAAATTGAAAATTTTTCTTTGGGGGACCCTCGGAAGATTTGTAATTTTTCTCGAAAATTAAACTTTTGTCAATCCACGATTTTTTTGGTCCAAATCATGGAGAAACATTCAAAATGCTTAAATTGCTGAAAACTGCATCGATTTTGGCCGAAATTTTCGGAAAATACGATTTCTTGAAAAATGCAGTAAAATTGAAAATTTTCCTTTGGGGGACCCTTGGAAGATTTGTAATTTTTCTCGAAAATTTAACTTTTGTCAATCCACGATTTTTTTCGTCCAAACCATGGAAAAACATTCAAAATGCTTAAATTGCTGAAAACTACATCGATTTTGGCAGAAATATTTGGAAAATACGATTTCTTGAAAAATGCAGTAAAATTGAAAATTTTCCTTTGGGGGACCCTTGGAAGATTTGTAATTTTTCTCGAAAATTTAACTTTTGTCAATCCACGATTTTTTTGGTCCAAACCATGGAAAAACATTCAAAATGCTTAAATTGCTGAAAACTGCATCGATTTTGGCCGAAAATTTCGGAAAATACGATTTCTTGAAAAATGCAGTAAAATTGAAAATTTTCCTTTGGGGGACCCTTGGAAGATTTGTAATTTTTCGCGAAAATTTAACTTTTGTCAATCCACGATTTTTTTGGTCCAAACCATGGAGAAACATTCAAAATGCTTAAATTGCTGAAAACTGCATCGGTTTTGGCCGAAATTTGCGGAAAATACGATTTCTTGAAAAATGCGGTAAAATTGAAAATTTTCCTTTGGGGGACCCTTGGGAGATTTGTAATTTTTCTCGAAAATTTAACTTTTGTCAATCCACAATTTTTTTGGCCCAAACCATGGAGAAACATTCAAAAAGCTTAAATTGCTGAAAACTGCAACGATTTTGGCCGAAATTTGCGGAAAATACGATTTCTTGAAAAATGCAGTAAAATTGAAAATTTTCCTTTGGGGGACCCTTGGAAGATTTGTAATTTTTCTCGAAAATTTAACTTTTGTCAATCCACGTTTTTTTTGGTCCAAACCATGGAGAAACATTCAAAATGCTTAAATTGCTGAAAACTGCATCGATTTTGGCCGAAAATTGCGGGAAATACGACTTCTTGAAAAATGCAGTAAAATTGAAAATTTTCCTTTGGGGGACCCTTGGAAGATTTGTAATTTTTCTCGAAAATTTAACTTTTGTCAATCCACGATTTTTTTGATCCAAACCATGGAGAAACATTCAAAATGCTTAAATTGCTGAAAACTGCATCGATTTTGGCCGAAATTTGCGGAAAATACGATTTCTTGAAAAATGCGGTAAATTTGAAAATTTTCCTTTGGGGGACCCTTGGAAGATTTGTAATTTTTCTCGAAAATTTAACTTTTGTCAATCCACGATTTTTTTGATCCAAACCATGGAGAAACATTCAAAATGCTTAAATTGCTGAAAACTGCATCGATTTTGGCCGAAAATTGCGGGAAATACGATTTCTTGAAAAATGCGGTAAAATTGAAAATTTTCCTTTGGGGGACCCTTGGAAGATTTGTAATTTTTCTCGAAAATTTAACTTTTGTCAATCCACGATTTTTTTGGTCCAAACCATGGAGAAACATTCAAAATGCTTTAATTGCTGAAAACTGCAACGATTTTGGCCGAAATTTGCGGAAAATACGATTTCTTGAAAAATGCAGAAAATTGAAAATTTTCCTTTGGGGGACCCTTGGAAGATTTGTAATTTTTCTCGAAAATTTAACTTTTGTCAATCCACGTTTTTTTTGGTCCAAACCATGGAGAAACATTCAAAATGCTTAAATTGCTGAAAACTGCATCGATTTTGGCCGAAAATTGCGGGAAATACGACTTCTTGAAAAATGCAGTAAAATTGAAAATTTTCCTTTGGGGGACCCTTGGAAGATTTGTAATTTTTCTCGAAAATTTAACTTCTGTCAATCCACGATTTTTTTGGTCCAAACCATGGAGAAACATTCAAAATGCTTAAATTGCTGAAAACTGCATCGATTTTGGCCGAAATTTTCGGAAAATACGATTTCTTGAAAAATGCAGTAAAATTGAAAATTTTCCTTTGGGGGACCCTTGGAAGATTTGTAATTTTTCTCGAAAATTTAACTTCTGTCAATCCACGATTTTTTTGGTCCAAACCATGGAGAAACATTCAAAATGCTTAAATTGCTGAAAACTGCATCGATTTTGGCCGAAATTTGCGGAAAATACGATTTCTTGAAAAATGCAGTAAAATTGAAAATTTTCCTTTGGGGAACCCTTGGAAGATTGGTAATTTTTCTCGAAAATTTAACTTTTGTCAATCCACGATTTTTTTGGTCCAAACCATGGAGAAACATTCAAAATGCTTAAATTGCTGAAAACTGCAACGATTTTGGCCGAAATTTGCGGAAAATACGATTTCTTGAAAAATGCAGTAAAATTGAAAATTTTCCTTTGGGGGACCCTTGGAAGATTTGTAATTTTTCTCGAAAATTTAACTTTTGTCAATCCACGATTTTTTTGGTCCAAACCATGGAGAAACATTCAAAATGCTTAAATTGCTGAAAACTGCATCGATTTTGGCCGAAAATTGCGGGAAATACGATTTCTTGAAAAATGCAGTAAAATTGAAAATTTTCCTTTGGGGGACCCTTAGAAGATTTGTAATTTTTCTCGAAAATTTAACTTTTGTCAATCCACGATTTTTTTGGTCCAAACCATGGAGAAACATTCAAAATGCTTAAATTGCTGAAAACTGCATCGATTTTGGCCGAAAATTGCGGGAAATACGATTTCTTGAAAAATGCAGTAAAATTGAAAATTTTCCTTTGGGGGACCCTTAGAAGATTTGTAATTTTTCTCGAAAATTTAACTTTTGTCAATCCACGATTTTTTTGGTCCAAACCATGGAGAAACATTGAAAATGCTTAAATTGCTGAAAACTGCAACGATTTTGGCCGAAATTTGCGGAAAATACGATTTCTTGAAAAATGCAGTAAAATTGAAAATTTTCCTTTGGGGGACCCTTGGAAGATTTGTAATTTTTTTCGAAAATTAAGTTCTGTCAATCCACGATTTTTTTGGTCCAAACCATGGAGAAACATTCAAAATGCTTAAATTGCTGAAAACTGAATCGATTTTGGCCAAAATTTTCGGAAAATACGATTTCTTGAAAAATGCAGTAAAATTGAAAATTTTCCTTTGGGGGACCCTTGGAAGATTTGTAATTTTTCTGGAAAATTTAACTTTTGTCAATCCACGATTTTTTTGGTCCAAACCATGGAGAAACATTCAAAATGCTTAAATTGCTGAAAACTGCATCGATTTTGGCCGAAATTTGCGGAAAATACGATTTCTTGAAAAATGCAGTAAAATTGAAAATTTTCCTTTGGGGAACCCTTGGAAGATTTGTAATTTTTCTCGAAAATTTAACTTTTGTCAATCCACGATTTTTTTGGTCCAAACCATGGAGAAACATTCAAAATGCTTAAATTGCTGAAAACTGCAACGATTTTGGCCGAAATTTGCGGAAAATACGATTTCTTGAAAAATGCAGTAAAATTGAAAATTTTCCTTTGGGGGACCCTTGGAAGATTTGTAATTTTTCTCGAAAATAAGTTCTGTCAATCCACGATTTTTTTGGTCCAAACCATGGAGAAACATTCAAAATGCTTAAATTGCTGAAAACTGCATCGATTTTGGCCGAAAATTGCGGGAAATACGATTTCTTGAAAAATGCAGTAAAATTGAAAATTTTCCTTTGGGGGACCCTTAGAAGATTTGTAATTTTTCTCGAAAATTTAACTTTTGTCAATCCACAATTTTTTTGGTCCAAACCATGGAGAAACATTCAAAATGCTTAAATTGCTGAAAACTGCATCGATTTTGGCCGAAAATTGCGGGAAATACGATTTCTTGAAAAATGCAGTAAAATTGAAAATTTTCCTTTGGGGGACCCTTAGAAGATTTGTAATTTTTCTCGAAAATTTAACTTTTGTCAATCCACGATTTTTTTGGTCCAAACCATGGAGAAACATTCAAAATGCTTAAATTGCTGAAAACTGCATCGATTTTGGCCGAAAATTGCGGGAAATACGATTTCTTGAAAAATGCAGTAAAATTGAAAATTTTCCTTTGGGGGCCCTTAGAAGATTTGTAATTTTTCTCGAAAATTTAACTTTTGTCAATCCACGATTTTTTTGGTCCAAACCATGGAGAAACATCCAAAATGCTTAAATTGCTGAAAACTGCATCGATTTTGGCCGAAATTTGCAGAAAATACAATTTCTTGAAAAATGCAGTAAAATTGAAAATTTTCCTTTGGGGGACCCTTGGAAGATTTGTAATTTTTCTCGAAAATTAAGTTCTGTCAATCCACGATTTTTTTGGTCCAAACCATGGAGAAACATTCAAAATGCTTAAATTGCTGAAAACTGAATCGATTTTGGCCAAAATTTTCGGAAAATACGATTTCTTGAAAAATGCAGTAAAATTGAAAATTTTCCTTTGGGGGACCCTTGGAAGATTTGTAATTTTTCTGGAAAATTTAACTTTTGTCAATCCACGATTTTTTTGGTCCAAACCATGGAGAAACATTCAAAATGCTTAAATTGCTGAAAACTGCATCGATTTTGGCCGAAATTTGCGGAAAATACGATTTCTTGAAAAATGCAGTAAAATTGAAAATTTTCCTTTGGGGGACCCTTTGAAGATTTGTAATTTTTCTCGAAAATTTAACTTTTGTCAATCCACGATTTTTTTGGTCCAAACCATGGAGAAACATTCAAAATGCTTAAATTGCTGAAAACTGCATCGATTTTGGCCGAAATTTTCGGAAAATACGATTTCTTGAAAAATGCAGTAAAATTGAAAATTTTCCTTTGAGGGACCCTTTGAAGATTTGTAATTTTTCTCGAAAATTTAACTTTTGTCAATCCACGATTTTTTTGGTCCAAACCACGGAGAAACATTCAAAATGCTTAAATTGCTGAAAACTGCATCGATTTTGGCCGAAATTTGCGGAAAATACGATTTCTTGAAAAATGCAGTAAATTGAAAATTTCCTTTGGGGAACCCTTGGAAGATTTGTAATTTTTCTCGAAAATTTAACTTTTGTCAATCCACGATTTTTTGGTCCAAACCATGGAGAAACATTCAAAATGCTTAAATTGCTGAAAACTGCAACGATTTTGGCCGAAATTTGCGGAAAATACGATTTCTTGAAAAATGCAGTAAATTGAAATTTTCCTTTGGGGGACCCTTGGAAGATTGTAATTTTTCTCGAAAATAAGTTCTGTCAATCCACGATTTTTTTGGTCCAAACCATGGAGAAACATTCAAAATGCTTAAATTGCTGAAAACTGCATCGATTTTGGCCGAAAATTGCGGAAATACGATTTCTTGAAAAATGCAGTAAAATTGAAAATTTTCCTTTGGGGACCCTTAGAAGATTGTAATTTTTCTCGAAATTTAACTTTGTCAATCCACAATTTTTTTGGTCCAAACCATGGAGAAACATTCAAATGCTTAAATTGCTGAAAACTGCATCGATTTGGCCGAAATTGCGGGAAATACGATTTCTTGAAAATGCAGTAAAATTGAAAATTTTCCTTTGGGGACCCTTAGAAGATTTGTAATTTTTCTCGAAAATTTAACTTTTGTCAATCCACGATTTTTTTGGTCCAAACCATGGAGAAACATTCAAAATGCTTAAATTGCTGAAAACTGCATCGATTTTGGCCGAAAATTGCGGGAAATACGATTTCTTGAAAAATGCAGTAAAATTGAAAATTTTCCTTTGGGGGCCCTTAGAAGATTTGTAATTTTTCTCGAAAATTTAACTTTTGTCAATCCACGATTTTTTTGGTCCAAACCATGGAGAAACATCCAAAAT
>CATQJD010000038.1:0-212000 GCA_958298945.1 Atherix ibis | reverse complement strand
AAGTAGTATGTTTAAGAAGAATATGAAGTAGTATGTTTAAGAGGAATATGAAGTAGTATGTTTAAGAGGAATATGAAGTACTATATTTAAGAGGAATATGAAGTAGTATGTTTAAGAGGAATATGAAGTAGTATGTTTAAGAGGAATATGAAGCAGTATGTTTAAGAGGAATATGAAGTAGTATATTTAAGTGGAATATGAAGTAATATGTTTAAGAGGAATATGAAGTAGTATGTTTAAGAGGAATATGAAGTAGAATGTTTAAGAAGAATATGAAGTAGTATGTTTAAGAGGAATATGAAGTAGGATGTTTAAGAGGAATATGAAGTAGTATGTTTAAGAGGAATATGAAGTAGTATGTTTAAGAGGAATATGAAGTAGTATGTTTAAGAGCAATATGAAGTAGTATGTTTAAGAGGAATATGAAGTAGTATGTTTAAGAGGAATATGAAGCAGAATGTTTAAGAGGAATGTGAAGTAGTATGTTTAAGAGGAATATGAAGTAGTATGTTTAAGAGGAATATGAAGTAGTATGTTTAAGAGGAATATGAAGTAGTATGTTTAAGAGGAATATGAAGTAGTATATTTAAGAGGAATATGAAGTAGTATGTTTAAGAGGAATATGAAGTAGTATGTTTAAGAGGAATATGAAGTAGTATGTTTAAGAGGAATATGAAGCAGTATGTTTAAGAGGAATATGAAGTAGTATATTTAAGAGGAATATGCAGTAGTATGTTTAAGAGGAATATGAAGTAGTATATTTAAGAGGAATATGAAGTAGTATGTTTAAGAGGAATATGAAGTAGTATGTTTAAGAGGAATATGAAGTAGTATGTTTAAGAGGAATATGAAGTAGTATGTTTAAGATGAATATGAAGTAGTATGTTTAAGAGGAATAAGAAGTATTATATTTAAGAGGAATATGAAGTAGTATATTTAAGAGGAATATGAAGTAGTATGTTTAAGAGGAATATGAAGTAGTATATTTAAGAGGAATATGAAGTAGTATGTTTAAGAGGAATATGAAATAGTATGTTTAAGAGGAATATGAAGCAGTATGTTTAAGAGGAATATGAAGTAGTATATTTAAGTGGAATATGAAGTAATATGTTTAAGAGGAATATGAAGTAGTATGTTTAAGAGGAATATGAAGTAGAATGTTTAAGAAGAATATGAAGTAGTATGTTTAAGAGGAAAATGAAGTAGGATGTTTAAGAGGAATATGAAGTAGTATGTTTAAGAGGAATATGAAGTAGTATGTTTAAGAGGAATATGAAGTAGTATGTTTAAGAGGAATATGAAGTAGTATGTTTAAGAGGAATATGAAGTAGTATGTTTAAGAGGAATATGAAGCAGTATGTTTAAGAGGAATGTGAAGTAGTATGTTTAAGAGGAATATGAAGTAGTATGTTTAAGAGGAATATGAAGTAGTATGTTTAAGAGGAATATGAAGTAGTATGTTTAAGAGGAATATGAAGTAGTATATTTAAGAGGAATATGAAGTAGTATGTTTAAGAGGAATATGAAGTAGTATGTTTAAGAGAAATATGAAGTAGTATGTTTAAGAGGAATATGAAGCAGTATGTTTAAGAGGAATATGAAGTAGTATATTTAAGAGGAATATGCAGTAGTATGTTTAAGAGGAATATGAAGTAGTATATTTAAGAGGAATATGAAGTAGTATGTTTAAGAGGAATATGAAGTAGTATGTTTAAGAGGAATATGAAGTAGTATGTTTAAGAGGAATATGAAGTAGTATGTTTAAGAGGAATATGAAGTAGTATGTTAAAGAGGAATATGAAGTAGTATGTTTAAGAGGAATGTGAAGTAGTGTGTTTAAGAGGAATATGAAGTAGTATGTTTAAGAGGAATATGAAGTAGTATGTTTAAGAGGAATATGAAGTAGTATGTTTAAGAGGAATATGAAGTAGTATGTTTAAGAGGAATATGAAGTAGTATATTTAAGAGGAATATGAAGTAGTATGTTTAAGAGGAATATGAAGTAGTATGTTTAAGAGGAATATGAAGCAGTATGTTTAAGAGGAATATGAAGTAGTATATTTAAGTGGAATATGAAGTAATATGTTTAAGAGGAATATGAAGTAGTATGTTTAAGAGGAATATGAAGTAGAATGTTTAAGAAGAATATGAAGTAGTATGTTTAAGAGGAATATGAAGTAGGATGTTTAAGAGGAATATGAAGTAGTATGTTTAAGAGGAATATGAAGTAGTATGTTTAAGAGGAATATGAAGTAGTATGTTTAAGAGGAATATGAAGTAGTATGTTTAAGAGGAATATGAAGTAGTATGTTTAAGAGGAATATGAAGCAGTATGTTTAAGAGGAATGTGAAGTAGTATGTTTAAGAGGAATATGAAGTAGTATGTTTAAGAGGAATATGAAGTAGTATGTTTAAGAGGAATATGAAGTAGTATGTTTAAGAGGAATATGAAGTAGTATGTTTAAGAGGAATATGAAGTAGTATGTTTAAGATGAATATGAAGTAGTATGTTTAAAAGGAATATAAAGTAGTATGTTTAAGAGGAATATGAAGTAGTATGTTTAAGAGGAATATGAAGTAGTATGTTTAAGATGAATATGAAGCAGTATGTTTAAGAGGAATATGAAGTAGTATGTTTAAGAGGAATATGAAGTAGTTCGTTTAAGAGCAATATGAAGTAGTATATTTAAGAGGAATATGAAGTAGTATGTTTAAGAGGAATATGAATTAGTATGTTTAAGGGGAATATGAAGTAGTATATTTAAGAGGAATATGAAGTAGTATGTTTAAAAGGAATGTGAAGTAGTATGTTTAAGAGGATTATGAAGTGTATGTTTAAGAGGAATATGAAGCAGTATGTTTAAGAGGAATGTGAAGTATTATGTTTAAGAGGAATATAAAGTAGTATGTTTAAGAGGAATATGAAGTACTATGTTTAAGAAAAATATGAAGTAGTATGTTTAAGAGATATATGAAGTAGTATATTTAAGAGGAATATGAAGTAATATATTTAAGAGGAATATGAAGTAGTACGTTTAAGAGGAATATGAAGTAGTATGTTTAAGAGGAATATGAAGTAGTATGTTTAAGAGGAATATGAAGTTGTATGTTTAAGAGGAATATGAAGCTGTATGTTTAAGAGTAATATGAAGTAGTATGTTTAAGAGGAATATGAAGTAGTATGCTTAAGAGGAATATGAAGCAGTATGTTTAAGAGGAATATGAAGTAGTATATTTAAGAGGAATATGCAGTAGTATGTTTAAGAGGAATATTAAGTAGTATATTTAAGAGGAATATGAAGTAGTATGTTTAAGAGGAATATGAAGTAGTATGTTTAAGAGGAATATGAAGTAGTATGTTTAACGGGAATATGAAGTAGTATGTTTAAGATGAATATGAAGTAGTATGTTTAAGAGGAATATGAAGTAGTATGTTTAAGAGGAATAAGAAGTATTATATTTAAGAGGAATATGAAGTATTATATTTAAGAGGAATATAAAGTAGTATGTTTAAGAGGAATATGAAGTAGTATGTTTAAGAGGAATATGAAGTAGTATGTTTAAGAGGAATATGAAGTAGTATGTTTAAGAGGAATATGAAGTAGTATGTTTAAGAGGAATATGAAGTAGTATATTTAAGTGGAATATGAAGTAGTATGTTTAAGAGGAATATGAAGTAGTATGTTTAAGAGGAATATGAAGTAGTATGTTTAAGAGGAATATGAAGTAGTATGTTTAAGAGGAATATAAAGTAGTATATTTAAGAGGAATATGAAGTAGTATAATTAAGAGGAATATGAAGTAGTATGTTTAAGAGGAATACGAAGTAGTATATTAAGTGGAATATGAAGTATTATGTTTAAAGGAATATGAAGTAGTATGTTTAAGAGGATTATGAAGTAGTATGTTTAAAAGGAATATAAAGTAGTATGTTTAAGAGGAATATGAAGTAGTATGTTTAAGATGAATATGAAGTAGTATGTTTAAGAGGAATATGAAGTAGTATGTTTAAGAGGAATATGAAGCAGTATGTTTAAGAGGAATATGAAGTAGTTTATTTTAGTGGAATATGAAGTAGTATGTTTAAGAGGAATATGAAGTAGTATGTTTAAGAGGAATATGAATTAGTATGTTTAAGAGGAATATGAAGTAGTATGTTTAAGAGGAATATGAAGTAGTATGTTTAAGAGGAATATGAAGTAGTATGTTTAAGAGGAATATGAAGTAGTATGTTTACGAGGAATATGAAGTAGTATATTTAAGAGGAATATGAAGTAGTATGTTTAAGAGGAATACGAAGTAGTATATTTAAGTGGAATATGAAGTAGTATGTTTAAGAGGAATATGAAGTACCATGTTTAAGAGTAATAGGAAGTAGTATGTTTAAGAGGATTATGAAGTAGTATGTTTAAGAGATATATGAAGTAGTATATTTAAGAGGAATATGAAGTAGTATATTTAAGAGGAATATGAAGTATTATGTTTAAGAGGAATATGAAGTAGTATGTTTACGAGGAATATGAAGTAGTATATTTAAGAGGAATATGAAGTAGTATATTTAAGACGAATATGAAGTAGTATTTTTAAGAGGAATATGAAGTAGTATGTTTAAGAGGAATATGAAGTAGTAGTTATTTAAGAGGAATATGAAATAGTATGTTTAAGAGGAATATGAAGTAGTATGTTTAAGAGGAATATGAAGCAGTATGTTTAAGAGATATATGAAGTAGTATATTAAGAGGAATATGAAGTAGTATGTTTAAGAGGAATATGAAGCAGTATGTTTAAGAGATATATGAAGTAGTATATTTAAGAGGAATATGAAGTAGTATGTTTAAGAGGAATATGAAGTAGTATGTTTAAGAGGAATATGAAGTAGTATGTTTAAGATGAATATGAAGTAGTATGTTATAAGATGAATATGAAGTAGTATATTTAAAGGGAATATGAAGTAGTATGTTTAAGAGGAATATGAAGTAGTATATTTAAGACGAAAATGAAGTAGCATGTTTAAGAGGAATATGAAGTAGTATGTTTAAGAGGATTATGAAGTAGTATGTTTAAGAGGAATATGAAGTAGTATGTTTAAGAGGAATATGAAGCAGTAAGTTTAAGAGGAATATGAAGCAGTATGTTTAAGAGGAATATGAAGTAGTATGTTTAAGATGAATATGAAGTAGTATGTTTAAGAGGAATATGAAGTAGTATGTTTAAGAGGAATATGAAGTAGTATGTTTAAGATGAATATGAAGTAGTTTGTTTAAGACGAATATGAAGTAGTATATTTAAGAGGAATGTGAAGTAGTATGTTTAAGAGGAATATGAAGCAGTATGTTTAAGAGGAATATGAAGTAGTATATTAAGTGGAATATGAAGTATTATGTTTAAAGGAATATGAAGTAGTATGTTTAAGAGGAATATGAAGTAGTATGTTTAAGAGGAATATGAAGTAGTATGTTTAAGAGGAATATGAAGCAGTATGTTTAAGAGGAATATGAAGTAGTTTATTTAAGTGGAATATGAAGTAGTATGTTTAAGAGGAATATGAAGTAGTATGTTTAAGAGGAATATGAAGTAGTATATTTAAGTGGAATATGAAGTAGTATGTTTAAGAGGAATATGAAGTAGTATGTTTAAGAGGAATATGAAGTAGTTTGTTTAAGAGGAATATGAAGTAGTATGTTTAAGAGGAATATGAAGTAGTATGTTTAAGAGGAATATGAAGTAGTATGTTTAAGAGGAATATGAAGTAGTATGTTTACGAGGAATATGAAGTAGTATATTTAAGAGGAATATGAAGTAGTATGTTTAAGAGGAATACGAAGTAGTATATTTAAGCGGAATATGAAGTAGTATGTTTAAGAGGAATATGAAGTAACATGTTTAAGAGTAATAGGAAGTAGCATGTTTAAGAGGAATATGAAGTAGTATGTTTAAGAGATATATGAAGTAGTATATTTAAGAGGAATATGAAGTAGTATATTTAAGAGGAATATGAAGTAGAACGTTTAAGAGGAATATGAAGTAGTATGTTTACGAGGAATATGAAGTAGTATATTTAAGAGGAATGTGAAGTAGTATATTTAAGAGGAATATGAAGTAGTATATTTAAGACGAATATGAAGTAGTATTTTTAAGAGGAATATTAAGTAGTATATTTAAGAGGAATATGAAGTAGTATATTTAAGAGGAATGTGAAGTAGTATATTTAAGAGGAATATGAAGTAGTATGTTTAAGAGGAATATGAAGTAGTATGTTTAAGAGGAATATGAAGTAGTATATTTAAGAGGAATATGAAGTAGTATGTTTAAGAGGAATATGAAGTAGTATGTTTAAGAGGAATATGAAGCAGTATGTTTAAGAGATATGTGAAGTAGTATATTTAAGAGGAATATGAAGTAGTATGTTTAAGAGGAATATGAAGTAGTATGTTTAAGAGGAATATGAAGTAGTATGTTTAAGATGAATATGAAGTAGTATGTTTAAGATGAATATGAAGTAGTATATTTAAAGGGAATATGAAGTAGTATGTTTAAGAGGAATATGAAGTAGTATATTTAAGAGGAAAATGAAGTAGCATGTTTAAGAGTAATAGGAAGTAGTATGTTTAAGAGGAATATGAAGAAGTATGTTTAAGAGATATATGAAGTAGTATATTTAAGAGGAATATGAAGTAGTATATTTAAGAGGAATATGAAGTAGAACGTTTAAAAGGAATATGAAGTAGAATGTTTACGAGGAATATGAAGTAGTATATTTAAGAGGAATATGAAGTAGTATATTTTAGTGGAATATGAAGTAGTATGTTTAAGAGGAATATGAAGTAGTATGTTTAAGAGGAATATGAAGTAGTATGTTTAAGAGGAATATGAAGTAGTATGTTTAAGAGGAATATGAAGTAGTATATTTAAGAGGAATATGAAGTAGTATATTTAAGAGGAATATGAAGTAGTATGTTTAAGAGGAATATGAAGTAGTATGTTTAAGAGGAATATGAAGTAGTATGTTTAAGAGGAATATGAAGCAGTATGTTTAAGAGGAATATGAAGCAGTATGTTTAAGAGGAATATGAAGTAGTATGTTTAAGAGGAATATGAAATAGTATGTTTAGAAGGAATATGAAGTAGTCTGTTTAAGAGGAATATGAAGTAGTATGTTTCAGAGGAATATGAAGTAGTATGTTTAAGAGGAATATGAAGTAGTATGTTTAAGAGGAATATGAAGTAGTATATTTAAGTGGAATATGAAGTAGTATGTTTAAGAGGAATATGAAGTAGTATGTTTAAGAGGAATATGAAGTAGTATGTTTAAGAGGAATATGAAGTAGTATGTTTAAGAGGAATATGAAGTAGTATATTTAAGAGGAATATGAAGTAGTATATTTAAGAGGAATATGAAGTAGTATGTTTAAGAGGAATATGAAGTAGTATGTTTAAGAGGAATATGAAGTAGTATGTTTAAGAGGAATATGAAGCAGTATGTTTAAGAGGAATATGAAGCAGTATGTTTAAGAGGAATATGAAGTAGTATGTTTAAGAGGAATATGAAGTAGTATGTTTAAGAGGAATATGAAGTAGTATGTTTAAGAGGAATATGAAGTAGTATGTTTAAGATGAATATGAAGTAGTTTGTTTAAGAGGAATATGAAGTAGTATATTTAAGAGGAATATGAAGTAGTATGTTTAAGATGAATATGAAGTAGTTTGTTTAAGAGGAATATGAAGTAGTATGTTTAAGAGGAATATGAAGTAGTATGTTTAAGAGGAATATGAAGTAGTATGTTTAAGAGGAATATGAAGTAGTATATTTAAGAGGAATATGCAGTAGTATGTTTAAGAGGAATATGAAGTAGTATATTTAAGAGGAATATGAAGTAGTATGTTTAAGAGGAATATGAAGTAATACGTCTAAGAGGAATATGAAGTAGTATGAAAAAGAGGAATATGAAGTAGTATGTTTAAGATGAATATGAAGTAGTATGTTTAAGAGGAATATGAAGTAGTATGTTTAAGAGGAATATGAAGTAGTATGTTTAAGATGAATATGAAGTAGTTTGTTTAAGAGGAATATGAAGTAGTATGTTTAAGAGGAATATGCAGTAGTATGTTTAAGAGGAATATGAAGTAGTATATTTAAGAGGAATATGAAGGAGTATGTTTAAGATGAATATGAAGTAGTTTGTTTAAGAGGAATATGAAGTAGTATGTTTAAGAGGGATATGAAGTAGTATGTTTAAGAGGAATATGAAGCAGTATGTTTAAGAGGAATATGAAGTAGTATATTTAAGAGGAATATGCAGTAGTATGTTTAAGAGGAATATGAAGTAGTATATTTAAGAGGAATATGAAGTAGTATGTTTAAGAGGAATATGAAGTAGTATGTCTAAGAGGAATATGAAGTAGTATGATAAAGAGGAATATGAAGTAGTATGTTTAAGATGAATATGAAGTAGTATGTTTAAGAGGAATATGAAGTAGTATGTTTAAGAGGAATATGAAGTAGTATGTTTAAGATGAATATGAAGTAGTTTGTTTAAGAGGAATATGAAGTAGTATGTTTAAGAGGAATATGAAGTAGTATGTTTAAGAGGAATATGAAGTAGTATGTTTAAGAGGAATATGAAGTAGTATGTTTAAGAGGGATATGAAGTAGTATGTTTAAGAGAAATATGAAGCAGTATGTTTAAGAGGAATATGAAGTAGTATATTTAAGAGGAATATGCAGTAGTATGTTTAAGAGGAATATGAAGTAGTATATTTAAGAGGAATATGAAGTAGTATGTTTAAGAGGAATATGAAGTAGTATGTCTAAGAGGAATATGAAGTAGTATGATAAAGAGGAATATGAAGTAGTATGTTTAAGATGAATATGAAGTAGTATGGTTAAGAGGAATATGAAGTAGTATGTTTAAGAGGAATATGAAGTATTATATTTAAGAAGAATATGAAGTATTATATTTAAGAGGAATATGAAATAGTATGTTTAAGAGGAATATGAACTAGTATGTTTAAGAGGAATATGAAGTAGTATGTTTCAGAGGAATATGAAGTAGTATGTTTAAGAGGAATATGAAGTAGTATGTTTAAGAGGAATATGAAGTAGTTTGTTTAAGAGGAATATGAAGTAGTATGTTTAAGAGGAATATGAAGTAGTATATTTAAGAGGAATATGAAGCAGTATATTTAAGAGGAATATGAAGTAGTATGTTTAAGAGGAATATGAAGTAGTATGTTTAAGAGGAATATGAAGTAGTTTGTTTAAGAGGAATATGAAGTAGTATGTT
The DNA here is from genome assembly GCA_958298945.1 of Atherix ibis. Taxonomy (NCBI): domain Eukaryota; kingdom Metazoa; phylum Arthropoda; class Insecta; order Diptera; family Athericidae; genus Atherix; species Atherix ibis. The sequence goes on along the minus strand of CATQJD010000038.1, from coordinate 202,716 downwards.
TAAGAGGAATATGAAGTAGTATATTTAAGAGGAATATGAAGTAGTATATTTAAGAGGAATATGAAGTAGTATGTTTAAGAGGAATATGAAGTAGTATGTTTAAGAGGAATATGAAGTAGTATGTTTAAGAGGAATATGAAGCAGTATGTTTAAGAGGAATATGAAGCAGTATGTTTAAGAGGAATATGAAGTAGTATGTTTAAGAGGAATATGAAGTAGTATGTTTAAGAGGAATATGAAGTAGTATGTTTTAGAAGAATATGAAGTAGTATATTTAAGATGAATATGAAGTAGTTTGTTTAAGAGGAATATGAAGTAGTATATTTAAGAGGAATGTGAAGTAGTATGTTTAAGAGGAATATGAAGCAGTATGTTTAAGAGGAATGTGAAGTAGTATATTTAAGTGGAATATGAAGTATTATGTTTAAAGGAATATGAAGTAGTATGTTTAAGAGGAATATGAAGTAGTATGTTTAAAATGTATATAAAGTAGTATGTTTAAGAGGAATATGAAGTAGTATGTTTAAGATGAATATGAAGTAGTATGTTTAAGAGGAATATGAAGTAGTATGTTTAAGAGGAATATGAAGCAGTATGTATAAGAGGAATATGAACGTAGTATATTTAAGTGGAATATGAAGTATTATGTTTAAGAGGAATATGAAGCAGTATGTTTAAGAGGAATATGAAGTAGTATATTTAAGTGGAATATGAAGTAGTATGTTTAAGAGGAATATGAAGTAGTATGTTTAAGAGGAATATGAAGTAGTATGTTTAAGAGGAATATGAAGTAGTATGTTTAAGAGGAATATGAAGTAGTATGTTTAAGAGGAATATGAAGTAGCATGTTTAAGAGGAATATGAAGTAGTATGTTTGCGAGAAATATTAAGTAGTATATTTAAGAGGAATATGAAGTAGTATGTTTAAGAGGAATACGAAGTAGCATATTTAAGTGGAATATGAAGTAGTATGTTTAAGAGGAATATGAAGTACCATGTTTAAGAGGAATATGAAGTAGTATGTTTAAGAGGAATATGAAGCAGTATGTTTAAGAGGAATATGAAGTAGTATATTTGAGAGGAATATGCAGTAGTATGTTTAAGAGGAATATGAAGTAGTATATTTAAGAGGTATATGAAGTAGTATGTTTAAGAGGAATTGAAGTAGTATGTTTAAGAGGAATATGAAGTAGTATGTTTAAGAGGAATATGAAGTAGTATGTTTAAGATGAATATGCAGTAGTATGTTTAAGAGGAATATGAAGTAGTATGTTTAAGAGGAATATGAAGTATTATATTTAAGAAGAATATGAAGTATTATATTTAAGAGGTATATGAAATAGTATATTTAAGAGTATATTTCATAATATGAAGCAGTATGTTTAAGAGATATATGAAATAGTATATTTAAGAGGAATATGAAGTAGTATATTTAAGAGGAATATGAAGTAGAACGTTTAAGAGGAATATGAAGTAGTATGTTTACGAGGAATATGAAGTAGTATATTTAAGAGGAATGTGAAGAAGTATATTTAAGGGGAATATGAAGTAGTATATTTAAGACGAACATGAAGTAGTATTTTTAAAAGGAATATGAAGTAGTATATTTAAGAGGAATATGAAGTAGTATATTTAAGAGGAATATGAAGTAGAACGTTTAAGAGGAATATGAAGTAGTATGTTTACGAGGAATATGAAGTAGTATATTTAAGAGGAATGTGAAGTAGTATATTTAAGAGGAATATGAAGTAGTATGTTTAGGAGGAATATGAAGTAGTAAGTTTAAGAGGAATATGAAGTAGTTTATTTAAGAGGAATATGAAGTAGTATGGTTAAGAGGAATATGAAGTAGTATGTTTAAGAGGAATATGAAGTAGTATGTTTAAGAGGAATATGAAGTAGTATGTTTAAGAGGAATATGAAGTAGTATGTTTAAGAGGAATATGAAGTAGTATGTTTAAGAGGAATATGAAGCAGTATGTTTAAGAGATATATGAAATAGTATATTTAAGAGGAATATGAAGTAGTATATTTAAGAGGAATATGAAGTAGAACGTTTAAGAGGAATATGAAGTAGTATGTTTACGAGGAATATGAAGTAGTATATTTAAGAGGAATGTGAAGAAGTATATTTAAGGGGAATATGAAGTAGTATATTTAAGACGAACATGAAGTAGTATTTTTAAAAGGAATATGAAGTAGTATATTTAAGAGGAATATGAAGTAGTATATTTAAGAGGAATGTAAAGAAGTATATTTAAGAGGAATATGAAGTAGTATATTTAAGACGAATATAAAGTAGTATTTTTAAGAGGAATATGAAGTAGTATATTTAAGAGGAATATGAAGTAGTATGTTTAAGAAGAATATGAAGTAGTATGTTTACGAGGAATATGAAGTAGTATGGTTAAGATGAATATGAAGTAGTATATTTAAGATGAATATGATGTAGTATATTTAAAGGGAATATGAAGTAGTATGTTTAAGAGGAATATGAAGTAGTATATTTAAAAGGAAAATGAAGTAGTATGTTTAAGAGTAATAGGAAGTAGTATGTTTAAGAGGAATATGAAGTAGTATGTTTAAGAGATATATGAAGTAGTATATTTAAGAGGAATATGAAGTAGTATATTTAAGAGGAATATGAAGTAGAACGTTTAAGAGGAATATGAAGTAGTATGTTTACGAGGAATATGAAGTAGTATTTTTAATAGGAATATGAACTAGTATGTTTAAGAGGAATATGAAGTAGTTTGTTTAAGAGATATATGAAGTAGTATGTTTAAGAGGAATATGAAGTAGTATATTTAAGAAGAATATGAAGTAGTATATTTAAGAGGAATATGAAGTAGAACGTTTAAGAGGAATATGAAGTAGTATGTTTACGAGGAATATGTAGTAGTATATATAAGAGGAATGTGAAGTAGTATATTTAAGAGGAATATGAAGTAGTATGTTTAAGAGGAATATGAAGTAGTATGTTTAAGAGGAATATGAAGTAGTATGTTTAAGAGGAATATGAAGTAGTATGTTTAAGAGATATATGAAGTAGTATATTTAAGAGGAATATGAAGTAGTATATTTAAGAGGAATATGAAGTAGTATATTTAAGAGGAATATGAAGTAGAACGTTTAAGAGGAATATGAAGTAGTATGTTTACGAGGAATATGAAGTAGTATATTTAAGAGGAATGTGAAGTAGTATATTTAAGAGGAATATGAAGTAGTATGTTTAGGAGGAATATGAAGTAGTAAGTTTAAGAGGAATATGAAGTAGTTTATTTAAGAGGAATATGAAGTAGTATGGTTAAGAGGAATATGAAGTAGTATGTTTAAGAGGAATATGAAGTAGTATGTTTAAGAGGAATATGAAGTAGTATGTTTAAGAGGAATATGAAGTAGTATGTTTAAGAGGAATATGAAGTAGTATGTTTAAGAGGAATATGAAGCAGTATGTTTAAGAGGAATATGAAGTAGTATATTTGAGAGGAATATGCAGTAGTATGTTTAAGAGGAATATGAAGTAGTATATTTAAGAGGTATATGAAGTAGTATGTTTAAGAGGAATATGAAGTAGTATGTTTAAGAGGAATATGAAGTAGTATGTTTAAGAGGAATATGAAGTAGTATGTTTAAGATGAATATGCAGTAGTATGTTTAACAGGAATATGAAGTAGTATGTTTAAGAGGAATATGAAGTATTATATTTAAGAAGAATATGAAGTATTATATTTAAGACGAATATGAAGTAGTATGTTTAAGAGGAATATGAAGTAGTATGTTTAAGAGGAATATGAAGTAGTATGTTTCAGAGGAATATGAAGTAGTATGTTTAAGAGGAATATGAAGTAGTATGTTTAAGAGGAATATGAAGTAGTATATTTAAGTGGAATATGAAGTAGTATGTTTAAGAGGAATATGCAGTAGTATGTTTAAGAGGAATATGAAGTAGTATGTTTAAGAGGAATATGAAGTAGTATGTTTAAGAGGAATATGAAGTAGTATATTTAAGAGGAATATGAAGTAGTATATTTAAGAGGAATATGAAGTAGTATGTTTAAAAGGAATATGAAGTAGTATGTTTAAGAGGAATATGAAGTAGTATGTTTAAGAGGAATATGAAGCAGTATGTTTAAGAGGAATATGAAGCAGTATGTTTAAGAGGAATATGAAGTAGTATGTTTAAGAGGAATATGAAGTAGTATGTTTAAGAGGAATATGAAGTAGTATGTTTAAGAGGAATATGAAGTAGTATGTTTAAGATAAATATGAAGTAGTATGTTTAAGAGGAATATGAAGCAGTATGTTTGAGAGGAATATGAAGTAGTATATTTAAGTGGAATATGAAGTATTATGTTTAAAGGAATATGAAGTAATATGTTTAAGGGGAATATGAAGTAGTATGTTTAAAAGGAATGTAAAGTAGTATGTTTAAGAGGAATATGAAGTAGTATGTTTAAGATGAATATGAAGTAGTATGTTTAAGTAGAATATGAAGTAGTATGTTTAAGAGGAATATGAAGCAGTATATTTAAGAGGAATATGAAGTAGTATATTTAAGTGGAATATGAAGAAGTATGTTTAAGAGGAATATGAAGCAGTATGTTTAAGAGGAATATGAAGTAGTATATTTAAGTGGAATATGAAGTAGTATGTGTAAGAGGAATATGAAGTAGTATGTTTAAGAGGAATATGAAGTAGAATGTTTAAGAGGAATATGAAGTAGTATGTTTAAGAGGAATATGAAGTAGTATGTTTTAGAGGAATATGAAGTAGTATGTTTAAGAGGAATATGAAGTAGTATGTTTACGAGCAATATGAAGTAGTATATTTAAGAGGAATATGAAGTAGTATGTTTAAGAGGAATACGAAGTAGTATATTTAAATGGAATATGAAGTAGTATGTTTAAGAGGAATATGAAGAACCATGTTTAAGAGTAATAGGAAGTAGTATGTTTAAGAGGAATATGAAGTAGTATGTTTAAGATATATATGAAGTAGTATATTTAAGAGGAATGTGAAGTAGTATATTTAAGAGGAATATGAAGTAGTATATTTAAGACGAGTATGAAGTAGTATTTTTAAGAGGAATATGAAGTAGTATATTTAAGAGAAATATGAAGTAGTATATTTAAGAGGAATATGAAGTAGTATATTTAAGAGGAATATGAAGTAGTATATTTAAGAGGAATATGAAATAGTATGTTTTAGAGGAATATGAAGTAGTATGTTTAAGAGGAATATGAAGTAATATGTTTAAGATGAATATGAAGTAGTATGTTTAAGATGAATATGAAGTAGTATATTTAAAGGGAATATGAAGTAGTATGTTTAAGAGGAATATGAAGTAGTATATTTAAAAGGAAAATGAAGTAGTATGTTTAAGAGTAATAGGAAGTAGTATGCTTAAGAGGAACATGAAGTAGTATGTTTAAGAGATATATGAAGTAGTATATTTAAGAGGAATATGAAGTAGTATATTTAAGAGGAATATGAAGTTGTATATTTAAGAGGAATATGAAGTAGAACGTTTAAGAGGAATATGAAGTATTATGTTTACGAGGAATATGAAGTAGTATATTTAAGAGGAATGTGAAGTAGTATATTTAAGAGGAATATGAAGTAGTATGTTTAAGAGGAATATGAAGTAGTATGTTTAAGAGGAATATGAAGTAGTATATTTAAGAGGAATATGAAGTAGTATGGTTAAGAGGAATATGAAGTAGTATGTTTAAGAGGAATATGAAGTAGTATGTTTAAGAGGAATATGAAGTAGTATGTTTAAGAGGAATATGAAGTAGTATGTTTAAGAGGAATATGAAGTAGTATGTTTAAGAGGAATATGAAGCAGTATGTTTAAGAGGAATATGAAGTAGTATATTTGAGAGGAATATGCAGTAGTATGTTTAAGAGGAATATGAATTAGTATATTAAAGAGGTATATGAAGTAGTATGTTTAAGAGGAATATGAAGTAGTATGTTTAAGAGGAATATGAAGTAGTATGTTTAAGAGGAATATGAAGTAGTATGTTTAAGATGAATATGAAGTAGTATGTTTAAGAGGAATATGAAGTAGTATGTTTAAGAGGAATATGAAGTATTATATTTAAGAAGAATATGAAGTATTATATTTAAGAGGAATATGAAGTAGTATGTTTAAGAGGAATATGAAGTAGTATATTTAAGAGGAATATGAAGTAGTATGTTTAAGAGGAATATGAAGTAGTATGTTTAAGAGGAATATGAAGTAGTATATTTAAGAGGAATATGAAGTAGTATGGTTAAGAGGAATATGAAGTAGTATGTTTAAGAGGAATATGAAGTAGTATGTTTAAGAGGAATATGAAGTAGTATGTTTCAGAGGAATATGAAGTAGTATGTTTAAGAGGAATATGAAGTAGTATGTTTAAGAGGAATATGAAGTAGTATATTTAAGTGGAATATGAAATAGTATGTTTAAGAGGAATATGAAGTAGTTTGTTTACGAGGAATATGAAGTAGTATATTTAAGAGGAATGTGAAGTAGTATATTTAAGAGGAATATGAAGTAGTATGTTTAAGAGGAATATGAAGTAGTATGTTTAAGAGGAATATGAAGTAGTATATTTAAGAGGAATATGAAGTAGTATGGTTAAGAGGAATATGAAGTAGTATGTTTAAGAGGAATATGAAGTAGTATGTTTAAGAGGAATATGAAGTAGTATGTTTCAGAGGAATATGAAGTAGTATGTTTAAGAGGAATATGAAGTAGTATGTTTAAGAGGAATATGAAGTAGTATATTTAAGTGGAATATGAAGTAGTATGTTTAAGAGGAATATGAACTAGTATGTTTAAGAGGAATATGAAGTAGTATGTTTAAGAGGAATATGAAGTAGTATGTTTAAGAGGAATATGAAGTAGTATATTTAAGAGGAATATGAAGTAGTATATTTAAGAGGAATATGAAGTAGTATGTTTAAGAGGAATATGAAGTAGTATGTTTAAGAGGAATATGAAGTAGTATGTTTAAGAGGAATATGAAGCAGTATGTTTAAGAGGAATATGAAGCAGTATGTTTAAGAGGAATATGAAGTAGTATGTTTAAGAGGAATATGAAGTAGTATGTTTAAGAGGAATATGAAGTAGTATGTTTAAGAGGAATATGAAGTAGTATGTTTAAGATAAATATGAAGTAGTATGTTTAGGAGGAATATGAAGCAGTATGTTTGAGAGGAATATGAAGTAGTATATTTAAGAGAAATATGAAGTAGTATATTTAAGAGGAATATGAAGTAGTATATTTAAGAGGAATATGAAGTAGTATATTTAAGAGGAATATGAAATAGTATGTTTTAGAGGAATATGAAGTAGTATGTTTAAGAGGAATATGAAGTAATATGTTTAAGATGAATATGAAGTAGTATGTTTAAGATGAATATGAAGTAGTATATTTAAAGGGAATATGAAGTAGTATGTTTAAGAGGAATATGAAGTAGTATATTTAAAAGGAAAATGAAGTAGTATGTTTAAGAGTAATAGGAAGTAGTATGCTTAAGAGGAACATGAAGTAGTATGTTTAAGAGATATATGAAGTAGTATATTTAAGAGGAATATGAAGTAGTATATTTAAGAGGAATATGAAGTTGTATATTTAAGAGGAATATGAAGTAGAACGTTTAAGAGGAATATGAAGTATTATGTTTACGAGGAATATGAAGTAGTATATTTAAGAGGAATGTGAAGTAGTATATTTAAGAGGAATATGAAGTAGTATGTTTAAGAGGAATATGAAGTAGTATATTTAAGAGGAATATGAAGTAGTATATTTAAGAGGAATATGAAGTAGTATGGTTAAGAGGAATATGAAGTAGTATGTTTAAGAGGAATATGAAGTAGTATGTTTAAGAGGAATATGAAGTAGTATGTTTAAGAGGAATATGAAGTAGTATGTTTAAGAGGAATATGAAGTAGTATGTTTACGAGGAATATGAAGCAGTATGTTTAAGAGGAATATGAAGTAGTATATTTGAGAGGAATATGCAGTACTATGTTTAAGAGGAATATGAATTAGTATATTAAAGAGGTATATGAAGTAGTATGTTTAAGAGGAATATGAAGTAGTATGTTTAAAAGGAATATGAAGTAGTATGTTTAAGAGGAATATGAAGTAGTATGTTTAAGATGAATATGAAGTAGTATGTTTAAGAGGAATATGAAGTAGTATGTTTAAGAGGAATCTGAAGTATTATATTTAAGAAGAATATGAAGTATTATATTTAAGAGGAATATGAAGTAGTATGTTTAAGAGGAATATGAAGTAGTATATTTAAGAGGAATATGAAGTAGTATGTTTAAGAGGAATATGAAGTAGTATGTTTAAGAGGAATATGAAGTAGTATATTTAAGAGGAATATGAAGTAGTATGGTTAAGAGGAATATGAAGTAGTATGTTTAAGAGGAATATGAAGTAGTATGTTTAAGAGGAATATGAAGTAGTATGTTTCAGAGGAATATGAAGTAGTATGTTTAAGAGGAATATGAAGTAGTATATTTGAGAGGAATATGCAGTAGTATGTTTAAGAGGAATATGAATTAGTATATTAAAGAGGTATATGAAGTAGTATGTTTAAGAGGAATATGAAGTAGTATGTTTAAGAGGAATATGAAGTAGTATGTTTAAGAGGAATATGAAGTAGTATGTTTAAGATGAATATGAAGTAGTATGTTTAAGAGGAATATGAAGTAGTATGTTTAAGAGGAATATGAAGTATTATATTTAAGAAGAATATGAAGTATTATATTTAAGAGGAATATGAAGTAGTATGTTTAAGAGGAATATGAAGTAGTATATTTAAGAGGAATATGAAGTAGTATGTTTAAGAGGAATATGAAGTAGTATGTTTAAGAGGAATATGAAGTAGTATATTTAAGAGGAATATGAAGTAGTATGGTTAAGAGGAATATGAAGTAGTATGTTTAAGAGGAATATGAAGTAGTATGTTTAAGAGGAATATGAAGTAGTATGTTTCAGAGGAATATGAAGTAGTATGTTTAAGAGGAATATGAAGTAGTATGTTTAAGAGGAATATGAAGTAGTATATTTAAGTGGAATATGAAATAGTATGTTTAAGAGGAATATGAAGTAGTTTGTTTACGAGGAATATGAAGTAGTATATTTAAGAGGAATGTGAAGTAGTATATTTAAGAGGAATATGAAGTAGTATGTTTAAGAGGAATATGAAGTAGTATGTTTAAGAGGAATATGAAGTAGTATATTTAAGAGGAATATGAAGTAGTATGGTTAAGAGGAATATGAAGTAGTATGTTTAAGAGGAATATGAAGTAGTATGTTTAAGAGGAATATGAAGTAGTATGTTTCAGAGGAATATGAAGTAGTATGTTTAAGAGGAATATGAAGTAGTATGTTTAAGAGGAATATGAAGTAGTATATTTAAGTGGAATATGAAGTAGTATGTTTAAGAGGAATATGAACTAGTATGTGTTTAAGAGGAATATGAAGTAGTATGTTTAAGAGGAATATGAAGTAGTATGTTTAAGAGGAATATGAAGTAGTATATTTAAGAGGAATATGAAGTAGTATATTTAAGAGGAATATGAAGTAGTATGTTTAAGAGGAATATGAAGTAGTATGTTTAAGAGGAATATGAAGTAGTATGTTTAAGAGGAATATGAAGCAGTATGTTTAAGAGGAATATGAAGCAGTATGTTTAAGAGGAATATGAAGTAGTATGTTTAAGAGGAATATGAAGTAGTATGTTTAAGAGGAATATGAAGTAGTATGTTTAAGAGGAATATGAAGTAGTATGTTTAAGATATATATGAAGTAGTATGTTTAGGAGGAATATGAAGCAGTATGTTTGAGAGGAATATGAAGTAGTATATTTAAGAGAAATATGAAGTAGTATATTTAAGAGGAATATGAAGTAGTATATTTAAGAGGAATATGAAGTAGTATATTTAGAAGGAATATGAAATAGTATGTTTTAGAGGAATATGAAGTAGTATGTTTAAGAGGAATATGAAGTAATATGTTTAAGATGAATATGAAGTAGTATGTTTAAGATGAATATGAAGTAGTATATTTAAAGGGAATATGAAGTAGTATGTTTAAGAGGAATATGAAGTAGTATATTTAAAAGGAAAATGAAGTAGTATGTTTAAGAGTAATAGGAAGTAGTATGCTTAAGAGGAACATGAAGTAGTATGTTTAAGAGATATATGAAGTAGTATATTTAAGAGGAATATGAAGTAGTATATTTAAGAGGAATATGAAGTTGTATATTTAAGAGGAATATGAAGTAGAACGTTTAAGAGGAATATGAAGTATTATGTTTACGAGGAATATGAAGTAGTATATTTAAGAGGAATGTGAAGTAGTATATTTAAGAGGAATATGAAGTAGTATGTTTAAGAGGAATATGAAGTAGTATATTTAAGAGGAATATGAAATAGTATATTTAAGAGGAATATGAAGTAGTATGGTTAAGAGGAATATGAAGTAGTATGTTTAAGAGGAATATGAAGTAGTATGTTTAAGAGGAATATGAAGTAGTATGTTTAAGAGGAATATGAAGTAGTATGTTTAAGAGGAATATGAAGTAGTATGTTTACGAGGAATATGAAGCAGTATGTTTAAGAGGAATATGAAGTAGTATATTTGAGAGGAATATGCAGTACTATGTTTAAGAGGAATATGAATTAGTATATTAAAGAGGTATATGAAGTAGTATGTTTAAGAGGAATATGAAGTAGTATGTTTAAGAGGAATATGAAGTAGTATGTTTAAGAGGAATATGAAGTAGTATGTTTAAGATGAATATGAAGTAGTATGTTTAAGAGGAATATGAAGTAGTATGTTTAAGAGGAATCTGAAGTATTATATTTAAGAAGAATATGAAGTATTATATTTAAGAGGAATATGAAGTAGTATGTTTAAGAGGAATATGAAGTAGTATGTTTAAGAGGAATATGAAGTAGTATGTTTAAGAGGAATATGAAGTAGTATGTTTCAGAGGAATATGAAGTAGTATGTTTAAGAGGAATATGAAGTAGTATGTTTAAGAGGAATATGAAGTAGTATATTTAAGTGGAATATGAAATAGTATGTTTAAGAGGAATATGAAGTAGTTTGTTTACGAGGAATATGAAGTAGTATATTTAAGAGGAATGTGAAGTAGTATATTTAAGAGGAATATGAAGTAGTATGTTTAAGAGGAATATGAAGTAGTATGTTTAAGAGGAATATGAAGTAGTATATTTAAGAGGAATATGAAGTAGTATGGTTAAGAGGAATATGAAGTAGTATGTTTAAGAGGAATATGAAGTAGTATGTTTAAGAGGAATATGAAGTAGTATGTTTCAGAGGAATATGAAGTAGTATGTTTAAGAGGAATATGAAGTAGTATGTTTAAGAGGAATATGAAGTAGTATATTTAAGTGGAATATGAAGTAGTATGTTTAAGAGGAATATGAAGTAGTATGTTTAAGAGGAATATGCAGTAGTATGTTTAAGAGGAATATGAAGTAGTATGTTTAAGAGGAATATGAAGTAGTATATTTAAGAGGAATATGAAGTAGTATATTTAAGAGGAATATGAAGTAGTATGTTTAAGAGGAATATGAAGTAGTATGTTTAAGAGGAATATGAAGTAGTATGTTTAAGAGGAATATGAAGCAGTATGTTTAAGAGGAATATGAAGCAGTATGTTTAAGAGGAATATGAAGTAGTATGTTTAAGAGGAATATGAAGAAGTATGTTTAAGATAAATATGAAGTAGTATGTTTAGGAGGAATATGAAGCAGTATGTTTGAGAGGAATATGAAGTAGTATATTTAAGTGGAATATGAAGTATTATGTTTAAAGGAATATGAAGTAATATGTTTAAGGGGAATATGAAGTAGTATGTTTAAAAGGAATGTAAAGTAGTATGTTTAAGAGGAATATGAAGTAGTATGTTTAAGATGAATATGAAGTAGTATGTTTAAGTAGAATATGAAGTAGTATGTTTAAGAGGAATATGAAGCAGTATGTTTAAGAGGAATATGAAGTAGTATATTTAAGTGGAATATGAAGAAGTATGTTTAAGAGGAATATGAAGCAGTATGTTTAAGAGGAATATGAAGTAGTATGTTTAAGAGGAATATGAAGTAGTATGTTTACGAGGAATATGAAGTAGTATATTTAAGAGGAATATGAAGTAGTATGTTTAAGAGGAATACGAAGTAGTATATTTAAGTGGAATATGAAGTAGTATGTTTAAGAGGAATATGAAGTACCATGTTTAAGAGTAATAGGAAGTAGTATGTTTAAGAGGAATATGAAGTAGTATGTTTAAGATATATATGAAGTAGTATATTTAAGAGGAATGTGAAGTAGTATATTTAAGAGGAATATGAAGTAGTATATTTAAGACGAGTATGAAGTAGTATTTTTAAGAGGAATATGAAGTAGTATATTTAAGAGAAATATGAAGTAGTATATTTAAGAGGAATATGCAGTAGTATATTTAAGAGGAATATGAAGTAGTATCTTTAAGAGGAATATGAAGTAGTATGTTTAAGAGGAATATGAAGTAGTATATTTAAGAGGAATATGAAGTAGTATGTTTAAGAGGAATATGAAGTAGTATGTTTAAGAGGAATATGAAGCAGTATGTTTAAGAGATATATGAAGTAGTATATTTAAGAGGAATATGAAATAGTATGTTTTAGAGGAATATGAAGTAGTATGTTTAAGAGGAATATGAAGTAATATGTTTAAGATGAATATGAAGTAGTATGTTTAAGATGAATTTGAAGTAGTATATTTAAAGGGAATATGAAGTAGTATGTTTAAGAGGAATATGAAGTAGTATATTTAAAAGGAAAATGAAGTAGTATGTTTAAGAGTAATAGGAAGTAGTATGTTTAAGAGGAACATGAAGTTGTATTTTTAAGAGGAATATGAAGTAGAACGTTTAAGAGGAATATGAAGTAGTATGTCTACGAGGAATAGGAAGTAGTATATTTAAGAGGAATGTGAAGTAGTATATTCAGGAGGAATATGAAGTAGTATATTTAAGACGAATATGAAGTAGTATTTTTAAGAGGAATATGAAGTAGTATGTTTAAGATGAATTTGAAGTAGTATATTTAAAGGGAATATGAAGTAGTATGTTTAAGAGGAATATGAAGTAGTATATTTAAAAGGAAAAGGAAGTAGTATGTTTAAGAGTAATAGGAAGTAGTATGTTTAAGAGGAACATGAAGTTGTATTTTTAAGAAAAATATGAAGTAGAACGTTTAAGAGGAATATGAAGTAGTATGTTTACGAGGAATATGAAGTAGTATATTTAAGAGGAATGTGAAGTAGTATATTCAGGAGGAATATGAAGTAGTATATTTAAGACGAATATGAAGTAGTATTTTTAAGAGGAATATGAAGTAGTATGTTTAAGAGGAATATGAAGTAGTATGTTTAAGAGATATATGAAGTAGAATGTTTAAGAGGAATATGAAGTAGTATATTAAAGAGGAATATGAAATAGTATATTTAAAAGGAATATAAAGTAGAACGTTTAAGAGGAATATGAAGTAGTATGTTTACGAGGAATATGAAGTAGTATATTTAAGAGGAATGTGAAGTAGTATATTTAAGAGGAATATGAAGTAGTATGTTGAAGAGGAATATGAAGTAGTATGTTTAAGAGGAATATGAAGTAGTATGTTTAAGAGGAATATGAAGTAGTATGTTTAAGAGATATATGAAGTAGTATATTTAAGAGGAATATGAAGTAGTATATTTAAGAGGAATATAAAGTTGTATATTTAAGAGGAATATGAAGTAGAACGTTTAAGAGGAATATGAAGTAGTATGTTTTCGAGGAATATGAAGTATTATATTTAAGAGGAATGTGAAGTAGTATATTTAAGAGGAATATGAAGTAGTATGTTTAAGAGGAATATGAAGTACTATGTTTAAGTGTAATATGAAGTAGTATATTTAAGAGGAATATGAAGTAGTATGTTTAAGAGGAATATGAAGTAGTATGTTTAAGAGGAATATGAAGCAGTATGTTTAAGAGATATATGAAGTAGTATATTTAAGAGGAATATGAAGTAGCATGTTTAAGAGGAATATGAAGTAGTATGTTTAAGAGGAATATGAATTACTATGTTTAAGAGGAATATGAAGTAGTATGTTTAAGAGGAATATGAAGTAGTATGTTTAAGAGGAATATGAAGTAGTATGTTTAAGAGGAATATGAAGTAGTATGTTTAAGAGGAATATGAAGTAGTATGTTTAAGAGGAATATGATATATACAGGAATATGAAGTAGTATATTTAAGAGGAATATGAAGTAGTATTTTTAAGAGGAATATGAAGTAGTATATTTAAGAGCAATATGAAGTAGTATGTTTAAGAGGAATATGAAGTACCATGTTTAAGAGTAATAGGAAGTAGTATATTTAAGAGGAATATGAAGTAGTATATTTAAGAGGAATATGAAGTAGAAAGTTTAAGAGGAATATGAAGTAGTATGTTTACGAGGAATATGAAGTAGAATATTTAAGAGGAATGTGAACTAGTATATTTAATAGGAATATGAAGTAGTATATTTAAGACGAATATGAAGTAGTATTTTTAAGAGGAATATGAAGTAGTATGTTTAAGAGGAATATGAAGTAGTATGTTTAAGAGGACTATGAAGTAGTATGTTTAAGAAGTATATTAATTAGTATATTTAGGAGGAATATGAAGTAATATGTTTAAGAGGAATATGAAGTAGTATATTTAAAGGGAATATGAAGTATTATATTTAAGAGGAATATGAAGTAGTATGTTTAAGAGGAATATGAAGTAGTATGTTTAAGAGGAATACGAATTAGTATATTTAAGAGGAATGTGAAGTAGTATGTTTAAGGGGAGTATGAAGTATTATGTTTAAGAGGAATATGAAGTAGTAATGTTTAAGAGGAATATGAAGTAGTATGTTTAAGAGGAATATGAAGTTGTATGTTTAACAGCAATATGAAGTAGTATGTTTAAGAGGAATATGAAGTAGTATGTTTAAGAGGAATATGAAGTAGTATATTTAAAGGGAATATGAAGTAGTATATTTAAGAGGAATATGAAGTAGTATGTTTAAGAGGAATATGAAGTAGTATGTTTAAGAGGAATATGAAGTAGTATATTTAAGAGGAATATGAAGTAGTATGTTTAAGAGGAATATGAAGTAGTATGTTTAAGAGGACTATGAAGTAGTATGTTTAAGAGGAATATGAAGTAGTATGTTTAAGAGGAATATGAAGTAGTATGTTTAAGAGGAATATGAAGCAGTATGTTTAAGAGAAATATGAAGTAGTATGTTTAAGAGGAATATGAAGTAGTATGTTTAAGAGGAATATGAAGTAGTATGTTTAAGAGGAATACGAAGTAGTATATTTAAGTGAAATATCAAGCAGTATGTTTAAGAGGAATATGAAGTAGTTTGTTTAAGAGGAATATGAAGTAGTATATTTGAGATGAATATGAAGTAGTATATTTAAGAGGAATATGAAGTAGTATGCTTAAGAGGAATACGAAATAGTATATTTAAGAGGAATATGAAGTAGTATGTTTAAGAGGAATATGAAGTAGTATGTTTCAGAGGAATATGAAGTAGTATGTTTAAGAGGAATATGAAGCAGTATGTTTAAGAGGAATATGAAGTAGTAAGTTTAAGAGGAATATGAAGTAGTATGTTTAAGAGGAATATGAAGTAGTATATTTAAGAGGAATATGAAGTAGTATATTTAAGAGGAATATGAAGTAGTATGTTTAAGAGGAATATGAAGTAGTATGTTTAAGAGGAATATGAAGTAGTATGTTTAAGAGATATATGAAGTAGTATATTTAAGAGGAATATGAAGTAGTATATTTAAGAGGAATATGAAGTTGTATATTTAAGAGGAATATGAAGTAGAACGTTTAAGAGGAATATGAAGTAGTATGTTTACGAGGAATATGAAGTAGTATATTTAAGAGGAATGTGAAGTAGTATATTTAAGAGGAATATGAAGTAGTATGTTTAAGAGGAATATGAAGTAGTATGTTTAAGTGTAATATGAAGTAGTATATTTAAGAGGAATATGAAGTAGTATGTTTAAGAGGAATATGAAGTAGTATGTTTAAGAGGAATATGAGGCTGTATGTTTAAGAGATATATGAAGTAGTATATTTAAGAGGAATATGAAGTAGCATGTTTAAGAGGAATATGAAGTAGTATGTTTAAGAGGAATATACGTATGAAGTAGTATGTTTAAGAGGAATATGAAGTAGTATGTTTAAGAGGAATATGGAGTAGTATGTTTAAGAGGAATATGAAGTAGTATGTTTAAGAGGAATATGAAGTAGTATGTTTAAGAGGAATATGAAGTAGTATGTTTAAGAGGAATATGAAGTAGTATTTTTACGAGGAATATGAAGTAGTATATTTAAGAGGAATATGAAGTAGTATTTTTAAGAGGAATATGAAGTAGTGTATTTAAGAGCAATATGAAGTAGTATGTTAAAGAGGAATATGAAGTACCATGTTTAAGAGTAATAGGAAGTAGTATATTTAAGAGGAATATGAAGTAGTATATTTAAGAGGAATATGAAGTAGAAAGTTTAAGAGGAATATGAAGTAGTATGTTTACGAGGAATATGAAGTAGTATATTTAAGGAATGTGAAGTAGTATATATAATAGGAATATGAAGTAGTATATTTAAGACTATTATGAAGTAGTATTTTTAAGAGGAATATCAAGTAGTATGTTTAAGAGGAATATGAAGTAGTATGTTTAAGAGGACTATGAAGTAGTATGTTTAAGAAGTATATTAATTAGTATATTTAGGAGGAATATGAAGTAATATGTTTAAGAGGAATATGAAGTAGTATGTTTAAGAGGAATATGAAGTAGTATATTTAAAGGGAATATGAAGTAGTATATTTAAGAGGAATATGAAGTAGTATGTTTAAGAGGAATATGAAGTAGTATGTTTAAGAGGAATACGAAGTAGTATATTTAGGAGGAATGTGAAGTAGTATGTTTAAGGGGAATATGAAGTATTATGTTTAAGAGGAATATGAAGTAGTATGTTTAAGAGGAATATGAAGTAGTATGTTTAAGAGGAATATGAAGTAGTATGTTTAAGAGGAATATGAAGTAGTATGTTTAAGAGGAATATGAAGTAGTATGTTTAAGAGGAATATGAAGTAGTATATTTAAAGGGAATATGAAGTAGTATATTTAAGAGGAATATGAAGTAGTATGTTTAAGAGGAATATGCAGTAGTATATTTAAAGGGAATATGAAGTAGTATATTTAAGAGGAATATGAAGTAGTATGTTTAAGAGGAATATGAAGTAGTATGTTTAAGAGGAATATGAAGTAGTATGTTTAAGAGGAATATGAAGTAGTATGTTTAAGAGGAATATGAAGTAGTATGTTTAAGAGGAATATGAAGTAGTATGTTTAAGAGGAATATGAAGTAGTATATTTAAAGGGAATATGAAGTAGTATATTTAAGAGGAATATGAAGTAGTATGTTTAAGAGGAATATGCAGTAGTATATTTAAAGGGAATATGAAGTAGTATATTTAAGAGGAATATGAAGTAGTATGTTTAAGAGGAATATGAAGTAGTATGTTTAAGACGAATACGAAGTAGTATATTTAAGAGGAATGTGAAGTAGTATGTTTAAGCGGAATATGAAATATTATGTTTAAGAGGAATATGAAGTAGTATGTTTAAGAGGAATATGAAGTAGTATGTTTAAGAGGAATATGAAGTAGTATGTTTAAGAGGAATATGAAGTAGTATGTTTAAGAGGAATATGAAGTAGTATGTTTAAGAGGAATATGAAGTAGTATATTTAAAGGGAATATGAAGTAGTATATTTAAGAGGAATATGAAGTAGTATGTTTAAGAGGAATATGAAGTAGTATGTTTAAGAGGAATATGAAGTAGTATACTTAAGAGGAATATGAAGTAGTATGTTTAAGAGTAATATGAAGTAGTATGTTTAAGAGGAATATGAACTAGTATGTTTAAGAGGAATATGAAGTAGTATGTTTAAGAGGAATATGAAGTAGTATGTTTAAGAGGAATATGAAGCAGTATGTTTAAGAGAAATATGAAGTAGTATGTTTAAGAGGAATATGAAGTAGTATGTTTAAGAGGAATATGAAGTAGTATGTTTAAGAGGAATACGAAGTAGTATATTTAAGTGGAATATCAAGCAGTATGTTTGAGAGGAATATGAAGTAGTTTGTTTAAGAGGAATATGAAGTAGTATGTTTAAGAGGAATATGAAGTAGTATGTTTAAGAGGAATATGAAGTAGTATGTTTAAGAGGAATATGAAGTAGTATGTTTAAGAGGAATATGAAGTAGTATGTTTACGAGGAATATGAAGTAGTATATTTAAGAGGAATATGAAGTAGTATTTTTAAGAGGAATATGAAGAAGTATATTTAAGAGCAATATGAAGTAGTATGTTTAAGAGGAATATGAAGTACCATGTTTAAGAGGAATATGAAGTAGTATGTTTAAGAGGAATATGAAGTAGTATGTTTTAGAGGAATATGAAGTAGTATGTTTAAGAGGAATATGAAGTAGTATGTTTACGAGGAATATGAAGTAGTATATTTAAGAGGAATATGAAGTAGTATTTTTAAGAGGAATATGAAGAAGTATATTTAAGAGCAATATGAAGTAGTATGTTTAAGAGGAATATGAAGTACCATGTTTAAGAGTAATAGGAAGTTGTATATTTAAGAGGAATATGAAGTAGTATATTTAAGAGGAATATGAAGTAGAAAGTTGTTTAAGAGGAATATGAAGTAGTATGTTTACGAGGAATATGAAGTAGTATATTTAAGACGAATATAAAGTAGTATTTATAAGAGGAATATGAAGTAGTATGTTTAAGAGGAATATGAAGTAGTATGTTTAAGAGGACTATGAAGTAGTATGTTTAAGAAGTATATTAATTAGTATATTTAGGAGGAATATGAAGTAATATGTTTAAGAGGAATATGAAGTAGTATGTTTAAGAGGAATATGAAGTAGTATATTTAAAGGGAATATGAAGTAGTATATTTAAGAGGAATATGAAGTAGTATGTTTAAGAGGAATATGAAGTAGTATGTTTAAGAGGAATACGAAGTAGTATATTTAAGAGGAATGTGAAGTAGTATGTTTAAGGGGAATATGAAGTATTATGTTTAAGAGGAATATGAAGTAGTATGTTAAAGAGGAATATGAAGTAGTATGTTTAAGAGGAATATGAAGTAGTATGTTTAAGAGGAATATGAAGTAGTATGTTTAAGAGGAATATGAAGTAGTATGTTTAAGAGGAATATGAAGTAGTATATTTAAAGGGAATATGAAGTAGTATATTTCAGAGGAATATGAAGTAGTATGTTTAAGAGGAATATGAAGTAGTATGTTTAAGAGGAATATGAAGTAGTATATTTAAGAGGAATATGAAGTAGTATGTTTAAGAGGAATATGAAGTAGTATGTTTAAGAGGAATATGAAGTAGTATGTTTAAGAGGAATATGAAGTAGTATGTTTAAGAGGAATATGAAGTAGTATGTTTAAGAGGAATATGAAGCAGTATGTTTAAGAGGAATATGAAGTAGTATGTTTAAGAGGAATATGAAGTAGTATGTTTAAGAGGACTATGAAGTAGTATGTTTAAGAGGAATACGAAGTAGTATATTTAAGTGGAATATGAAGCAGTATGTTTAAGAGGAATATGAAGTAGTTTGTTTAAGAGGAATATGAAGTAGTATATTTAAGATGAATATGAAGTAGTATATTTAAGAGGAATATGAAGTAGTATGCTTAAGAGGAATACGAAGTAGTATATTTAAGAGGAATATGAAGTAGTATGTTTAAGAGGAATATGAAGTAGTATGTTTAAGAGGAATATGAAGTAGTATGTTTAAGAGGAATATGAAGCAGTATGTTTAAGAGGAATATGAAGTAGTAAGTTTAAGAGGAATATGAAGCAGTATGTTTAAGAGGAATATGAAGTAGTATATTTAAGAGGAATATGAAGTAGTATATTTATGAGGAATATGAAGTAGTATGTTTAAGAGGAATATGAACTAGTATGTTTAAGTAGAATATGAAGTAGTATGCTTAAGAGGAATGTGAAGTAGTATGTTTAAGATGAATATGAAGTAGTATGTTTAAGAGGAATATGATGTAGTATGCTTAAGAGGAATATGAAGTAGTATGTCTAAGAGGAATGTGAAGTAGTATGTTTAAGAGGAATATGAAATAGTATATTTAAGAGGAATATGAAGTAGTATGTTTAAGAGGAATGTGAAGTAGTATGTTTAAGAGGAATATGAAGTAGTATATTTAAGAGGAATATGAAGTAGTATGTTTAAGAGGAATATGAAGCAGTATGTTTAAGAGGAATATGAAGTAGTATGTTTAAGAGGAATATGAAGTAGTATGTTTAAGAGGAATATGAAGTAGTATGTTTAAGTTGAATATGAAGTAGTATGTTTAAGAGGAATATGAAGTAGTATGTTTAAGAGGAATATGAAGCAGTATGTTTAAGAGAAATATGAAGTAGTATGTTTAAGAGGAATATGAAGTAGTATGTTTAAGAGGAATATGAAGTAGTATGTTTAAGAGGAATACGAAGTAGAATATTTAAGTGGAATATGAAGCAGTATGTTTAAGAGGAATATGAAGTAGTTTGTTTAAGAGGAATATGAAGTAGTATATTTAAGATGAATATGAAGTAGTATATTTAAGAGGAATATGAAGTAGTATGCTTAAGAGGAATACGAAGTAGTATATTTAAGAGGAATATGAAGTAGTATGTTTAAGAGGAATATGAAGTAGTATGTTTAAGAGGAATATGAAGTAGTATGTTTAGGAGGAATATGAAGCAGTATGTTTAAGAGGAATATGAAGTAGTAAGTTTAAGAGGAATATGAAGTAGTATGTTTAAGAGGAATATGAAGTAGTATATTTAAGAGGAATATGAAGTAGTATATTTAAGAGGAATATGAAGTAGTATGTTTAAGAGGAATATGAACTAGTATGTTTAAGTAGAATATGAAGTAGTATGCTTAAGAGGAATGTGAAGTAGTATGTTTAAGATGAATATGAAGTAGTATGTTTAAGAGGAATATGATGTAGTATGCTTAAGAGGAATATGAAGTAGTATGTCTAAGAGGAATGTGAAGTAGTATGTTTAAGAGGAATATGAAGTAGTATATTTAAGAGGAATATGAAGTAGTATGTTTAAGAGGAATGTGAAGTAGTATGTTTAAGAGGAATATGAAGTAGTATATTTAAGAGGAATATGAAGTAGTATGTTTAAGAGGAATATGAAGCAGTATGTTTAAGAGGAATATGAAGTAGTATGTTTAAGAGAAATATGAAGTAGTATGTTTAAGAGGAATATGAAGTAGTATGTTTAAGAGGAATATGAAGTAGTATGTCTAAGAGCAATATGAATTAGTATGTTTAAGAGGAATATGAAGTAGTATGTTTAAGAGGAATATGAAGTAGTATGTTTAAGAGGAATATGAAGTAGTATGTTTAAGAGGAATGTGAACTAGTATGTTTCAGAAGAATATGAAGTAGTATGTTTAAGAGGAATATGAAGTAGTATGTTTAAGAGGAATATGAAGTAGTATGTTTAAGAGGAATGTGAAGTAGTATGTTTAAGAGGAATATGAAGTAGTATATTTAATATGTATATGAAGTAGTATATTTAAGAGGAATATGAAGTAGTATATTTAAGAGGAATATGAAGTAGTATATTTAAGAGGAATATGAAGTAGTATGCTTAAGAGGAATATGAAGCAGTATGTTTAAGAGGAATATGAAATAGTATATTTAAGAGGAATATGAAGTAGTATATTTAAGAGGAATATGAAGTAGTATGTTTAAGAGGAATATGAAGTAGTATATTTAAGAGGAATATGAAGTAGTATGTTTAAGATGAATATGAAGTAGTATGTTTAAGAGGAATATGAAGTAGTATGTTTAAGAGAAATATGAAGTAGTATGTTTAAGAGGAATGTGAAGCAGTATGTTTGAGAGGAATATGAAGTAGTATATTTAAGAGGAATATGAAGTAGTATATTTAAGAGGAATATGAAGTAGTATGTTTAAGAGGAATATGAAGTAGTATGTTTAAGAGGAATATGAAGTAGTATGTTTAAGAGGAATATGAAGTAGTATGTTTAAGAGGAATATGAAGTAGTATGTTTAAGAGGAATATGAATTAGTATATTTAAAGGGAATATGAAGTAGTATATTTAAGAGAAATATGAAGTAGTATGTTTAAGAGGAATATGAAGTAGTATGTTTAAGAGGAATATGAAGTAGTATATTTAAGAGGAATATGAAGTAGTATGTTTAAGAGGAATATGAAGT
Organism: Atherix ibis; assembly: GCA_958298945.1. Lineage (NCBI taxonomy): Eukaryota > Metazoa > Arthropoda > Insecta > Diptera > Athericidae > Atherix > Atherix ibis. The sequence continues at coordinate 180,291 of CATQJD010000038.1, read as the reverse complement.
AGTATGTTTAAGAGGAATATGAAGTAGTATGTTTAAGAGGAATATGAAGTAGTATGTTTAAGAGGAATATGAAGTAGTATGTTTAAGAGGAATGTGAAGCAGTATGTTTAAGAGATATATGAAGTAGTATATTTAAGAGGAATATGAAGTAGTATATTTAAGAGGAATATGAAGTAGTATGTTTAAGAGGAATATGAAGTAGTATGTTTAAGTGGAATATGAAGTAGTATGTTTAAGAGGAATATGAAGTAGTATGTTTTAGAGGAATATGAAGTAGTATGTTTAAGAGGAATATGAATTAGTATATTTAAAGGGAATATGAAGTAGTATATTTAAGAGGAATATGAAGTAGTATGTTTAAGAGGAATATGAAGTAGTATGTTTAAGAGGAATATGAAGTAGTATATTTAAGAGGAATATGAAGTAGTATGTTTAAGAGGAATATGAAGTAGTATGTTTAAGAGGAATATGAAGTAGTATGTTTAAGAGGAATATGAAGTAGTATGTTTAAGAGGAATATGAAGTAGTATATTTAAGAGGAATATGAAGTAGTATGTTTAAGAGGAATATGAAGTAGTATGTTTAAGAGGAATATGAAGTAGTATATTTAAGAAGAATATGAAGTAGTATGTTTAAGAGGAATATGAAGTAGTATGCTTAAGAGGAATGTGAAGTAGTATGTTTAAGAGGAATATGAAGTAGTATGTTTAAGAGGAATATGAAGCAGTATGTTTACGAGAAATATGAAGTAGTATATTTAAGAGGAATATGAAGTAGTATGTTTAAAAGGAATATAAAGTAGTATATTTAAGAGGAATATGAAGTAGTATGTTTAAGAAGAATATGACGTAGTATGTTTAAGAGGAATATGAAGTAGTATGCTTAAGAGGAATATGAAGTAGTATGCTTAAGAGGAATATGATGTAGTATATTTAAAGGGAATATGAAGTAGTATGCTTAAGAGGAATATGAAGTAGTATGTTTAAGAGGAATATGAAGTAGTATATTTAAGAGGAATATGAAGTAGTATATTGAAGAGGAATATGAAGTAGTATGTTTAAGAGGAATATGAAGTAGTATGTTTAAGAAGAATATGAAGTAGTATATTTAAGAGGAATATGAAGTAGTATATTTAAGAGGAATATGAAGTAGTATGTTTAAGAGGAATATGAAGCAGTATGTTTAAGAGGAATATGAAGTAGTATGTTTAAGAGGAATATGAAGTAGTATGTTTAAGAGGAATATGAAGTAGTTTATTTAAAGGGAATATGAAGAAGTATGTTTAAGAGGAATATGAAGTAGTATGTTTAAGAGGAATATGAAGTAGTAATCTAAAGAGGTATATGAAGTAGTATATTTAAGAGGAATGTGAAGTAGTATGCTTAAGAGGAATATGAAGTAGTATGTTTAAGAGGAATACGAAGTAGTATATTTAAGATGAATATGAAGTAGTATGTTTAAGAGGAATATGAAGTAGTATATTTAAGAGGAATATGAAGTAGTATGTTTAAGAGGAATATGAAGTAGTATGCTTAAGAGGAATATGAAGTAGTATGTTTAAGAGGAATATGAAGTAGTATGTTTAAGAGGAATATGAAGTAGTATGTTTAAGAGGAATATGAAGTAGTATATTTAAGAGGAATATGAGGTAGTATGTTTAAAAGGAATATGAAGTAGTATGTTTAAGAGGGATATGAAGTAGTATGTTTAAGAGGAATATGAAGTAGTATGTTTAAAAGGAATATAAAGTAGTATATTTAAGAGGAATATGAAGTAGTATGTTTAAGAGGAATATGACGTAGTATGTTCAAGAGGAATATGAAGTAGTATATTTAAGAGGAATATGAAGTAGTATGTTTAAGAGGAATATGACGTAGTATGTTCAAGAGGAATATGAAGTAGTATGTTTAAGAGGAATATGAAGTAGTATGTTTAAGAGGAATACGAAGTAGTATATTTAAGAGGAATATGAAGTAGTATGTTTAAGAGGAATATGACGTAGTATGTTTAAGAGGAATATGAAGTAGTATATTTAAGAGGAATATGAAGTAGTATATTTAAGAGGAATATGAAGTAGTATGTTTAAGAGGAATATGAAGTAGTATGTTTAAGAGGAATATGAAGTAGTATGTTTAAGAGGAATATGAAGTAGTATGTTTAAGAGGAATATGAAGAAGTATATTTAAAGGGAATATGAAGAAGTATGTTTAAGAGGAATATGAAGTAGTATGTTTAGGAGGAATGTGAAGTAGTATGCTTAAGAGGTATATGAAGTAGTATATTTAAGAGGAATGTGAAGTAGTATGCTTAAGAGGAATATGAAGTAGTATGTTTAAGAGGAATACGAAGTAGTATAGTTAAGATGAATATGAAGTAGTATGTTTAAGAGGAATATGAAGTAGTATATTTAAGAGGAATATGAAGTAGTATGTTGAAGAGGAATATGAAGTAGTATGCTTAAGAGGGATATGAAGTAGTATGTTTAAGAGGAATATGAAGTAGTATGTTTAAAAGGAATATAAAGTAGTATATTTAAGAGGAATATGAAGTAGTATGTTTAAGAGGAATATGACTTAGTATGTTCAAGAGGAATATGAAGTAGTATGTTTAAGAGGAATATGAAGTAGTATGTTTAAGAGGAATACGAAGTAGTATATTTAAGAGGAATATGAAGTAGTATTTTTAAGAGGAATATGAAGTAGTATGTTTAAGAGAAATATGAAGTGGTATGTTTAAGAGGAATATGAAGTGGTATGTTTAAGATGAATATGAAGTAGTATATTTAAAGGGAATATGAAGTAGTATGTTTAAGAGGAATATGAAGCAGTATGTTTAAGAGGAATATGAAGTAGTATGTTTAAGAGGAATATGAAGTAGTATGTTTAAGAGGAATATGAAGTAGTATATTTAAAGGGAATATGAAGAAGTATGTTTAAGAGGAATATGAAGTAGTATGTTTAAGAGGAATGTGAAGTAGTATGCTTAAGAGGTATATGAAGTAGTATATTTAAGAGGAATGTGAAGTAGTATGTTTAAGAGGAATATGAAGTAGTATGTTTAAGAGGAATATGAAGTAGTATATTTAAGAGGAATACGAAGTAGTATATTTAAGAGGAATATGAAGTAGTATGTTTAAGAGGAATATGAAGTAGTATGTTTAAGAGGGATATGAAGTAGTATGTTTAAGAGGAATATGAAGTAGTATGTTTAAAAGGAATATAAAGTAGTATATTTAAGAGGAATATGAAGTAGTATGTTTAAGAGGAATATGACTTAGTATGTTCAAGAGGAATATGAAGTAGTATGTTTAAGAGGAATATGAAGTAGTATGTTTAAGAGGAATACGAAGTAGTATATTTAAGAGGAATATGAAGTAGTATTTTTAAGAGGAATATGAAGTAGTATGTTTAAGAGGAATATGAAGTGGTATGTTTAAGAGGAATATGAAGTAGTATGTTTAAGATGAATATGAAGTAGTATATTTAAAGGGAATATGAAGTAGTATGTTTAAGAGGAATATGAAGCAGTATGTTTAAGAGGAATATGAAGTAGTATGTTTAAGAGGAATATGAAGTAGTATGTTTAAGAGGAATATGAAGTAGTATATTTAAAGGGAATATGAAGAAGTATGTTTAAGAGGAATATGAAGTAGTATGCTTTAGAGGAATATGAAGTAGTATGTTTAAGAGGAATATGAAGTAGTATGTTTAAGAGGAATATGAAGTAGTATGTTTAAGAGGAATATGAAGTAGTATATTTAAGAGGAATATGAGGTAGTATGTTTAAGAGGAATATGAAGTAGTATGTTTAAGAGGGATATGAAGTAGTATGTTTAAGAGGAATATGAAGTAGTATGTTTAAAAGGAATATAAAGTAGTATATTTAAGAGGAATATGAAGTAGTATGTTTAAGAGGAATATGACGTAGTATGTTCAAGAGGAATATGAAGTAGTATGTTTAAGAGGAATATGAAGTAGTATGTTTAAGAGGAATACGAAGTAGTATATTTAAGAGGAATATGAAGTAGTATGTTTAAGAGGAATATGAAGTAGTATGTTTAAGAGGGATATGAAGTAGTATGTTTAAGAGGAATATGAAGTAGTATGTTTAAAAGGAATATAAAGTAGTATATTTAAGAGGAATATGAAGTAGTATGTTTAAGAGGAATATGACTTAGTATGTTCAAGAGGAATATGAAGTAGTATGTTTAAGAGGAATATGAAGTAGTATGTTTAAGAGGAATACGAAGTAGTATATTTAAGAGGAATATGAAGTAGTATTTTTAAGAGGAATATGAAGTAGTATGTTTAAGAGGAATATGAAGTGGTATGTTTAAGAGGAATATGAAGTAGTATGTTTAAGATGAATATGAAGTAGTATATTTAAAGGGAATATGAAGTAGTATGTTTAAGAGGAATATGAAGCAGTATGTTTAAGAGGAATATGAAGTAGTATGTTTAAGAGGAATATGAAGTAGTATATTTAAGAGGAATATGAGGTAGTATGTTTAAAAGGAATATGAAGTAGTATGTTTAAGAGGGATATGAAGTAGTATGTTTAAGAGGAATATGAAGTAGTATGTTTAAAAGGAATATAAAGTAGTATATTTAAGAGGAATATGAAGTAGTATGTTTAAGAGGAATATGACGTAGTATGTTCAAGAGGAATATGAAGTAGTATGTTTAAGAGGAATATGAAGTAGTATGTTTAAGAGGAATACGAAGTAGTATATTTAAGAGGAATATGAAGTAGTATTTTTAAGAGGAATATGAAGTAGTATGTTTAAGAGGAATATGAAGTAGTATGTTTAAGAGAAATATGAAGTAGTATGTTTAAGAGGAATGTGAAGCAGTATGTTTAAGAGGAATATGAAGTAGTATATTTAAGAGGAATATGAAGTAGTATATTTAAGAGGAATATGAAGTAGTATGTTTAAGAGGAATATGACGTAGTATGTTTAAGAGAAATATGCAGTAGTATATTTAAGAGGAATATGAAGTAGTATATTTAAGAGGAATATGAAGTAGTATGTTTAAGAGGAATATGAAGTAGTATGTTTAAGAGGAATATGAAGTAGTATGTTTAAGAGGAATATGAAGTAGTATGTTTAAGAGGAATATGAAGAAGTATATTTAAAGGGAATATGAAGAAGTATGTTTAAGAGGAATATGAAGTAGTATGTTTAAGAGGAATATGAAGTAGTATGCTTAAGAGTTATATGAAGTAGTATATTTAAGAGGAATGTGAAGTAGTATGCTTAAGAGGAATATGAAGTAGTATGTTTAAGAGGAATACGAAGTAGTATAGTTAAGATGAATATGAAGTAGTATGTTTAAGAGGAATATGAAGTAGTATATTTAAGAGGAATATGAAGTAGTATGTTTAAGAGGAATATGAAGTAGTATGCTTAAGAGGGATATGAAGTAGTATGTTTAAGAGGAATATGAAGTAGTATGTTTAAAAGGAATATAAAGTAGTATATTTAAGAGGAATATGAAGTAGTATGTTTAAGAGGAATATGACTTAGTATGTTCAAGACGAATATGAAGTAGTATGTTTAAGAGGAATATGAAGTAGTATGTTTAAGAGGAATACGAAGTAGTATATTTAAGAGGAATATAAAGTAGTATTTTTAAGAGGAATATGAAGTAGTATGTTTAAGAGGAATATGAAGTGGTATGTTTAAGAGGAATATGAAGTAGTATGTTTAAGATGAATATGAAGTAGTATATTTAAAGGGAATATGAAGTAGTATGTTTAAGAGGAATATGAAGCAGTATGTTTAAGAGGAATATGAAGTAGTATGTTTAAGAGGAATATGAAGTAGTATGTTTAAGAGGAATATGAAGTAGTATATTTAAAGGGAATATGAAGAAGTATGTTTAAGAGGAATATGAAGTAGTATGTTTAAGAGGAATGTGAAGTAGTATGCTTAAGAGGTATATGAAGTAGTATATTTAAGAGGAATGTGAAGTAGTATGTTTAAGAGGAATATGAAGTAGTATGTTTAAGAGGAATATGAAGTAGTATATTTAAGAGGAATACGAAGTAGTATATTTAACAGGAATATGAAGTAGTATGTTTAAGAGGAATATGAAGTAGTATGTTTAAGAGGGATATGAAGTTGTATGTTTAAGAGGAATATGAAGTAGTATGTTTAAAAGGAATATGAAGTAGTATGTTTAAGAGGAATATGAAGTGGTATGTTTAAGAGGAATATGAAGTAGTATGTTTAAGATGAATATGAAGTAGTATATTTAAAGGGAATATGAAGTAGTATGTTTAAGAGGAATATGAAGCAGTATGTTTAAGAGGAATATGAAGTAGTATGTTTAAGAGGAATATGAAGTAGTATGTTTAAGAGGAATATGAAGTAGTATGTTTAAGATGAATATGAAGTAGTATATTTAAAGGGAATATGAAGTAGTATGTTTAAGAGGAATATGAAGCAGTATGTTTAAGAGGAATATGTAGTAGTATGTTTAAGAGGAATATGAAGTAGTATGTTTAAGAGGAATATGACTTAGTATGTTCAAGAGGAATATGAAGTAGTATGTTTGAGAGGAATATGAAGTAGTATGTTTAAGAGGAATACGAAGTAGTATATTTAAGAGGAATATGAAGTAGTATTTTTAAGAGGAATATGAAGTAGTATGTTTAAGAGGAATATGAAGTGGTATGTTTAAGAGGAATATGAAGTAGTATGTTTAAGATGAATATGAAGTAGTATATTTAAAGGGAATATGAAGTAGTATGTTTAAGAGGAATATGAAGCAGTATGTTTAAGAGGAATATGAAGTAGTATGTTTAAGAGGAATATGAAGTAGTATGTTTAAGAGGAATATGAAGTAGTATATTTAAAGGGAATATGAAGAAGTATGTTTAAGAGGAATATGAAGTAGTATGTTTAAGAGGAATGTGAAGTAGTATGCTTAAGAGGTATATGAAGTAGTATATTTAAGAGGAATGTGAAGTAGTATGCTTAAGAGGAATATAAAGTAGTATGTTTAAGAGGAATACGAAGTAGTATATTTAAGATGAATATGAAGTAGTATGTTTAAGAGGAATATGAAGTAGTATATTTAAGAGGAATATGAAGTAGTATGTTTAAAAGGAATATGAAGTAGTATGCTTAAGAGGAATATGAAGTAGTATGTTTAAGAGGAATATGAAGTAGTATGTTTAAGAGGAATATGAAGTAGTATGTTTAAGAGGAATATGAAGTAGTATATTTAAGAGGAATATGAGGTAGTATGTTTAAGAGGAATATGAAGTAGTATGTTTAAGAGGGATATGAAGTAGTATGTTTAAGAGGAATATGAAGTAGTATGTTTAAAAGGAATATAAAGTAGTATATTTAAGAGGAATATGAAGTAGTATGTTTAAGAGCAATATGACGTAGTATGTTCAAGAGGAATATGAAGTAGTATGTTTAAGAGGAATATGAAGTAGTATGTTTAAGAGGAATACGAAGTAGTATATTTAAGAGGAATATGAAGTAGTATTTTTAAGAGGAATATGAAGTAGTATGTTTAAGAGTAATATGAAGTAGTATGTTTAAGAGAAATATGAAGTAGTATGTTTAAGAGGAATGTGAAGCAGTATGTTTAAGAGGAATATGAAGTAGTATATATAAGAGGAATATGAAGTAGTATATTTAAGAGGAATATGAAGTAGTATGTTTAATAGGAATATGAAGAAGTATGTTTAAGAGGAATATGAAGTAGTATATTTAAGAGGAATATGAAGTAGTATATTTAAGAGGAATATGAAGTAGTATGTTTAAGAGGAATATGAAGTAGTATGTTTAAGAGGAATATGAAGTAGTATGTTTAAGAGGAATATGAAGTAGTATGTTTAAGAGGAATATGAAGAAGTATATTTAAAGGGAATATGAAGAAGTATGTTTAAGAGGAATATGAAGTAGTATGTTTAAGAGGAATGTGAAGTAGTATGCTTAAGAGGTATATGAAGTAGTATATTTAAGAGGAATGTGAAGTAGTATGCTTAAGAGGAATATGAAGTTGTATGTTTAAGAGGAATACGAAGTAGTATATTTAAGATGAATATGAAGTAGTATGTTTAAGAGGAATATGAAGTAGTATATTTAAGAGGAATATGAAGTAGTATGTTTAAGAGGAATATGAAGTAGTATGCTTAAGAGGAATATGAAGTAGTATGTTTAAGAGGAATATGAAGTAGTATGTTTAAGAGGAATATGAAGTAGTATGTTTAAGAGGAATACGAAGTAGTATATTTAAGAGGAATATGAAGTAGTATGTTTAAGAGGAATATGAAGTAGTATGTTTAAGAGGGATATGAAGTAGTATGTTTAAGAGGAATATGAAGTAGTATGTTTAAAAGGAATATAAAGTAGTATATTTAAGAGGAATATGAAGTAGTATGTTTAAGAGGAATATGACTTAGTATGTTCAAGAGGAATATGAAGTAGTATGTTTAAGAGGAATATGAAGTAGTATGTTTAAGAGGAATACGAAGTAGTATATTTAAGAGGAATATGAAGTAGTATTTTTAAGAGGAATATGAAGTAGTATGTTTAAGAGGAATATGAAGTGGTATGTTTAAGAGGAATATGAAGTAGTATGTTTAAGATGAATATGAAGTAGTATATTTAAAGGGAATATGAAGTAGTATGTTTAAGAGGAATATGAAGTAGTATGTTTAAGAGGAATATGAAGTAGTATATTTAAGAGGAATATGAAATAGTATATTTAAGAGGAATATGAAGTAGTATGTTTAAGAGGAATATGAAGTAGTATGTTTAAGAGGAATATGAAGTAGTATATTTAAGAGGAATATGAAGTAGTATATTTAAGAGGAATATGAAGTAGTATGTTTAAGAGGAATATGAAGTAGTATGTTTAAGAGGAATGTGAAGTAGTATGTTTAAGAGGAATATGAAGTAGTATGTTTAAGAGGAATATGAAGCAGTATGTTTAAGAGGAATATGAAGTAGTATGCTTAAGAGTAATATGAAGTAGTATATTTAAGAGGAATATGAAGTAGTATGTTTAAGAGGAATATGAAGTAGTATGTTTAAGAGGAATATGAAGTAGTATGTTAAAGAGGAATATGGAGAAGTATGTTTAAGATGAATATGAAGTAGTATGCTTAAGAGGAACATGAAGTAGTATATTTAAAGGGAATATGAAGTAGTATGTTTAAGAGGAATATGAAGTAGTATGTTTAAGAGGAATATGAAGTAGTATATTTAAGAGGAATATGAAGTAGTATATTTAAGAGGAATATGAAGTGGTATGTTTAAGAGGAATATGAAGTAGTATGTTTAAGAGGAATATGAAGTAGTATGTTAAAGAGAATTATGAAGTAGTATGTTTAAGAGGAATATGAAGTAGTATGCTTAAGAGGAATATGAAGTAGTATGTTTAAGAGGAATACGAAGTAGTATATTTAAGAGGAATATGAAGTAGTATGTTTAAGAGGAATATGAAGTATTATATTTAAGAGGAATATGAAGTAGCATGTTTAAGAGGAATATGAAGTAGTATGCTTAAGAGGAATATGAAGTAGTATGTTTAAGAAGAATATGAAGTAGTATGCTTAAGAGGAATATGAAGTAGTATGTTTAAGAGGAATATGAAGTAGTATGTTTAAGAGGAATATGAAGTAGTATGTTTAAGAGGAATATGAAGTAGTATGCTTAAGAGGAATATGAAGTAGTATATTTAAAGGGAATATGAAGTAGTATATTTAAGAGGAATATGAAGTAGTATGTTTAAGAGGAATATGAAGTAGTATGTTTAAGAGGAATATGAAGTAGTATATTTAAGAGGAATATGAAGTAGTATATTTAAGAGGAATATGAAGTAGTATGTTTAAGAGGAATATGAAGTAGTATGTTTAAGAGGAATATGAAGTAGTATATTTAAGAGGAATATGAAGTAGTATAATTAAGAGGAATATGAAGTAGTATGTTTAAGAGGAATATGAAGTAGTATATTTAAGAGGAATATGAAGTAGTATGTTTAAGAGGAATATGAAGTAGTATGTTTAAGAGGAATATGAAGTAGTATATTTAAAGGGAATATGAAGTAGTATGTATAACAGGAATATGAAGTAGTATGTTTAAGAGGAATATGAAGTAGTATGTTTAAGAGGAATGTGAAGAAGTATGTTTAAGAGGAATATGAAGTAGTATATTTAAGAGGAATGTGAAGTAGTATGTTTAAGAGGAATACGAAGTAGTATATTTAAGAGGATATAAAGTAGTGTGTTTAAGAGGAATATGAAGTAGTATATTTAAGAGGAATATGAAGTCGTATGTTTAAGAGGAATATGAAGTAGTATGCTTAAGAGGAACATGAAGTAGTATGTTTAAGAGGAATATGAAGTATTATGTTTAAAAGGAATATGAAGTAGTATGTTAAAGAGGAATATGAAGTAGTATATTTAAGAGGAATATGAAGTAGTATGTTTAAGAGGAATATGAAGTAGTATGTTTAAGAGGAATATGAAGTAGTATGTTTAAGAGGAATATGAAGTAGTATGTTTAAAAGGAATATAAAGTAGTATATTTAAGAGGAATATGAAGTAGTATGTTTAAGAGGAATATGACGTAGTATGTTTAAGAGGAATATGAAGTAGTATGCTTAAGAGGAATATGAAGTAGTATGCTTAAGAGGAATATGAAGTAGTATATTTAAAGGGAATATGAAGTAGTATATTTAAGAGGAATATGAAGTAGTATGTTTAAGAGGACTATGAAGTAGTATATTTAAGAGGAATATGAAGTAGTATATTTAAGAGGAATATGAAGTAGTATGTTTAAGAGGAATATGAAGTAGTATGTTTAAGAGGAATAGGAAGTAGTATATTTAAAGGGAATATGAAGTAGTATGTTTAAGAGGAATATGAAGTAGTATGTTTAAGAGGAATGTGAAGTAGTATGTTTAAGAGGAATATGAAGTAGTATATTTAAGAGGAATGTGAAGTAGTATGCTTAAGAGGAATATGAAGTAGTATGTTTAAGAGGAATACGAAGTAGTATATTTAAGAGGAATATGAAGTAGTATGTTTAAGAGGAATATGAAGTAGTATATGTAAGAGGAATATGAAGTAGTATGTTTAAGAGGAATATGAAGTAGTATGCTTAAGAGGAATATGAAGTAGTATGTTTAAGAGGAATATGAAGTAGTATGTTTAAGAGGAATATGAAGTAGTATGTTTAAGAAGAATATGAAGTAGTATATTTAAGAGGAATATGAAGTAGTATGTTTAAGAGGAATATGAAGTAGTATGTTTAAGAGGAATATGAAGTAGTTTGTTTAAGAGGAATATGAAGTAGTATGTTTAAAAGGAATATAAAGTAATATATTTAAGAGAAATATGAAGTAGTATGTTTAAGATAAATATGACGTAGTATGTTTAAGAGGAATATGAAGTAGTATGCTTAAGTGGAATATGAAGTAGTATGCTTAAGAGGAATATGAAGTAGTATGTTTGAGAGGAATATGAAGTAGTATGTTTAAGATGAATATGAAGTAGTATATTTAAAGGGAATATGAAGTAGTTTGTTTAAGAGGAATATGAAGCAGTATGTTTAAGAGGAATATGAAGTAGTATGTTTAAGAGGAATATGAAGTAGTATGTTTAAGAGGAATATGAAGTAGTATATTTAAAGGGAATATGAAGAAGTATGTTTAAGAGGAATATGAAGTAGTATGTTTAAGAGGAATGTGAAGTAGTATGCTTAAGAGGTATATGAAGTAGTATATTTAAGAGGAATGTGTAGTAGTATGCTTAAGAGGAATATAAAGTAGTATGTTTAAGAGGAATACGAAGTAGTATATTTAAGATGAATATGAAGTAGTATGTTTAAGAGGAATATGAAGTAGTATATTTAAGAGGAATATGAAGTAGTATGTTTAAGAGGAATATGAAGATGTATGCTTAAGAGGAATATGAAGTAGTATGTTTAAGAGGAATATGAAGTAGTATGTTTAAGAGGAATATGAAGTAGTATGTTTAAGAGGAATATGAAGTAGTATATTTAAGAGGAATATGAGGTAGTATGTTTAAGAGGAATATGAAGTAGTATGTTTAAGAGGGATATGAAGTAGTATGTTTAGGAGGAATATGAAGTAGTATGTTTAAAAGGAATATAAAGTAGTATATTTAAGAGGAATATGAAGTAGTATGTTTAAGAGGAATATGACGTAGTATGTTCAAGAGGAATATGAAGTAGTATGTTTAAGAGGAATATGAAGTAGTATGTTTAAGAGGAATACGAAGTAGTATATTTAAGAGGAATATGAAGTAGTATTTTTAAGAGGAATATGAAGTAATATGTTTAAGAGTAATATGAAGTAGTATGTTTAAGAGAAATATGAAGTAGTATGTTTAAGAGGAATGTGAAGCAGTATGTTTAAGAGGAATATGAAGTAGTATATATAAGAGGAATATGAAGTAGTATATTTAAGAGGAATATGAAGTAGTATGTTTAATAGGAATATGAAGTAGTATGTTTAAGAGGAATATGAAGTAGTATATTTAAGAGGAATATGAAGTAGTATATTTAAGAGGAATATGAAGTAGTATGTTTAAGAGGAATATGAAGTAGTATGTTTAAGAGGAATATGAAGTAGTATGTTTAAGAGGAATATGAAGTAGTATGTTTAAGAGGAATATGAAGAAGTATATTTAAAGGGAATATGAAGAAGTATGTTTAAGAGGAATATGAAGTAGTATGTTTAAGAGGAATGTGAAGTAGTATGCTTAAGAGGTATATGAAGTAGTATATTTAAGAGGAATGTGAAGTAGTATGCTTAAGAGGAATATGAAGTTGTATGTTTAAGAGGAATACGAAGTAGTATATTTAAGATGAATATGAAGTAGTATGTTTAAGAGGAATATGAAGTAGTATATTTAAGAGGAATATGAAGTAGTATGTTTAAGAGGAATATGAAGTAGTATGCTTAAGAGGAATATGAAGTAGTATGTTTAAGAGGAATATGAAGTAGTATGTTTAAGAGGAATATGAAGTAGTATGTTTAAGAGGAATACGAAGTAGTATATTTAAGAGGAATATGAAGTAGTATGTTTAAGAGGAATATGAAGTAGTATGTTTAAGAGGGATATGAAGTAGTATGTTTAAGAGGAATATGAAGTAGTATGTTTAAAAGGAATATAAAGTAGTATATTTAAGAGGAATATGAAGTAGTATGTTTAAGAGGAATATGACTTAGTATGTTCAAGAGGAATATGAAGTAGTATGTTTAAGAGGAATATGAAGTAGTATGTTTAAGAGGAATACGATGTAGTATATTTAAGAGGAATATGAAGTAGTATTTTTAAGAGGAATATGAAGTAGTATGTTTAAGAGGAATATGAAGTGGTATGTTTAAGAGGAATATGAAGTAGTATGTTTAAGATGAATATGAAGTAGTATATTTAAAGGGAATATGAAGTAGTATGTTTAAGAGGAATATGAAGTAGTATGTTTAAGAGGAATATGAAGTAGTATATTTAAGAGGAATATGAAATAGTATATTTAAAAGGAATATGAAGTAGTATGTTTAAGAGGAATATGAAGTAGTATGTTTAAGAGGAATATGAAGTAGTATATTTAAGAGGAATATGAAGTAGTATATTTAAGAGGAATATGAAGTAGTATGTTTAAGAGGAATATGAAGTAGTATGTTTAAGAGGAATGTGAAGTAGTATGTTTAAGAGGAATATGAAGTAGTATGTTTAAGAGGAATATGAAGCAGTATGTTTAAGAGGAATATGAAGTAGTATGCTTAAGAGTAATATGAAGTAGTATATTTAAGAGGAATATGAAGTAGTATGTTTAAGAGGAATATGAAGTAGTATGTTTAAGAGGAATATGAAGTAGTATATTTAAGAGGAATATGAAGTAGTATATTTAAGAGGAATATGAAGTGGTATGTTTAAGAGGAATATGAAGTAGTATGTTTAAGAGGAATATGAAGTAGTATGTTTAAGAGAATTATGAAGTAGTATGTTTAAGAGGAATATGAAGTAGTATGCTTAAGAGGAATATGAAGTAGTATACGTATGTTTAAGAGGAATACGAAGTAGTATATTTAAGAGGAATATGAAGTAGTATGTTTAAGAGGAATATGAAGTATTATATTTAAGAGGAATATGAAGTAGCATGTTTAAGATGAATATGAAGTAGTATGCTTAAGAGGAATATGAAGTAGTATGTTTAAGAGGAATATGAAGTAGTATGCTTAAGAGGAATATGAAGTAGTATGTTGAAGAGGAATACGAAGTAGTATATTTAAGAGGAATATGAAGTAGTATGTTTAAGAGGAATATGAAGTAGTATGTTTAAGAGGAATATGAAGTAGTATGTTTAAGAGGAATATGAAGTAGTATGCTTAAGAGGAATATGAAGTAGTATATTTAAAGGGAATATGAAGTAGTATATTTAAGAGGAATATGAAGTAGTATGTTTAAGAGGAATATGAAGTAGTATGTTTAAGAGGAATATGAAGTAGTATATTTAAGAGGAATATGAAGTAGTATATTTAAGAGGAATATGAAGTAGTATGTTTAAGAGGAATATGAAGTAGTATGTTTAAGAGGAATATGAAGTAGTATATTTAAGAGGAATATGAAGTAGTATAATTAAGAGGAATATGAAGTAGTATGTTTAAGAGGAATATGAAGTAGTATATTTAAGAGGAATATGAAGTAGTATGTTTAAGAGGAATATGAAGTAGTATGTTTAAGAGGAATATGAAGTAGTATATTTAAAGGGAATATGAAGTAGTATGTATAACAGGAATATGAAGTAGTATGTTTAAGAGGAATATGAAGTAGTATGTTTAAGAGGAATGTGAAGAAGTATGTTTAAGAGGAATATGAAGTAGTATATTTAAGAGGAATGTGAAGTAGTATGTTTAAGAGGAATACGAAGTAGTATATTTAAGAGGATATAAAGTAGTATGTTTAAGAGGAATATGAAGTAGTATATTTAAGAGGAATATGAAGTCGTATGTTTAAGAGGAATATGAAGTAGTATGCTTAAGAGGGACATGAAGTAGTATGTTTAAGAGGAATATGAAGTATTATGTTTAAAAGGAATATGAAGTAGTATGTTAAAGAGGAATATGAAGTAGGATATTTAAGAGGAATATGAAGTAGTATGTTTAAGAGGAATATGAAGTAGTATGTTTAAGAGGAATATGAAGTAGTATGTTTAAGAGGAATATGAAGTAGTATGTTTAAAAGGAATATAAAGTAGTATATTTAAGAGGAATATGAAGTAGTATGTTTAAGAGGAATATGACGTAGTATGTTTAAGAGGAATATGAAGTAGTATGCTTAAGAGGAATATGAAGTAGTATGCTTAAGAGGAATATGAAGTAGTATATTTAAAGGGAATATGAAGTAGTATATTTAAGAGGAATATGAAGTAGTATGTTTAAGAGGACTATGAAGTAGTATATTTAAGAGGAATATGAAGTAGTATATTTAAGAGGAATATGAAGTAGTATGTTTAAGAGGAATATGAAGTAGTATGTTTAAGAGGAATAGGAAGTAGTATATTTAAAGGGAATA
The DNA here is from genome assembly GCA_958298945.1 of Atherix ibis. Lineage (NCBI taxonomy): Eukaryota > Metazoa > Arthropoda > Insecta > Diptera > Athericidae > Atherix > Atherix ibis. The sequence goes on along the minus strand of CATQJD010000038.1, from coordinate 164,718 downwards.
TGAAGTAGTATGTTTAAGAGGAATATGAAGTAGTATGTTTAAGAGGAATGTGAAGTAGTATGTTTAAGAGGAATATGAAGTAGTATATTTAAGAGGAATGTGAAGTAGTATGCTTAAGAGGAATATGAAGTAGTATGTTTAAGAGGAATACGAAGTAGTATATTTAAGAGGAATATGAAGTAGTATGTTTAAGAGGAATATGAAGTAGTATATGTAAGAGGAATATGAAGTAGTATGTTTAAGAGGAATATGAAGTAGTATGCTTAAGAGGAATATGAAGTAGTATGTTTAAGAGGAATATGAAGTAGTATGTTTAAGAGGAATATGAAGTAGTATGTTTAAGAAGAATATGAAGTAGTATATTTAAGAGGAATATGAAGTAGTATGTTTAAGAGGAATATGAAGTAGTATGTTTAAGAGGAATATGAAGTAGTATGTTTAAGAGGAATATGAAGTAGTATGTTTAAAAGGAATATAAAGTAATATATTTAAGAGAAATATGAAGTAGTATGTTTAAGATGAATATGAAGTAGTATGTTTAAGAGGAATGTGAAGTAGTATGTTTAAGAGGAATATGAAGTAGTATATTTAAGAGGAATGTGAAGTAGTATGTTTAAGAGGAATACGAAGTAGTATATTTAAGAGGAATATGAAGTAGTATGTTTAAGAGGAATACGAAGTAGTATATTTAAGAGGAATATGAAGTAGTATGTTTAAGAGGAATATGAAGTAGTATATTTAAGAGGAATATGAAGTAGTATGTTTAAGAGGAATATGAAGTAGTATGCTTAAGAGGAATATGAAGTAGTATGTTTAAGAGGAATATGAATTAGTATGTTTAAGAGGAATATGAAGTAGTATGTTTAAGAGGAATATGAAGTAGTATATTTAAGAGGAATATGAAGTAGTATGTTTAAAAGGAATATGAAGTAGTATGTTTAAGAGGAATATGAAGTAGTATGTTTAAGAGGAATATGAAGTAGTTTGTTTAAAAGGAATATAAAGTAGTATATTTAAGAGGAATATGAAGTAGTATGCTTAAGAGGAATATGAAGTAGTATGCTTAAGAGGAATATGAAGTAGTATATTTAAAGTGAATATGAAGTAGTATGTTTAAGAGGAATATGAAGTAGTATGTTTAAGAGGAATATGAAGTAGCATATTTAAGAGGAATATGAAGTAGTATATTTAAGAGGAATATGAAGTAGTATGTTTAAGAGGAATATGAAGTAGTATGCTTAAGAGGAATATGAAGTAGCATATTTAAGAGGAATATGAAGTAGTATATTTAAGAGGAATATGAAGTAGTATGTTTAAGAGGAATATGAAGTAGTATGTTTAAGAGGAATATGAAGTGGTATGCTTAAGAGGAATATGAAGTAGTATGTTTAAGAGGAATACGAAGTAGTATATTTAAGAGGAATATGAAGTAGTATGTTTAAGAGGAATATGAAGTATTATATTTAAGAGGAATATGAAGTAGCATGTTTAAGATGAATATGAAGTAGTATGCTTAAGAGGAATATGAAGTAGTATGTTTAAGAGGAATATGAAGTAGTATGCTTAAGAGGAATATGAAGTAGTATGTTGAAGAGGAATACGAAGTAGTATATTTAAGAGGAATATGAAGTAGTATGTTTAAGAGGAATATGAAGTAGTATGTTTAAGAGGAATATGAAGTAGTATGTTTAAGAGGAATATGAAGTAGTATGCTTAAGAGGAATATGAAGTAGTATATTTAAAGGGAATATGAAGTAGTATATTTAAGAGGAATATGAAGTAGTATGTTTAAGAGGAATATGAAGTAGTATGTTTAAGAGGAATATGAAGTAGTATATTTAAGAGGAATATGAAGTAGTATATTTAAGAGGAATATGAAGTAGTATGTTTAAGAGGAATATGAAGTAGTATGTTTAAGAGGAATATGAAGTAGTATATTTAAGAGGAATATGAAGTAGTATAATTAAGAGGAATATGAAGTAGTATGTTTAAGAGGAATATGAAGTAGTATATTTAAGAGGAATATGAAGTAGTATGTTTAAGAGGAATATGAAGTAGTATGTTTAAGAGGAATATGAAGTAGTATATTTAAAGGGAATATGAAGTAGTATGTATAACAGGAATATGAAGTAGTATGTTTAAGAGGAATATGAAGTAGTATGTTTAAGAGGAATGTGAAGAAGTATGTTTAAGAGGAATATGAAGTAGTATATTTAAGAGGAATGTGAAGTAGTATGTTTAAGAGGAATACGAAGTAGTATATTTAAGAGGATATAAAGTAGTATGTTTAAGAGGAATATGAAGTAGTATATTTAAGAGGAATATGAAGTCGTATGTTTAAGAGGAATATGAAGTAGTATGCTTAAGAGGGACATGAAGTAGTATGTTTAAGAGGAATATGAAGTATTATGTTTAAAAGGAATATGAAGTAGTATGTTAAAGAGGAATATGAAGTAGGATATTTAAGAGGAATATGAAGTAGTATGTTTAAGAGGAATATGAAGTAGTATGTTTAAGAGGAATATGAAGTAGTATGTTTAAGAGGAATATGAAGTAGTATGTTTAAAAGGAATATAAAGTAGTATATTTAAGAGGAATATGAAGTAGTATGTTTAAGAGGAATATGACGTAGTATGTTTAAGAGGAATATGAAGTAGTATGCTTAAGAGGAATATGAAGTAGTATGCTTAAGAGGAATATGAAGTAGTATATTTAAAGGGAATATGAAGTAGTATATTTAAGAGGAATATGAAGTAGTATGTTTAAGAGGACTATGAAGTAGTATATTTAAGAGGAATATGAAGTAGTATATTTAAGAGGAATATGAAGTAGTATGTTTAAGAGGAATATGAAGTAGTATGTTTAAGAGGAATAGGAAGTAGTATATTTAAAGGGAATATGAAGTAGTATGTTTAAGAGGAATATGAAGTAGTATGTTTAAGAGGAATGTGAAGTAGTATGTTTAAGAGGAATATGAAGTAGTATATTTAAGAGGAATGTGAAGTAGTATGCTTAAGAGGAATATGAAGTAGTATGTTTAAGAGGAATACGAAGTAGTATATTTAAGAGGAATATGAAGTAGTATGTTTAAGAGGAATATGAATTAGTATGTTTAAGAGGAATATGAAGTAGTATGTTTAAGAGGAATATGAAGTAGTATATTTAAGAGGAATATGAAGTAGTATGTTTAAAAGGAATATGAAGTAGTATGTTTAAGAGGAATATGAAGTAGTATGTTTAAGAGGAATATGAAGTAGTTTGTTTAAAAGGAATATAAAGTAGTATATTTAAGAGGAATATGAAGTAGTATGCTTAAGAGGAATATGAAGTAGTATGCTTAAGAGGAATATGAAGTAGTATATTTAAAGTGAATATGAAGTAGTATGTTTAAGAGGAATATGAAGTAGTATGTTTAAGAAGAATATGAAGTAGCATATTTAAGAGGAATATGAAGTAGTATATTTAAGAGGAATATGAAGTAGTATGTTTAAGAGGAATATGAAGTAGTATGCTTAAGAGGAATATGAAGTAGCATATTTAAGAGGAATATGAAGTAGTATATTTAAGAGGAATATGAAGTAGTATGTTTAAGAGGAATATGAAGTAGTATGTTTAAGAGGAATATGAAGTGGTATGCTTAAGAGGAATATGAAGTAGTATGTTTAAGAGGAATATGAAGTAGTATATTTAAAGGGAATATGAAGTAGTATGTTTAAGAGGAATATGAAGTAGTATGTTTAAGAGGAATGTGAAGTAGTATGTTTAAGAGGAATATGAAGTAGTATATTTAAGAGGAATGTGAAGTAGTATGCTTAAGAGGAATATGAAGTAGTATGTTTAAGAGGTATACGAAGTAGTATATTTAAGAGGAATATGAAGTAGTATGTTTAAGAGGAATATGAAGTAGTATATTTAAGAGGAATATGAAGTAGTATGTTTAAGAGGAATATGAAGTAGTATGCTTAAGAGGAATATGAAGTAGTATGTTTAAGAGGAATATGAAGTAGCATGTTTAAGAGGAATATGAAGTAGTATGTTTAAGAGGAATATGAAGTAGTATGCTTAAGAGGAATATGAAGTAGTATGTTTAAGAGGAATATGAAGTAGTATGTTTAAGAGGAATATGAAGTAGTATGTTTAAGAGGAATATGAAGTAGTATATTTAAGAGGAATATGAAGTAGTATGTTTAAGAGGAATATGAAGTAGTATGTTTAAGGGGAATATGAAGTAGTATGTTTAAGAGGAATATGAAGTAGTATGTTTAAAAAAAATATAAAGTAGTATATTTAAGAGGAATATGAAGTAGTATGTTTAGGATGAATATGACGTAGTATGTTTAAGAGGAATATAAAGTAGTATGCTTGAGAGGAATATGAAGTAGTATGCTTAAGAGGAATATGAAGTAGTATATTTAAAGGGAATATGAAGTAGTTTGTTTAAGAGGAATATGAAGTAGTATGTTTAAGAGGAATATGAAGTAGTATATTTAAGAGGAATATGAAGTAGTATATTTAAGAGGAATATGAAGTAGTATGTTTAAGAGGAATATGAAGTAGTATGTTTAAGAGGAATATGAAGTAGTATGTTTAAGAAGAATATGAAGTAGTATATTTAAGAGGAATGTGAAGTAGTATGCTTAAGAGGAATATGAAGTAGTATATTTAAGAGGAATACGAAGTAGTATATTTAAGAGGAATATGAAGTAGTATGTTTAAGAGGAATATGAAGTAGTATATTTAAGAGGAATATGAAGTAGTATGTTTAAGAGGAATATGAAGTAGTATGCTTAAGAGGAATATGAAGTAGTATGTTTAAGAGGAATATGAAGTAGTATATTTAAGAGGAATATGAAGTAGTATGTTTAAGATGAATATGAAGTAGTATATTTAAGAGGAATATGAAGTAGTATGCTTAAGAGGAATATGAAGTAGTATGTTTAAGAGGAATATGAAGTAGTATGTTTAAGAGGAATATGAAGTAGTATATTTAAAGGGAATATGAAGTAGTATGTTTAAGAGGAATATGAAGTAGTATGTTTAAGAGGAATATGAAGTAGTATGTTTAAGAGGATTATGAAGTAGTATGTCTAAGAAGAATATGAAGTAGTATATTTAAGAGGAATGTGAAGTAGTATGCTTAAGAGGAATATGAAGTAGTATATTTAAGAGGAATACGAAGTAGTATATTTAAGAGGAATATGAAGTAGTATGTTTAAGAGGAATATGAAGTAGTATATTTAAGAGGAATATGAAGTAGTATGTTTAAGAGGAATATGAAGTAGTATGCTTAAGAGGAATATGAAGTAGTATGTTTAAGAGGAATATGAAGTAGTATATTTAAGAGGAATATGAAGTAGTATGTTTAAGATGAATATGAAGTAGTATATTTAAGAGGAATATGAAGTAGTATGTTTAAGAGGAACATGAAGTAGTATGTTTAAGAGGAATATGAAGTAGTATGTTTAAGAGGAATATGAAGTAGTATATTTAAAGGGAATATGAAGTAGTATGTTTAAGAGGAATATGAAGTAGTATGTTTAAGAGGAATGTGAAGTAGTATGTTTAAGAGGAATATGAAGTAGTATATTTAAGAGGAATGTGAAGTAGTATGCTTAAGAGGAATATGAAGTAGTATGTTTAAGAGGAATACGAAGTAGTATATTTAAGAGGAATATGAAGTACTATGTTTAAGAGGAATATGAAGTAGTATATTTAAGAGGAATATGAAGTAGTATGTTTAAGAGGAATATGAAGTAGTATGCTTAAGAGGAATATGAAGTGGTATGTTTAAGAGGAATATGAAGTAGTATGTTTAAGAGGAATATGAAGTAGTATGTTTAAGAGGAATATGAAGTAATATATTTAAGAGGAATATGAAGTAGTATGTTTAAGAGGAACATGAAGTAGTATGTTTAAGAGGAATATGAAGTAGTATGTTTAAGAGAAATATGAAGTAGTATGTTTAAAAGGAATATAAAGTAGTATATTTAAGAGGAATATGAAGTAGTATGTTTAAGAGGAATATGACGTAGTATGTTCAAGAGGAATATGAAGTAGTATGCTTAAGAGGAATATGAAGTAGTATGTTTAAGAGGAATACGAAGTAGTATATTTAAGAGGAATATGAAGTAGTATATTTAAGAGGAATATGAAGTAGTATATTTAAAGGGAATATGAAGTAGTACGTTTAAGAGGAATATGAAGTAGTATGTTTAAGAGTAATATGAAGTAGTATATTTAAGAGGAATATGAAGTAGTATAGAGGAATATGAAGTAGTATGTTTAAGAGGAATATGAAGTAGTATGTTTAAGAGGAATATGAAGTAGTATATTTAAGAGGAATATGAAGTAGTATATTTAAGAGGAATATGAAGTAGTATGTTTAAGAGGAATATGAAGTAGTATGTTTAAGAGGAATATGAAGTAGTATGTTTAAGAGGAATATGAAGTAGTATATTGAAGAGGAATATGAAGTAGTATGTTTAAGAGGAATGTGAAGTAGTATGTTTAAGAGGAATGTGAAGTAGTATGTTTAAGAGGAATATGAAGTAGTATGTTTAAGAGGAATATGAAGTAGTATATTTAAGATGAATATGAAGTAGTATGTTCAAGAGGAATATAAAGTAGTTTGTTTAAAAGGAATATGAAGTAGTATATTTAAGAGGAATATGAAGTAGTATGTTTAAGAGGAATATGAAGTAGTATGTTTAAGAGGAATATGAATTAGTATATTTAAGAGGAATACGAAGTAGTATATTTAAGTGGAATATGAAGTAGTAAGTTTAAGAGGAATATGAAGTAGTATGTTTAAGAGGAATATGAAGTAGTATGTTTAAGAGGAATAAGAAGTAGTATATTTAAGAGGAATATGAAGTAGTATGTTTAAGAGGAATATGAAGTAGTATATTTAAGAGGAATATGAAGTAGTATATTTAAGAGGAATACGAAGTAGTATATTTAAGAGGAATATGAAGTAGTATATTTAAGAGGAATATGAAGTAGTATATTTAAAGGGAATATGAAGTAGTATATTTAAGAGGAATATGAAGTAGTATGCTTAAGAGGAATATGAAGTAGTATGTTTAAGAGGAATATGAAGTAGTATGTTTAAGAGGAATATGAAGTAGTATGTTTAAGAGGAATATGAAATAGTATATTTAAGAGGAATATTAAGTAGTATGTTTAAGAGGAATATGAAGTAGTATGTTTAAGAGGAATATGAAGTAGTATGTTTAAGAGATATAAGAAGTAGTATGTTTAAGAGGAATATGAAGTAGTATGTTTAAGAGGAATATGAAGTAGTATGTTTAAGAGGAATATGAAGTAGTATGTTTAAGAGGAATATGAAGTAGTATGTTTAAGAGGAATATGAAGCAGTATGTTTAAGAGGAATATGAAGTAGTATATTTAAGAGGAATATGAAGTAGTATGTTTAAGAGGAATATGAAGTAGTATATTTAAGAGGAATATGAAGCAGCATGTTTAAGAGGAATATGAAGTAGTATGTTTAAGAGGAATATGAAGTAGTATGCTTAAGAGGAATATGAAGTAGTATGTTTAAGAGGAATATGAAGTAGTATATTTAAGAGGAATATGAAGTAGTATGTTTAAGAGGAATGTGAAGTAGTATGTTTAAGAGGAATATGAAGTAGTATTTTTAAGAAGAATATGAAGTAGTATATTTAAGAGGAATATGAAGTAGTTTGTTTAAGAGGAATATGAAGTAGTATGTTTAAGAGGAATATGAAGTAGTATGTTTAAGAGATATATGAAGTAGTATGTTTAAGATGAATATGAAGTAGTATGTTTAAGAGGAATATAAAGTAGTTTGTTTAAGAGGAATATGAAGTAGTATGTTTAAGAGGAATATGAAGTAGTATGTTTAAGAGGAATATGAAGTAGTATATTTAAGAGGAATATGAAGTAGTATGTTTAAGAGGAATATGAAGTAGTATGCTTAAGAGGAATATGAAGTAGTATGTTTAAGAGGAATATGAAGTAGTATGTTTAAAAAAAATATAAAGTAGTATATTTAAGAGGAATATGAAGTAGTATGTTTAAGATGAATATGACGTAGTATGTTTAAGAGGAATATAAAGTAGTATGCTTGAGAGGAATATGAAGTAGTATGCTTAAGAGGAATATGAAGTAGTATATTTAAAGGGAATATGAAGTAGTTTGTTTAAGAGGAATATGAAGTAGTATGTTTAAGAGGAATATGAAGTAGTATATTTAAGAGGAATATGAAGTAGTATATTTAAGAGGAATATGAAGTAGTATGTTTAAGAGGAATATGAAGTAGTATGTTTAAGAGGAATATGAAGTAGTATGTTTAAAAAGAATATGAAGTAGTATATTTAAGAGGAATGTGAAGTAGTATGCTTAAGAGGAATATGAAGTAGTATATTTAAGAGGAATACGAAGTAGTATATTTAAGAGGAATATGAAGTAGTATGTTTAAGAGGAATATGAAGTAGTATATTTAAGAGGAATATGAAGTAGTATGTTTAAGAGGAATATGAAGTAGTATGCTTAAGAGGAATATGAAGTAGTATGTTTAAGAGGAATATGAAGTAGTATATTTAAGAGGAATATGAAGTAGTATGTTTAAGATGAATATGAAGTAGTATATTTAAGAGGAATATGAAGTAGTATGCTTAAGAGGAATATGAAGTAGTATGTTTAAGAGGAATATGAAGTAGTATGTTTAAGAGGAATATGAAGTAGTATATTTAAAGGGAATATGAAGTAGTATGTTTAAGAGGAATATGAAGTAGTATGTTTAAGAGGAATATGAAGTAGTATGTTTAAGAGGAATATGAAGTAGTATGTCTAAGAACAATATGAAGTAGTATATTTAAGAGGAATGTGAAGTAGTATGCTTAAGAGGAATATGAAGTAGTATATTTAAGAGGAATACGAAGTAGTATATTTAAGAGGAATATGAAGTAGTATGTTTAAGAGGAATATGAAGTAGTATATTTAAGAGGAATATGAAGTAGTATGTTTAAGAGGAATATGAAGTAGTATGCTTAAGAGGAATATGAAGTAGTATGTTTAAGAGGAATATGAAGTAGTATATTTAAGAGGAATATGAAGTAGTATGTTTAAGATGAATATGAAGTAGTATATTTAAGAGGAATATGAAGTAGTATGTTTAAGAGGAATATGAAGTAGTATGTTTAAGAGGAATATGAAGTAGTATGTTTAAGAGGAATATGAAGTAGTATATTTAAAGGGAATATGAAGTAGTATGCTTAAGAGGAATATGAAGTAGTATGTTTAAGAGGAATGTGAAGTAGTATGTTTAAGAGGAATATGAAGTAGTATATTTAAGAGGAATATGAAGTAGTATGCTTAAGAGGAATATGAAGTAGTATGTTTAAGAGGAATACGAAGTAGTATATTTAAGAGGAATATGAAGTAGTATGTTTAAGAGGAATATGAAGTAGTATATTTAAGAGGAATATGAAGTAGTATGTTTAAGAGGAATATGAAGTAGTATGCTTAAGAGGAATATGAAGTGGTATGTTTAAGAGGAATATGAAGTAGTATGTTTAAGAGGAATATGAAGTAGTATGTTTAAGAGGAATATGAAGTAATATATTTAAGAGGAATATGAAGTAGTATGTTTAAGAGGAACATGAAGTAGTATGTTTAAGAGGAATATGAAGTAGTATGTTTAAGAGAAATATGAAGTAGTATGTTTAAAAGGAATATAAAGTAGTATATTTAAGAGGAATATGAAGTAGTATGTTTAAGAGGAATATGACGTAGTATGTTCAAGAGGAATATGAAGTAGTATGCTTAAGAGGAATATGAAGTAGTATGTTTAAGAGGAATACGAAGTAGTATATTTAAGAGGAATATGAAGTAATATGTTTAAGAGGAATATGAAGTAGTATGTTTAAGAGGAATATGAAGTGGTATGTTTAAGAGGAATATGAAGTAGTATGTTTAAGAGGAATATGAAGTAGTATATTTAAAGGGAATATGAAGTAGTACGTTTAAGAGGAATATGAAGTAGTATGTTTAAGAGTAATATGAAGTAGTATATTTAAGAGGAATATGAAGTAGTATATTTAAGAGGAATATGAAGTAGTATGTTTAAGAGGAATATGAAGTAGTATGTTTAAGAGGAATATGAAGTAGTATATTTAAGAGGAATATGAAGTAGTATATTTAAGAGGAATATGAAGTAGTATGTTTAAGAGGAATATGAAGTAGTATGTTTAAGAGGAATATGAAGTAGTATGTTTAAGAGGAATATGAAGTAGTATATTTAAGAGGAATATGAAGTAGTATGTTTAAGAGGAATGTGAAGTAGTATGTTTAAGAGGAATGTGAAGTAGTATGTTTAAGAGGAATATGAAGTAGTATGTTTAAGAGGAATATGAAGTAGTATATTTAAGAGGAATATGAAGTAGTATGTTCAAGAGGAATATTAAGTAGTTTGTTTAAGAGGAATATGAAGTAGTATATTTAAGAGGAATATGAAGTAGTATGTTTAAGAGGAATATGAAGTAGTATGTTTAAGAGGAATATGAATTAGTATATTTAAGAGGAATACGAAGTAGTATATTTAAGTGGAATATGAAGTAGTAAGTTTAAGAGGAATATGAAGTAGTATGTTTAAGAGGAATATGAAGTAGTATGTTTAAGAGGAATAAGAAGTAGTATATTTAAGAGGAATATGAAGTAGTATGTTTAAGAGGAATATGAAGTAGTATATTTAAGAGGAATATGAAGTAGTATATTTAAGAGGAATACGAAGTAGTATATTTAAGAGGAATATGAAGTAGTATATATAAGAGGAATATGAAGTAGTGTATTTAAAGGGAATATGAAGTAGTATATTTAAGAGGAATATGAAGTAGTATGCTTAAGAGGAATATGAAGTAGTATGTTTAAGAGGAATATGAAGTAGTATGTTTAAGAGGAATATGAAGTAGTATGTTTAAGAGGAATATGAAATAGTATATTTAAGAGGAATATTAAGTAGTATGTTTAAGAGGAATATGAAGTAGTATGTTTAAGAGGAATATGAAGTAGTATGTTTAAGAGATATATGAAGTAGTATGTTTAAGAGGAATATGAAGTAGTATGTTTAAGAGGAATATGAAGTAGTATGTTTAAGAGGAATATGAAGTAGTATGTTTAAGAGGAATATGAAGTAGTATGTTTAAGAGGAATATGAAGCAGTATGTTTAAGAGGAATATGAAGTAGTATATTTAAGAGGAATATGAAGTAGTATGTTTAAGAGGAATATGAAGTAGTATATTTAAGAGGAATATGAAGCAGCATGTTTAAGAGGAATATGAAGTAGTATGTTTAAGAGGAATATGAAGTAGTATGCTTAAGAGGAATATGAAGTAGTATGTTTAAGAGGAATATGAAGTAGTATATTTAAGAGGAATATGAAGTAATATGTTTAAGAGGAATGTGAAGTAGTATGTTTAAGAGGAATATGAAGTAGTATTTTTAAGAAGAATATGAAGTAGTATATTTAAGAGGAATATGAAGTAGTTTGTTTAAGAGGAATATGAAGTAGTATGTTTAAGAGGAATATGAAGTAGTATGTTTAAGAGATATATGAAGTAGTATGTTTAAGATGAATATGAAGTAGTATGTTTAAGAGGAATATAAAGTAGTTTGTTTAAGAGGAATATGAAGTAGTATATTTAAGAGGACTATGAAGTAGTATATTTAAGAGGAACATGAAGTAGTATGTTTAAGAGGAATATGAAGTTGTATATTTAGGAGGAATATGAAGTAGTATGTTTAAGAGGAATATGAAGTAGTATGTTTAAGAGGAATATGAAGTAGTATGCTTAAGAGGAATATGAAGTAGTATGCTTAAGAGGAATATCAAGTAGTATATTTAAAGGGAATATGAAGTAGTTTGTTTAAGAGGAATATGAAGTAGTATGTTTAAGAGGAATATGAAGTAGTATATTTAAGAGGAATATGAAATAGTATATTTAAGAGGAATATAAAGTAGTATGTTTAAGAGGAATATGAAGTAGTATTTTTAAGAGGAATATGAAGTAGTATGTTTAAGAAGAATATGAAGTAGTATATTTAAGAGGAATGTGAAGTAGTATGCTTAAGAGGAATATGAAGTAGTATATTTAAGAGGAATACGAAGTAGTATATTTAAGAGTAATATGAAGTAGTATGTTTAAGAGGAATATGAAGTAGTATATTTAAGAGGAATATGAAGTAGTATGTTTAAGAGGAATATGAAGTAGTATGCTTAAGAGGAATATGAAGTAGTATGTTTAAGAGGAATATGAAGTAGTATATTTAAGAGGAATATGAAGTAGTATGTTTAAGAGGAATATGAAGTAGTATATTTAAGAGGAATATGAAGTAGTATGTTTAAGAGGAATATGAAGTAGTATGTTTAAGAGGAATATGAAGTAGTATGTTTAAGAGGAATATGAAGTAGTATGTTTAAGAGGAATATGAAGTAGTATATTTAAAGGGAATATGAAGTAGTATGTTTAAGAGGAATATGAAGTAGTATGTTTGAGAGGAATGTGAAGTAGTATGTTTAAGAGGAATATGAAGTAGTATATTTAAGAGGAATTTGAAGTAGTATGCTTAAGAGGAATATGAAGTAGTTTGTTTAAGAGGAATACGAAGTAGTATATTTAAGAGGAATATGAAGTAGTATGTTTAAGAGGAATATGAAGTAGTATATTTAAGAGGAATATAAAGTAGTATGTTTAAGAGGAATATGAAGTAGTATGCTTAAGAGGAATATGAAGTAGTATGTTTAAGAGGAATATGAAGTAGTATGTTTAAGAGGAATATGAAGTAGTATGTTTAAGAGGAATATGAAGTAATATATTTAAGAGGAATATGAAGTAGTATATTTAAGAGGAATATGAAGTAGTATGTTTAAGAGGAATATGAAGTAGTATGTTTAAGAGGAATATGAAGTAGTATATTTAAGAGGAATATGAAGTAGTATATTTAAGAGGAATATGAAGTAGTATGTTTAAGAGGAATATGAAGTAGTATGTTTAAGAGGAATATGAAGTAGTATGTTTAAGAGGAATATGAAGTAGTATATTTAAGAGGAATATGAAGTAGTATGTTTAAGAGGAATGTGAAGTAGTATGTTTAAGAGGAATGTGAAGTAGTATGTTTAAGAGGAATATGAAGTAGTATGTTTAAGAGGAATATGAAGTAGTATATTTAAGAGGAATATGAAGTAGTATGTTCAAGAGGAATATAAAGTAGTTTGTTTAAGAGGAATATGAAGTAGTATATTTAAGAGGAATATGAAGTAGTATGTTTAAGAGGAATATGAAGTAGTATGTTTAAGAGGAATATGAATTAGTATATTTAAGAGGAATACGAAGTAGTATATTTAAGTGGAATATGAAGTAGTAAGTTTAAGAGGAATATGAAGTAGTATGTTTAAGAGGAATATGAAGTAGTATGTTTAAGAGGAATATGAAGTAGTATATTTAAGAGGAATATGAAGTAGTATGTTTAAGAGGAATATGAAGTAGTATATTTAAGAGGAATATGAAGTAGTATATTTAAGAGGAATACGAAGTAGTATATTTAAGAGGAATATGAAGTAGTATATTTAAGAGGAATATGAAGTAGTATATTTAAAGGGAATATGAAGTAGTATATTTAAGAGGAATATGAAGTAGTATGCTAAAGAGGAATATGAAGTAGTATGTTTAAGAGGAATATGAAGTAGTATGTTTAAGAGGAATATGAAGTAGTATGTTTAAGAGGAATATGAAATAGTATATTTAAGAGGAATATGAAGTAGTATGTTTAAGAGGAATATGAAGCAGTATGTTTAAGAGGAATATGAAGTAGTATGTTTAAGAGATATATGAAGTAGTATGTTTAAGAGGAATATGAAGTAGTATGTTTAAGAGGAATATGAAGTAGTATGTTTAAGAGGAATATGAAGTAGTATGTTTAAGAGGAATATGAAGTAGTATGTTTAAGAGGAATATGAAGCAGTATGTTTAAGAGGAATATGAAGTAGTATATTTAAGAGGATAATGAATTAGTATATTTAAGAGGAATACGAAGTAGTATATTTAAGTGGAATATGAAGTAGTAAGTTTAAGAGGAATATGAAGTAGTATGTTTAAGAGGAATATGAAGTAGTATGTTTAAGAGGAATATGAAATAGTATATTTAAGAGGAATATGAAGTAGTATGTTTAAGAGGAATATGAAGCAGTATGTTTAAGAGGAATATGAAGTAGTATGTTTAAGAGATATATGAAGTAGTATGTTTAAGAGGAATATGAAGTAGTATGTTTAAGAGGAATATGAAGTAGTATGTTTAAGAGGAATATGAAGTAGTATATTTAAAGGGAATATGAAGTAGCATGTTTAAGAGGAATATGAAGTAGTATGTTTGAGAGGAATGTGAAGTAGTATGTTTAAGAGGAATATGAAGTAGTATATTTAAGAGGAATGTGAAGTAGTATGCTTAAGAGGAATATGAAGTAGTTTGTTTAAGAGGAATACGAAGTAGTATATTTAAGAGGAATATGAAGTAGTATGTTTAAGAGGAATATGAAGTAGTATATTTAAGAGGAATATAAAGTAGTATGTTTAAGAGGAATATGAAGTAGTATGCTTAAGAGGAATATGAAGTAGTATGTTTAAGAGGAATATGAAGTAGTATGTTTAAGAGGAATATGAAGTAGTATGTTTAAGAGGAATATGAAGTAATATATTTAAGAGGAATATAAAGTAGTATATTTAAGAGGAATATGAAGTAGTATGTTTAAGAGGAATATGAAGTAGTATGTTTAAGAGGAATATGAAGTAGTATATTTAAGAGGAATATGAAGTAGTATATTTAAGAGGAATATGAAGTAGTATGTTTAAGAGGAATATGAAGTAGTATGTTTAAGAGGAATATGAAGTAGTATGTTTAAGAGGAATATGAAGTAGTATATTTAAGAGGAATATGAAGTAGTATGTTTAAGAGGAATGTGAAGTAGTATGTTTAAGAGGAATGTGAACTAGTATGTTTAAGAGGAATATGAAGTAGTATGTTTAAGAGGAATATGAAGTAGTATATTTAGGAGGAATATGAAGTAGTATGTTCAAGAGGAATATAAAGTAGTTTGTTTAAGAGGAATATGAAGTAGTATATTTAAGAGGAATATGAAGTAGTATGTTTAAGAGGAATATGAAGTAGTATGTTTAAGAGGAATATGAATTAGTATATTTAAGAGGAATACGAAGTAGTATATTTAAGTGGAATATGAAGTAGTAAGTTTAAGAGGAATATGAAGTAGTATGTTTAAGAGGAATATGAAGTAGTATGTTTAAGAGGAATATGAAGTAGTATATTTAAGAGGAATATGAAGTAGTATGTTTAAGAGGAATATGAAGTAGTATATTTAAGAGGAATATGAAGTAGTATATTTAATAGGAATACGAAGTAGTATATTTAAGAGGAATATGAAGTAGTATATTTAAGAGGAATATGAAATAGTATATTTAAAGGGAATATGAAGTAGTATATTTAAGAGGAATATGAAGTAGTATGCTTAAGAGGAATATGAAGTAGTATGTTTAAGAGGAATATGAAGTAGTATGTTTAAGAGAAATATGAAGTAGTATGTTTAAGAGGAATATGAAATAGTATATTTAAGAGGAATATGAAGTAGTATGTTTAAGAGGAATATGAAGCAGTATGTTTAAGAGGAATATGAAGTAGTATGTTTAAGAGATATATGAAGTAGTATGTTTAAGAGGAATATGAAGTAGTATGTTTAAGAGGAATATGAAGTAGTATGTTTAAGAGGAATATGAAGTAGTATGTTTAAGAGAAATATGAAGTAGTATGTTTAAGAGGAATATGAAGCAGTATGTTTAAGAGGAATATGAAGTAGTATATTTAAGAGGAATATGAAGTAGTATGTTTAAGAGGAATATGAAGTAGTATATTTAAGAGGAATATGAAGCAGCATGTTTAAGAGGAATATGAAGTAGTATGTTTAAGAGGAATATGAAGTAGTATGCTTAAAAGGAATATGAAGTAGTATGTTTAAGAGGAATATGAAGTAGTATATTTAAGAGGAATATGAAGTAGTATGTTTAAGAGGAATGTGAAGTAGTATGTTTAAGAGGAATATGAAGTAGTATTTTTAAGAAGAATATGAAGTTGTATATTTAAGAGGAATATGAAGTAGTTTGTTTAAGAGGAATATGAAGTAGTATGTTTAAGAGGAATATGAAGTAGTATGTTTAAGAGATATATGAAGTAGTATGTTTAAGATGAATATGAAGTAGTATGTTTAAGAGGAATATAAAGTAGTTTGTTTAAGAGGAATATGAAGTAGTATATTTAAGAGGACTATGAAGTAGTATATTTAAGAGGAACATGAAGTAGTATGTTTAAGAGGAATATGAAGTAGTATATTTAGGTGGAATATGAAGTAGTATGTTTAAGAGGAAAATGAAGTAGTATATTTAAGTGGAATATGAAGTACAATGCTTAAGAGGAATATGAAGTAGTATGTTTAAGAGGAATACGAAGTAGTATATTTGAGAGGAATATGAAGTAGTATGTTTAAGAGGAATATGAAGTAGTATATTTAAGAGGAATATGAAGTAGTATGTTTAAGAGGAATATGAAGTAGTATATTTAAAGGGAATATGAAGTAGTATGTTTAAGAGGAATATGAAGTAGTATGTTTGAGAGGAATGTGAAGTAGTATGTTTAAGAGGAATATGAAGTAGTATATTTAAGAGGAATGTGAAGTAGTATGCTTAAGAGGAATATGAAGTAGTTTGTTTAAGAGGAATACGAAGTAGTATATTTAAGAGGAATATGAAGTAGTATGTTTAAGAGGAATATGAAGTAGTATATTTAAGAGGAATATAAAGTAGTATGTTTAAGAGGAATATGAAGTAGTATGCTTAAGAGGAATATGAAGTAGTATGTTTAAGAGGAATATGAAGTAGTATGTTTAAGAGGAATATGAAGTAGTATGTTTAAGAGGAATATGAAGTAATATATTTAAGAGGAATATGAAGTAGTATATTTAAGAGGAATATGAAGTAGTATGTTTAAGAGGAATATGAAGTAGTATGTTTAAGAGGAATATGAAGTAGTATATTTAAGAGGAATATGAAGTAGTATATTTAAGAGGAATATGAAGTAGTATGTTTAAGAGGAATATGAAGTAGTATGTTTAAGAGGAATATGAAGTAGTATGTTTAAGAGGAATATGAAGTAGTATATTTAAGAGGAATATGAAGTAGTATGTTTAAGAGGAATGTGAAGTAGTATGTTTAAGAGGAATGTGAACTAGTATGTTTAAGAGGAATATGAAGTAGTATGTTTAAGAGGAATATGAAGTAGTATATTTAAGAGGAATATGAAGTAGTATGTTCAAGAGGAATATAAAGTAGTTTGTTTAAGAGGAATATGAAGTAGTATATTTAAGAGGAATATGAAGTAGTATGTTTAAGAGGAATATGAAGTAGTATGTTTAAGAGGAATATGAATTAGTATATTTAAGAGGAATACGAAGTAATATATTTAAGTGGAATATGAAGTAGTAAGTTTAAGAGGAATATGAAGTAGTATGTTTAAGAGGAATATGAAGTAGTATGTTTAAGAGGAATATGAAGTAGTATATTTAAGAGGAATATGAAGTAGTATGTTTAAGAGGAATATGAAGTAGTATATTTAAGAGGAATATGAAGTAGTATATTTAAGAGGAATACGAAGTAGTATATTTAAGAGGAATATGAAGTAGTATATTTAAGAGGAATATGAAGTAGTATATTTAAAGGGAATATGAAGTAGTATATTTAAGAGGAATATGAAGTAGTATGCTTAAGAGGAATATGAAGTAGTATGTTTAAGAGGAATATGAAGTAGTATGTTTAAGAGGAATATGAAGTAGTATGTTTAAGAGGAATATGAAATAGTATATTTAAGAGGAATATGAAGTAGTATGTTAAAGAGGAATATGAAGTAGTTTGTTTAAGAGGAATACGAAGTAGTATATTTAAGAGGAATATGAAGTAGTATGTTTAAGAGGAATATGAAGTAGTATATTTAAGAGGAATATAAAGTAGTACGTTTAAGAGGAATATGAAGTAGTATGCTTAAGAGGAATATGAAGTAGTATGTTTAAGAGGAATATGAAGTAGTATGTTTAAGAGGAATATGAAGTAGTATGTTTAAGAGGAATATGAAGTAATATATTTAAGAGGAATATGAAGTAGTATATTTAAGAGGAATATGAAGTAGTATGTTTAAGAGGAATATGAAGTAGTATGTTTAAAAGGAATATGAAGTAGTATATTTAAGAGGAATATGAAGTAGTATATTTAAGAGGAATATGAAGTAGTATGTTTAAGAGGAATATGAAGTAGTATGTTTAAGAGGAATATGAAGTAGTATGTTTAAGAGGAATATGAAGTAGTATATTTAAGAGGAATATGAAGTAGTATGTTTAAGAGGAATGTGAAGTAGTATGTTTAAGAGGAATGTGAACTAGTATGTTTAAGAGGAATATGAAGTAGTATGTTTAAGAGGAATATGAAGTAGTATATTTAAGAGGAATATGAAGTAGTATGTTCAAGAGGAATATAAAGTAGTTTGTTTAAGAGGAATATGAAGTAGTATATTTAAGAGGAATATGAAGTAGTATGTTTAAGAGGAATATGAAGTAGTATGTTTAAGAGGAATATGAATTAGTATATTTAAGAGGAATACGAAGTAGTATATTTAAGTGGAATATGAAGTAGTAAGTTTAAGAGGAATATGAAGTAGTATGTTTAAGAGGAATATGAAGTAGTATGTTTAAGAGGAATATGAAGTAGTATATTTAAGAGGAATATGAAGTAGTATGTTTAAGAGGAATATGAAGTAGTATATTTAAGAGGAATATGAAGTAGTATATTTAAGAGGAATACGAAGTAGTATATTTAAGAGGAATATGAAGTAGTATATTTAAGAGGAATATGAAGTAGTATATTTAAAGGGAATATGAAGTAGTATATTTAAGAGGAATATGAAGTAGTATGCTTAAGAGGAATATGAAGTAGTATGTTTAAGACGAATATGAAGTAGTATGTTTAAGAGGAATATGAAGTAGTATGTTTAAGAGGAATATGAAATAGTATATTTAAGAGGAATATGAAGTAGTATGTTTAAGAGGAATATGAAGCAGTATGTTTAAGAGGAATATGAAGTAGTATGTTTAAGAGATATATGAAGTAGTATGTTTAAGAGGAATATGAAGTAGTATGTTTAAGAGGAATATGAAGTAGTATGTTTAAGAGGAATATGAAGTAGTATGTTTAAGAGAAATATGAAGTAGCATGTTTAAGAGGAATATGAAGCAGTATGTTTAAGAGGAATATGAAGTAGTATATTTAAGAGGAATATGAAGTAGTATGTTTAAGAGGAATATGAAGTAGTATATTTAAGAGGAATATGAAGCAGCATGTTTAAGAGGAATATGAAGTAGTATGTTTAAGAGGAATATGAAGTAGTATGCTTAAAAGGAATATGAAGTAGTATGTTTAAGAGGAATATGAAGTAGTATATTTAAGAGGAATATGAAGTAGTATGTTTAAGAGGAATGTGAAGTAGTATGTTTAAGAGGAATATGAAGTAGTATTTTTAAGAAAATATGAAGTAGTATGTTTAAGAGGAATATGAAGGAGTATGCTTAAGAGGAATATGAAGTAGTATGTTTAAGAGGAATACGAAGTAGTATATTTAAGAGGAATATGAAGAAGTATGTTTAAGAGGAATATGAAGTAGTATGTTTAAGAGGAATATGAAGTTGTATGTGTAAGAGGAATATGAAGCAGTATGTTTAAGAGGAATATGAAGTTGTATGTGTAAGAGGAATATGAAGCAGTATGTTTAAGAGGAATATGAAGTAGTTTATTTAAGAGGAATATGAAGTAGTATGTTTAAGAGGAATATGAAGTAGTATGCTTAAGAGGAATATGAAGTAGTATGTTTAAGAGGAATATGAAGTAGTATGCTTAAGAGGAATATGAAGTAGTATGTTTAAGAGGAATATGAAGTAGTATGTTTAAGAGGAATATGAAGTAGTATATTTAAGAGGAATATGAAGTAGTATGTTTAAGAGGAATATTAAGTAGTATGTTTAAGAGGAATATGAAGCAGTATGTTTAAGAGGAATACGAAGTAGTATATTTAAGTGGAATATGAAGTAGTATGCTTAAGAGGAATATGAAGTAGTATGTTTAAGAGTAATGTGAAGTAGTATATTTAAGATGAATATGAAGTATTATATTTAAGAGGAATATGAAGTAGTATGTTTAAGAAAAATATGAAGCAGTATGTTTAAGAGGAATATGAAGGAGTATGTTTAAGAGGAATATGAAGTAGTATGTTTAAGAGGAAGTAGTATATTTAAAGGGAATATGAAGAAGTATATTTAAGAGGAATATGAAGTAGTATGTTTAAGAGGAATATGAAGTAGTATGCTTAAGAGGAATATGAAGTAGTATGTTTAAGAGGAATATGAAGTAGTATGTGTAAAAGGAATATGAAGTAGTATGTTTAAGAGGAATATGAAGAAGTATATTTAAGAGGAATATGAAGTAGTATGTTTAAGAGGAATATGAAGTAGTATGTTTAAGAGGAATATGAAGTAGTATGTTTAAGAGGAATATGAAGTAGTATGCTTAAAAGGAATATGAAGTAGTATGTTTAAGAGGAATATGAAGAAGTATATTTAAGAGGAATATGAAGTAGTATGTTTAAGAGGAATATGAAGTAGTATGTTTAAGAGGAATATGAAGTAGTATGTTTAAGAGGAATATGAAGTAGTATATTTAAGAGATATATGAAGTAGTATGTTTAAGAGGAATATGAAGTAGTATGTTTAAGAAGAATATGAAGTGGTTTGTTTAAGAGGAATATGAAGTAGTATGTTTAAGAGGAATATGAAGTAGTATGTTTAAGAGGAATATGAAGTAGTATGCTTAAGAGGAATATGAAGTAGTATGTTTAAGAGGAATACGAAGTAGTATATTTAAGAGGAATATGAAGCAGTATGTTTAAGAGGAATAAGAAGTAGTATATTTAAGAGGAATATGAAGTAGTATGCTTAAGAGGAATATGAAGTAGTATGCTTAAGAGGAACATGAAGTAGTATGTTTAAGAGGAATATGAAGTAGTATGTTTAAGAGGAATATGAAGTAGTATATTTAAGAGGAATATGAAGTAGTATGTTTAAGAGGAATGTGAAGTAGTATGTTTAAGAGGAATATGAAGTAGTATGTTTAAGAGGAATATGAAGCAGTATGTTTAAGAGGAATATGAAGTAGTATGCTTAAGAGGAATATGAAGTAGTATGCTTAAGAGGAACATGAAGTAGTATGTTTAAGAGGAATATGAAGTAGTATGTTTAAGAGGAATATGAAGTAGTATATTTAAGAGGAATATGAAGTAGTATGTTTAAGAGGAATGTGAAGTAGTATGTTTAAGAGGAATATGAAGTAGTATGTTTAAGAGGAATATGAAGCAGTATGTTTAAGAGGAATATGAAGTAGTATGTTTAAGAGGAATATTAAGTAGTATGTTTAAGAGGAATATGAAGCAGTATGTTTAAGAGGAATACGAAGTAGTATATTTAAGTGGAATATGAAGTAGTCTGCTAAGAGGAATATGAAGTACTATGTTTAAGAGTAATGTGAAGTAGTATATTATAGATGAATATGAAGTGTTATATTTACGAGGAATATGAAGTAGTATGTTTAAGAGGAATATGAAGCAGTATGTTTAAGAGGAATATGAAGTAGTATGTTTAAGAGGAATATGAAGTAGTATGTTTAAGAGGAATATGAAGTAGTATATTTAAAGGGAATATGAAGAAGTATATTTAAGAGGAATATGAAGTAGTATGTTTAAGAGGAATATGAAGTAGTATGCTTAAGAGGAATATGAAGTAGTATGTTTAAGAGGAATATGAAGTAGTATGTGTAAAAGGAATATGAAGTAGTATGTTTAACATGAATATGAAGTAGTATGTTTAAGAGATATATGAAGTAGTATGTTTAAGAGGAATATGAAGTAGTATGTTTAAGAAGAATATGAAGTAGTTTGTTTAAGAGGAATATGAAATAGTATGTTTAAGAGGAATATGAAGTAGTATGTTTAAGAGGAATATGAAGTAGTATGCTTAAGAGGAATATGAAGTAGTATGTTTAAGAGGAATACGAAGTAGTATATTTAAGAGGAATATGAAGTAGTATGTTTAAGAGGAATAAGAAGTAGTATATTTAAGAGGAATATGAAGCAGTATGTTTAAGAGGAATATGAAGTAGTATATTTAAGAGGAACATGAAGTAGTATGTTTAAGAGGAATATGAAGTAGTATGTTTAAGAGGAATATGAAGTAGTATATTTAAGAGGAATATGAAGTAGTATATTTAAGAGGAATATGGAGTAGTATATTTAAGAGGAATATGAAGTAGTATGTTTAAGAGGAATGTGAAGTAGTATGGTTAAGAGGAATATGAAGCAGTATGTTTAAGAGGAATATGAAGTAGTATGTTTAAGAGGAACATGAAGTAGTATGTTTAAGAGGAATATGAAGCAGTATGTTTAAGAGGAATACGAAGTAGTATATTTAAGTGGACTATGAAGTAGTATGCTGAAGAGGAATATGAAGTAGTATGTTTAAGAGGAATATGAAGTAGTATATTTAAAGGGAATATGAAGAAGTATATTTAAGAGGAATATGAAGTAGTATGTTTAAGAGGAATATGAAGTAGTATGCTTAAGAGGAATATGAAGTAGTATGTTTAAGAGGAATATTAAGTAGTATGTGTAAAATGAATATGAAGTAGTATGTTTAAGAGGAATATGAAGTAGTATATTTAAGAGGAATATGAAGTAATATGTTTAAGAGGAATATGAAGTAGTATGTTTAAGAGGAATATGAAGTAGTATGTTTAAGAGGAATATGAAGTAGTATATTTAAGAGATATATGAAGTAGTATGTTTAAGAGGAATATGAAGTAGTATGTTTAAGAAGAATATGAAGTAGTTTGTTTAAGAGGAATATGAAGTAGTATGTTTAAGAGGAATATGAAGTAGTATGTTTAAGAGGAATATGAAGTAGTATGCTTAAGAGGAATATGAAGTAGTATGTTTAAGAGAAATACGAAGTAGTATATTTAAGAGGAATATGAAGCAGTATGTTTAAGAGGAATAAGAAGTAGTATATTTAAGAGGAATATGAAGTAGTATGCTTAAGAGGAATATGAAGTAGTATGCTTAAGAGGAACATGAAGTAGTATGTTTAAGAGGAATATGAAGTAGTATGTTTAAGAGGAATATGAAGTAGTATGCTTAAGAGGAATATGAAGTGGTATGTTTAAGAGGAATATGAAGCAGTATGTTTAGGAGGAATATGAAGTAGTATGCTTAAGAGGAATATGAAGTAGTATGCTTAAGAGGAACATGAAGTAGTATGTTTAAGAGGAATATGAAGTAGTATGTTTAAGAGGAATATGAAGCAGTATGTTTAAGAGGAATATGAAGTAGTATGTTTAAGAGGAATATTAAGTAGTATGTTTAAGATTAATATGAAGCAGTATGTTTAAGAGGAATACGAAGTAGTATATTTAAGTGGAATATGAAGTAGTCTGCTAAGAGGAATATGAAGTAGTATGTTTAAGAGTAATGTGAAGTAGTATATTATAGATGAATATGAAGTGTTATATTTAAGAGGAATATGAAGTAGTATGTTTAAGAGGAATATGAAGCAGTATGTTTAAGAGGAATATGAAGTAGTATGTTTAAGAGGAATATGAAGTAGTATGTTTAAGAGGAATATGAAGTAGTATATTTAAAGGGAATATGAAGAAGTATATTTAAGAGGAATATGAAGTAGTATGTTTAAGAGGAATATGAAGTAGTATGCTTAAGAGGAATATGAAGTAGTATGCTTAAGAGGAACATGAAGTAGTATGTTTAAGAGGAATATGAAGTAGTATGTTTAAGAGGAATATGAAGTAGTATGTTTAAGAGATATATGAAGTAGTATGTTTAAGAGGAATATGAAGTAGTATGTTTAAGAAGAATATGAAGTAGTTTGTTTAAGAGGAATATGAAGTAGTATGCTTAAGAGGAATATGAAGTAGTATGTTTAAGAGGAATACGAAGTAGTATATTTAAGAGGAATATGAAGTAGTATGTTTAAGAGGAATAAGAAGTAGTATATTTAAGAGGAATATGAAGTAGTATGTTTAAGAGGAATATGAAGTAGTATGCTTAAGAGGAACATGAAGTAGTATGTTTAAGAGGAATATGAAGTAGTATGTTTAAGAGGAATATGAAGTAGTATATTTAAGAGGAATATGAAGTAGTATATTTAAGAGGAATATGGAGTAGTATATTTAAGAGGAATATGAAGTAGTATGTTTAAGAGGAATGTGAAGTAGTATGGTTAAGAGGAATATGAAGCAGTATGTTTAAGAGGAATATGAAGTAGTATGTTTAAGAGGAACATGAAGTAGTATGTTTAAGAGGAATATGAAGCAGTATGTTTAAGAGGAATACGAAGTAGTATATTTAAGTGGACTATGAAGTAGTATGCTGAAGAGGAATATGAAGTAGTATGTTTAAAAGGAATATGAAGTAGTATATTTAAAGGGAATATGAAGTAGTATGTTTAAGAGGAATATGAAGTAGTATATTTAAGAGGAATATGAAGTATTATGTTTAAGAGGAATATGAAGTAGTATGTTTAAGAGGAATATGAAGCAGTATGTTTAAGAGGAATACGAAGTAGTATATTTAAGTGGACTATGAAGTAGTATGCTGAAGAGGAATATGAAGTAGTATGTTTAAGAGGAATATGAAGTAGTATGTTTAAGAGGAATATGAAGTAGTATGTTTAAGAGATATATGAAGTAGTATGTTTAAGAGGAATATGAAGTAGTATGTTTAAGAGATATATGAAGTAGTATGTTTAAGATGAATATGAAGTAGTATGTTGAATAGGAATATAAAGTAGTTTGTTTAAGAGGAATATGAAGTAGTATATTTAGGAGGAATATGAAGTAGTATATTTAAGAGGAATATGAAGTAGTATGTTTAAGAGGAATATGAAGTAGTATTTTTAAGAGGAATATGAAGTAGTATGTTTAAGAGGAACATGAAGTAGTATGTTTAAGAGGAAAATGAAGTAGTATATTTAAGTGGAATATGAAGTAGTATGCTTAAGAGGAATATGAAGTAGTATGTTTAAGAGAAATACGAAGTAGTATATTTAAGAGGAATATGAAGTAGTATGTTTAAGAGGAATATGAAGTAGTATATTTAAGAGGAATATGAAGTAGTATGTTTAAGAGGAATATGAAGTAGTATATTTAAGAGGAATATAAAGCAGTATGTTTAAGAGGAATATGAAGTAGTATGTTTAAGAGGAATATGAAGTAGTATGTTTAAGAGGAATATGAAGTAGTATATTTAAAGGGAATATGAAGAAGTATATTTAAGAGGAATATGAAGTAGTATGTTTAAGAGGAATATGAAGTAGTATATTTAAGAGGAATATGAAGTAGTATGTTTAAGAGGAATATGAAGTAGTATGCTTAAGAGGAATATGAAGTAGTATGTTTAAGAGGAATACGAAGTAGTATATTTAAGAGTAATATGAATTAGTATGTTTAAGAGGAATATGAAGTAGTATATTTAAGAGGAATATGAAGTAGTATGTTTAAGAGGAATATGAAGTAGTATGCTTAAAAGGAATATGAAGTAGTATGTTTAAGAGTAATGTCAAGTAGTATATTTAAGATGAATATGAAGTATTATATTTAAGAGGAATATGAAGTAGTATGTTTAAGAGGAATATGAAGCAGTATGTTTAAGAGGAATATGAAGTAGTATGTTTAAGAGGAATATGAAGTAGTATGTTTAAGAGGAATATGAAGTAGTATATTTAAAGGGAATATGAAGAAGTATATTTAAGAGGAATATGAAGTAGTATGTTTAAGAGGAATATGAAGTAGTATGCTTAAGAGGAATATGAAGTAGTATGTTTAAGAGGAATATGAAGTAGTTTGTGTAAAAGGAATATGAAGTAGTATGTTTAAGAGGAATATGAAGTAGTATATTTAAGAGGAATATGAAGTAGTATGTTTAAGAGGAATATGAAGTAGTATGTTTAAGAGGAATATGAAGTAGTATGTTTAAGAGGAATATGAAGTAGTATGTTTAAGAGATATATGAAGTAGTATGTTTAAGAGGAATATGAAGTAGTATGTTTAAGAAGAATATGAAGTAGTTTGTTTAAGAGGAATATGAAGTAGTATGTTTAAGAGGAATATGAAGTAGTATGTTTAAGAGGAATATGATGTAGTATGCTTAAGAGGAATATGTAGTAGTATGTTTAAGAGGAATACAAAGTAGTATATTTAAGAGGAAAATGAAGTAGTATGTTTAAGAGGAATAAGAAGTAGTATATTTAAAAGGAATATGAAGTAGTATGTTTAAGAGGAATATGAAGTAGTATGCTTAAGAGGAACATGAAGTAGTATGTTTAAGAGGAATATGAAGTAGTATGTTTAAGAGGAATATGAAGTAGTATATTTAAGAGGAATATGAAGTAGTATATTTAAGAGGAATATGGAGTAGTATATTTAAGAGGAATATGAAGTAGTATGTTTAAGAGGAATGTGAAGTAGTATATTTAAGAGGAATATGAAGTAGTATGTTTAAGAGGAATATGAAGCAGTATGTTTTAGAGGAATATGAAGTAGTATGTTTAAGAGGAATATTAAGTAGTATGTTTAAGAGGAATATGAAGCAGTATGTTTAAGAGGAATACGAAGTAGTATATTTAAGTGGAATATGAAGTAGTCTGCTAAGAGGAATATGAAGTAGTATGCTTAAGAGTAATGTGAAGTAGTATATTGTAGATGAATATGAAGTATTATATTTAAGAGGAATATGAAGTAGTATGTTTAAGAGGAATATGAAGCAGTATGTTTAAGAGGAATATGAAGTAGTATGTTTAAGAGGAATATGAAGTAGTATGTTTAAGAGGAATATGAAGTAGTATATTTAAAGGGAATTTGAAGAAGTATATTTAAGAGGAATATGAATTAGTATGTTTAAGAGGAATATGAAAAAGTATGCTTAAGAGGAATATGAAGTAGTATGTTTAAGAGGAATATGAAGTAGTATGTGTAAAAGGAATATGAAGTATTATGTTTAAGAGGAATATGAAGTAGTATATTTAAAAGGAATATGAAGTAGTATGTTTAAGAGGAATATGAAGTAGTATGTTTAAGAGGAATACGAAGTAGTATGCTTAAGAGGAATATAAAGTAGTATGTTTAAGAGGAATATGAAGTAGTATGTTTAAGAGGAATATGAAGTAGTATATTTAAGAGGAATATGAAGTAGTATATTTAAGAGGAATATGGAGTAGTATATTTAAGAGGAATATGAAGTAGTATGTTTAAGAGGAATGTGAAGTAGTATGTTTAAGAGGAATATGACGCAGTATGTTTAAGAGGAATATGAAGTAGTATGTTTAAGAGGAACATGAAGTAGTATGTTTAAGAGGAATATGAAGCAGTATGTTAAAGAGGAATACGAAGTAGTATATTTAAGTGGAATATGAAGTAGTATGCTTAAGAGGAATATGAAGTAGTATGTTTAAGAGGAATATGAACTAGTATATTTAAAGGGAATATGAAGAAGTATATTTAAGAGGAATATGAAGTAGTATGTTTAAGAGGAATATGAAGTAGGATGCTTAAGAGGAATATGAAGTAGTATGTTTAAGAGGAATATGAAGTAGTATGTGTAAAATGAATATGAAGTAGTATGTTTAAGAGGAATATGAAGTAGTATATTTAAGAGGAATATGAAGTAATATGTTTAAGAGAAATATGAAGTAGTATGTTTAAGAGGAATATGAAGTAGTATGTTTAAGAGGAATATGAAGTAGTATATTTAAGAGATATATGAAGTAGTATGTTTAAGAGGAATATGAAGTAGTATGTTTAAGAGATATATGAAGTAGTATGTTTAAGATGAATATGAAGTAGTATGTTGAAGAGGAATATAAAGTAGTTTGTTTAAGAGGAATATGAAGTAGTATATTTACGAGGAATATGAAATAGTATATTTAAGAGGAATATGAAGTTATGTGTTTAAGAGGAATATGAAGTAGTATATTTAAGAGGAATATGAAGTAGTATGTTTAAGAGGAACATGAAGTTGTATGTTTAAGAGGAAAATGAAGTAGTATATTTAAGTGGAATATGAAGTAGTATGCTTAAGAGGAATATGAAGTAGTATGTTTAAGAGGAATACAAAGTAGTATATTTAAGAGGAATATGAAGTAGTATGTTTAAGAGGAATATGAAGTAGTATATTTAAGAGGAATATGAAGTAGTATGTTTAAGAGGAATATGAAGTAGTATATTTAAAGGGAATATGAAGAAGTATATTTAAGAGGAATATGAAGTAGTATGTTTAAGAGGAATGTGAAGTAGTATGTTTAAGAGGAATATGAAGTAGTATGTTTTAGAGGAATATGAAGCAGTATGTTTAAGAGGAATATGAAGTAGTATGTTTAAGAGGAATATTAAGTAGTATGTTTAAGAGGAATATGAAGCAGTATGATTAAGAGGAATACGAAGTAGTATATTTAAGTGGAATATGAAGTAGTCTGCTAAGAAGAATATGAAGTAGTATGTTTAAGAGGAACATGAAGTAGTATGTTTAAGAGGAAAATGAAGTAGTATATTTAAGTGGAATATGAAGTAGTATGCTTAAGAGGAATATGAAGTAGTATATTTAAGTGGAATATGAAGTAGTATGCTTAAGAGGAATATGAAGTAGTATGTTTAAGAGGAATACGAAGTAGTATATTTAAGAGGAATATGAAGTAGTATGTTTAAGAGGAATATGAAGTAGTATATTTAAGAGGAATATGAAGTAGTATGTTTAAGAGGAATATGAAGTAGTATATTTAAAGGGAATATGAAGAAGTATATTTAAGAGGAATATGAAGTAGTATGTTTAAGAGGAATATGAAGTAGTATGCTTAAGAGGAATATGAAGTAGTATGTTTAAGAGGAATATGAAGTAGTATGTGTAAAAGGAATATGAAGTAGTATGTTTAAGAGGAATATGAAGTAGTATATTTAAGAGAAATATGAAGTAGTATGTTTAAGAGGAATATGAAGTAGTATGTTTAATAGGAATATGAAGTAGTATGTTTAACAGGAATATGAAGTAGTATGTTTAAGATATAAATCAAGTAGTATGTTTAAGAGGAATATGAAGTAGTATGTTTAAGAAGAATATGAAGTAGTTTGTTTAAGAGGAATATGAAGTAGTATGTTTAAGAGGAATATGAAGTAGTATGGTTAAGAGGAATATGAAGTAGTATGTTTAAGAGGAACATGAAGTAGTATGTTTAAGAGGAAAATGAAGTAGTATATTTAAGTGGAATATGAAGTAGTATGCTTAAGAGGAATATGAAGTAGTATGTTTAAGAGAAATACGAAGTAGTATATTTAAGAGGAATATGAAGTAGTATGTTTAAGAGGAATATGAAGTAGTATATTTAAGAGGAATATGAAGTAGTATGTTTAGGAGGAATATGAAGTAGTATATTTAAGAGGAATATAAAGCAGTATGTTTAAGAGGAATATGAAGTAGTATGTTTAAGAGGAATATGAAGTAGTATGTTTAAGAGGAATATGAAGTAGTATATTTAAAGGGAATATGAAGAAGTATATTTAAGAGGAATATGAAGTAGTATGTTTAAGAGGAATATGAAGTAGTATATTTAAGAGGAATATGAAGTAGTATGTTTAAGAGGAATATGAAGTAGTATGCTTAAGAGGAATATGAAGTAGTATGTTTAAGAGGAATACGAAGTAGTATATTTAAGAGTAATATGAATTAGTATGTTTAAGAGGAATATGAAGTAGTATATTTAAGAGGAATATGAAGTAGTATGTTTAAGAGGAATATGAAGTAGTATGCTTAAAAGGAATATGAAGTAGTATGTTTAAGAGTAATGTCAAGTAGTATATTTAAGATGAATATGAAGTATTATATTTAAGAGGAATATGAAGTAGTATGTTTAAGAGGAATATGAAGCAGTATGTTTAAGAGGAATATGAAGTAGTATGTTTAAGAGGAATATGAAGTAGTATGTTTAAGAGGAATATGAAGTAGTATATTTAAAGGGAATATGAAGAAGTATATTTAAGAGGAATATGAAGTAGTATGTTTAAGAGGAATATGAAGTAGTATGCTTAAGAGGAATATGAAGTAGTATGTTCAAGAGGAATATGAAGTAGTTTGTGTAAAAGGAATATGAAGTAGTATGTTTAAGAGGAATATGAAGTAGTATATTTAAGAGGAATATGAAGTAGTATGTTTAAGAGGAATATGAAGTAGTATGTTTAAGAGGAATATGAAGTAGTATGTTTAAGAGGAATATGAAGTAGTATGTTTAAGAGATATATGAAGTAGTATGTTTAAGAGGAATATGAAGTAGTATGTTTAAGAAGAATATGAAGTAGTTTGTTTAAGAGGAATATGAAGTAGTATGTTTAAGAGGAATATGAAGTAGTATGTTTAAGAGGAATATGATGTAGTATGCTTAAGAGGAATATGTAGTAGTATGTTTAAGAGGAATACAAAGTAGTATATTTAAGAGGAAAATGAAGTAGTATGTTTAAGAGGAATAAGAAGTAGTATATTTAAAAGGAATATGAAGTAGTATGTTTAAGAGGAATATGAAGTAGTATGCTTAAGAGGAACATGAAGTAGTATGTTTAAGAGGAATATGAAGTAGTATGTTTAAGAGGAATATGAAGTAGTATATTTAAGAGGAATATGAAGTAGTATATTTAAGAGGAATATGGAGTAGTATATTTAAGAGGAATATGAAGTAGTATGTTTAAGAGGAATGTGAAGTAGTATATTTAAGAGGAATATGAAGTAGTATGTTTAAGAGGAATATGAAGCAGTATGTTTTAGAGGAATATGAAGTAGTATGTTTAAGAGGAATATTAAGTAGTATGTTTAAGAGGAATATGAAGCAGTATGTTTAAGAGGAATACGAAGTAGTATATTTAAGTGGAATATGAAGTAGTCTGCTAAGAGGAATATGAAGTAGTATGCTTAAGAGTAATGTGAAGTAGTATATTGTAGATGAATATGAAGTATTATATTTAAGAGGAATATGAAGTAGTATGTTTAAGAGGAATATGAAGCAGTATGTTTAAGAGGAATATGAAGTAGTATGTTTAAGAGGAATATGAAGTAGTATGTTTAAGAGGAATATGAAGTAGTATATTTAAAGGGAATTTGAAGAAGTATATTTAAGAGGAATATGAATTAGTATGTTTAAGAGGAATATGAAGTAGTATGCTTAAGAGGAATATGAAGTAGTATGTTTAAGAGGAATATGAAGTAGTATGTGTAAAAGGAATATGAAGTATTATGTTTAAGAGGAATATGAAGTAGTATATTTAAAAGGAATATGAAGTAGTATGTTTAAGAGGAATATGAAGTAGTATGTTTAAGAGGAATACGAAGTAGTATGCTTAAGAGGAATATAAAGTAGTATGTTTAAGAGGAATATGAAGTAGTATGTTTAAGAGGAATATGAAGTAGTATATTTAAGAGGAATATGAAGTAGTATATTTAAGAGGAATATGGAGTAGTATATTTAAGAGGAATATGAAGTAGTATGTTTAAGAGGAATGTGAAGTAGTATGTTTAAGAGGAATATGACGCAGTATGTTTAAGAGGAATATGAAGTAGTATGTTTAAGAGGAACATGAAGTAGTATGTTTAAGAGGAATATGAAGCAGTATGTTAAAGAGGAATACGAAGTAGTATATTTAAGTGGAATATGAAGTAGTATGCTTAAGAGGAATATGAAGTAGTATGTTTAAGAGGAATATGAACTAGTATATTTAAAGGGAATATGAAGAAGTATATTTAAGAGGAATATGAAGTAGTATGTTTAAGAGGAATATGAAGTAGGATGCTTAAGAGGAATATGAAGTAGTATGTTTAAGAGGAATATGAAGTAGTATGTGTAAAATGAATATGAAGTAGTATGTTTAAGAGGAATATGAAGTAGTATATTTAAGAGGAATATGAAGTAATATGTTTAAGAGAAATATGAAGTAGTATGTTTAAGAGGAATATGAAGTAGTATGTTTAAGAGGAATATGAAGTAGTATATTTAAGAGATATATGAAGTAGTATGTTTAAGAGGAATATGAAGTAGTATGTTTAAGAGATATATGAAGTAGTATGTTTAAGATGAATATGAAGTAGTATGTTGAAGAGGAATATAAAGTAGTTTGTTTAAGAGGAATATGAAGTAGTATATTTAGGAGGAATATGAAATAGTATATTTAAGAGGAATATGAAGTTATGTGTTTAAGAGGAATATGAAGTAGTATATTTAAGAGGAATATGAAGTAGTATGTTTAAGAGGAACATGAAGTTGTATGTTTAAGAGGAAAATGAAGTAGTATATTTAAGTGGAATATGAAGTAGTATGCTTAAGAGGAATATGAAGTAGTATGTTTAAGAGGAATACAAAGTAGTATATTTAAGAGGAATATGAAGTAGTATGTTAAAGAGGAATATGAAGTAGTATATTTAAGAGGAATATGAAGTAGTATGTTTAAGAGGAATATGAAGTAGTATATTTAAAGGGAATATGAAGAAGTATATTTAAGAGGAATATGAAGTAGTATGTTTAAGAGGAATGTGAAGTAGTATGTTTAAGAGGAATATGAAGTAGTATGTTTTAGAGGACTATGAAGCAGTATGTTTAAGAGGAATATGAAGTAGTATGTTTAAGAGGAATATTAAGTAGTATGTTTAAGAGGAATATGAAGCAGTATGATTAAGAGGAATACGAAGTAGTATATTTAAGTGGAATATGAAGTAGTCTGCTAAGAAGAATATGAAGTAGTATGTTTAAGAGGAACATGAAGTAGTATGTTTAAGAGGAAAATGAAGTAGTATATTTAAGTGGAATATGAAGTAGTATGCTTAAGAGGAATATGAAGTAGTATATTTAAGTGGAATATGAAGTAGTATGCTTAAGAGGAATATGAAGTAGTATGTTTAAGAGGAATACGAAGTAGTATATTTAAGAGGAATATGAAGTAGTATGTTTAAGAGGAATATGAAGTAGTATATTTAAGAGGAATATGAAGTAGTATGTTTAAGAGGAATATGAAGTAGTATATTTAAAGGGAATATGAAGAAGTATATTTAAGAGGAATATGAAGTAGTATGTTTAAGAGGAATATGAAGTAGTATGCTTAAGAGGAATATGAAGTAGTATGTTTAAGAGGAATATGAAGTAGTATGTGTAAAAGGAATATGAAGTAGTATGTTTAAGAGGAATATGAAGTAGTATATTTAAGAGAAATATGAAGTAGTATGTTTAAGAGGAATATGAAGTAGTATGTTTAATAGGAATATGAAGTAGTATGTTTAACAGGAATATGAAGTAGTATGTTTAAGATATAAATCAAGTAGTATGTTTAAGAGGAATATGAAGTAGTATGTTTAAGAAGAATATGAAGTAGTTTGTTTAAGAGGAATATGAAGTAGTATGTTTAAGAGGAATATGAAGTAGTATGGTTAAGAGGAATATGAAGTAGTATGCTGAAGAGGAATATGAAATAGTATGTTTAAGAGGAATACGAAGTAGTATATTTAAGAGGAATATGAAGTAGTATGTTTAAGAGAAATAAGAAGTAGTATATTTAAGAGGAATATGAAGTAGTATGTTTAAGAGGAATATGAAGTAGTATGCTTAAGAGGAACATGAAGTAGTATGTTTAAGAGGAATATGAAGTAGTTTGTGTAAAAGGAATATGAAGTAGTATGTTTAAGAGGAATATGAAGTAGTATATTTAAGAGGAATATGAAGTAGTATGTTTAAGAGGAATATGAAGTAGTATGTTTAAGAGAAATATGAAGTAGTATGTTTAAGAGGAATATGAAGTAGTATGTTTAAGAGATATATGAAGTAGTATGTTTAAGAGGAATATGAAGTAGTATGTTTAAGAAGAATATGAAGTAGTTTGTTTAAGAGGAATATGAAGTAGTATGTTTAAGAGGAATATGAAGTAGTATGTTTAAGAGGAATATGAAGTAGTATGCTTAAGAGGAATATGTAGTAGTACGTTTAAGAGGAATACGAAGTAGTATATTTAAGAGGAATATGAAGTAGTATGTTTAAGAGGAATAAGAAGTAGTATATTTAAAAGGAATATGAAGTAGTATGTTTAAGAGGAATATGAAGTAGTATGCTTAAGAGGAACATGAAGTAGTATGTTTAAGAGGAATATGAAGTAGTATGTTTAAGAGGAATATGAAGTAGTATATTTAAGAGGAATATGAAGTAGTATATTTAAGAGGAATATGGAGTAGTATATTTAAGAGGAATATGAAGTAGTATGTTTAAGAGGAATGTGAAGTAGTATATTTAAGAGGAATATGAAGTAGTATGTTTAAGAGGAATATGAAGCAGTATGTTTAAGAGGAATATGAAGTAGTATGTTTAAGAGGAATATTAAGTAGTATGTTTAAGAGGAATATGAAGCAGTATGTTTAAGAGGAATACGAAGTAGTATATTTAAGTGGAATATGAAGTAGTCTGCTAAGAGGAATATGAAGTAGTATGTTTAAGAGTAATGTGAAGTAGTATATTATAGATGAATATGAAGTATTATATTTAAGAGGAATATGAAGTAGTATGTTTAAGAGGAATATGAAGCAGTATGTTTAAGAGGAATATGAAGTAGTATGTTTAAGAGGAATATGAAGTAGTATGTTTAAGAGTAATATGAAGTAGTATATTTAAAGGGAATATGAAGAAGTATATTTAAGAGGAATATGAATTAGTATGTTTAAGAGGAATATGAAGTAGTATGCTTAAGAGGAATATGATGTAGTATGTTTAAGAGGAATATGAAGTAGTATGTGTAAAAGGAATATGAAGTATTATGTTTAAGAGGAATATGAAGTAGTATATTTAAAAGGAATATGAAGTAGTATGTTTAAGAGGAATATGAAGTAGTATGTTTAAGAGGAATACGAAGTAGTATGCTTAAGAGGAATATAAAGTAGTATGTTTAAGAGGAATATGAAGTAGTATGTTTAAGAGGAATATGAAGTAGTATATTTAAGAGGAATATGAAGTAGTATATTTAAGAGGAATATGGAGTAGTATATTTAAGAGGAATATGAAGTAGTATGTTTAAGAGGAATGTGAAGTAGTATGTTTAAGAGGAATATGACGCAGTATGTTTAAGAGGAATATGAAGTAGTATGTTTAAGAGGAACATGAAGTAGTATGTTTAAGAGGAATATGAAGCAGTATGTTTAAGAGGAATACGAAGTAGTATATTTAAGTGGAATATGAAGTAGTATGCTTAAGAGGAATATGAAGTAGTATGTTTAAGAGGAATATGAAGTAGTATATTTAAAGGGAATATGAAGAAGTATATTTAAGAGGAATATGAAGTAGTATGTTTAAGAGGAATATGAAGTAGTATGCTTAAGAGGAATATGAAGTAGTATGTTTAAGAGGAATATGAAGTAGTATGTGTAAAATGAATATGAAGTAGTATGTTTAAGAGGAATATGAAGTAGTATATTTAAGAGGAATATGAAGTAATATGTTTAAGAGAAATATGAAGTAGTATGTTTAAGAGGAATATGAAGTAGTATGTTTAAGAGGAATATGAAGTAGTATATTTAAGAGATATATGAAGTAGTATGTTTAAGAGGAATATGAAGTAGTATGTTTAAGAGATATATGAAGTAGTATGTTTAAGATGAATATGAAGTAGTATGTTGAAGAGGAATATAAAGTAGTTTGTTTAAGAGGAATATGAAGTAGTATATTTAGGAGGAATATGAAATAGTATATTTAAGAGGAATATGAAGTAATGTGTTTAAGAGGAATATGAAGTAGTATATTTAAGAGGAATATGAAGTAGTGTGTTTAAGAGGAACATGAAGTAGTATGTTTAAGAGGAAAATGAAGTAGTATATTTAAGTGGAATATGAAGTAGTATGCTTAAGAGGAATATGAAGTAGTATGTTTAAGAGGAATACAAAGTAGTATATTTAAGAGGAATATGAAGTAGTATGTTTAAGAGGAATATGAAGTAGTATATTTAAGAGAAATATGAAGTAGTATGTTTAAGAGGAATATGAAGTAGTATATTTAAAGGGAATATGAAGAAGTATATTTAAGAGGAATATGAAGTAGTATGTTTAAGAGGAATGTGAAGTAGTATGTTTAAGAGGAATATGAAGTAGTATGTTTTAGAGGAATATGAAGCAGTATGTTTAAGAGGAATATGAAGTAGTATGTTTAAGAGGAATATTAAGTAGTATGTTTAAGAAGAATATGAAGCAGTATGTTTAAGAGGAATACGAAGTAGTATATTCAAGTGGAATATGAAGTAGTCTGCTAAGAGGAATATGAAGTAGTATGTTTAAGAGGAACATGAAGTAGTATGTTTAAGAGGAAAATGAAGTAGTATATTTAAGTGGAATATGAAGTAGTATGCTTAAGAGGAATATGAAGTAGTATATTTAAGTGGAATATGAAGTAGTATGCTTAAGAGGAATATGAAGTAGTATGTTTAAGAGGAATACGAAGTAGTATATTTAAGAGGAATATGAAGTAGTATGTTTAAGAGGAATATGAAGTAGTATATTTAAGAGGAATATGAAGTAGTATGTTTAAGAGGAATATGAAGTAGTATATTTAAAGGGAATATGAAGAAGTATATTTAAGAGGAATATGAAGTAGTATGTTTAAGAGGAATATGAAGTAGTATGCTTAAGAGGAATATGAAGTAGTATGTTTAAGAGGAATATGAAGTAGTATGTGTAAAAGGAATATGAAGTAGTATTTTTAAGAGGAATATGAAGTAGTATATTTAAGAGAAATATGAAGTAGTATGTTTAAGAGGAATATGAAGTAGTATGTTTAAGAGGAATATGAAGTAGTATGTTTAACAGGAATATGAAGTAGTATGTTTAAGATATAAATCAAGTAGTATGTTTAAGAGGAATATGAAGTAGTATGTTTAAGAAGAATATGAAGTAGTTTGTTTAAGAGGAATATGAAGTAGTATGTTTAAGAGGAATATGAAGTAGTATGTTTAAGAGGAATATGAAGTAGTATGCTTAAGAGGAATATGAAATAGTATGTTTAAGAGGAATACGAAGTAGTATATTTAAGAGGAATATGAAGTAGTATGTTTAAGAGAAATAAGAAGTAGTATATTTAAGAGGAATATGAAGTAGTATGTTTAAGAGGAATATGAAGTAGTATGCTTAAGAGGAACATGAAGTAGTATGTTTAAGAGGAATATGAAGTAGTATCTTTAAGAGGAATATGAAGTAGTATATTTAAGAGGAATATGGAGTAGTATATTTAAGAGGAATATGAAGTAGTATGTTTAAGAGGAATGTGAAGTAGTATGTTTAAGAGGAATATGAAGTAGTATGTTTAAGAGGAATATGAAGCAGTATGTTTAAGAGGAATATGAAGTAGTATGTTTAAGAGGAATATTAAGTAGTATGTTTAAGAGGAATATGAAGCAGTATGTTTAAGAGGAATACGAAGTAGTATATTTAAGTGGAATATGAAGTAGTCTGCTAAGAGGAATATGAAGTAGTATGTTTAAGAGTAATGTTGAGTAGTATATTATAGATGAATATGAAGTATTATATTTAAGAGGAATATGAAGTAGTATGTTTAAGAGGAATATGAAGCAGTATGTTTAAGAGGAATATGAAGTAGTATGTTTAAGAGGAATATGAAGTAGTATGTTTAAGAGGAATATGAAGTAGTATATTTAAAGGGAATATGAAGAAGTATATTTAAGAGGAATATGAAGTAGTATATTTAAGAGGAATATGAAGTAGTATGCTTAAGAGGAATATGAAGTAGTATGTTTAAGAGGAATATGAAGTAGTATGTGTAAAAGGAATATGAAGTATTATGTTTAAGAGGAATATGAAGTAGTATATTTAAAAGGAATATGAAGTAGTATGTTTAAGAGGAATATGAAGTAGTATGTTTAAGAGGAATATGAAGTAGTATGTTTAACATGAATATGAAGTAGTATGTTTAAGAGATATATGAAGTAGTATGTTTAAGAGGAATATGAAGTAGTATGTTTAAGAAGAATATGAAGTAGTTTGTTTAAGAGGAATATGAAGTAGTATGTTTAAGAGGAATATGAAGTAGTATGTTTAAGAGGAATATGAAGTAGTATGCTTAAGAAGAATATGAAGTAGTATGTTTAAGAGGAATACGAAGTAGTATATTTAAGAGGAATATGAAGTAGTATGTTTAAGAGGAATAAGATGTAGTATATTTAAGAGGAATATTAAGTAGTATGTTTAAGAGGAATATGAAGTAGTATGCTTAAGAGGAACATGAAGTAGTATGTTTAAGAGGAATATGAAGTAGTATGTTTAAGAGGAATATGAAGTAGTATATTTAAGACGAATATGAAGTAATATATTTAAGAGGAATATGGAGTAGTATATTTAAGAGGAATATGAAGTAGTATGTTTAAGAGGAATGTGAAGTAGTATGTTTAAGAGGAATATGAAGCAGTATGTTTAAGAGGAATATGAAGTAGTATGTTTAAGAGGAACATGAAGTAGTATGTTTAAGAGGAATATGAAGCAGTATGTTTAAGAGGAATACGAAGTAGTATATTTAAGTGGAATATGAAGTAGTATGCTTAAGAGGAATATGAAGTAGTATGTTTAAGAGGAATATGAAGTAGTATATTTAAAGGGAATATGAAGAAGTATATTTAAGAGGAATATGAAGTAGTATGTTTAAGAGGAATATGAAGTAGTATGCTTAAGAGGAATATGAAGTAGTATGTTTAAGAGGAATATGAAGTAGTATGTGTAAAATGAATATGAAGTAGTATGTTTAAGAGGAATATGAAGTAGTATATTTAAGAGGAATATGAAGTAATATGTTTAAGAGGAATATGAAGTAGTATGTTTAAGAGGAATATTAAGTAGTATGTTTAAGAGGAATATGAAGCAGTATGTTTAAGAGGAATACGAAGTAGTATATTTAAGTGGAATATGAAGTAGTCTGCTAAGAGGAATATGAAGTAGTATGTTTAAGAGTAATGTTGAGTAGTATATTATAGATGAATATGAAGTATTATATTTAAGAGGAATATGAAGTAGTATGTTTAAGAGGAATATGAAGCAGTATGTTTAAGAGGAATATGAAGTAGTATGTTTAAGAGGAATATGAAGTAGTATGTTTAAGAGGAATATGAAGTAGTATATTTAAAGGGAATATGAAGAAGTATATTTAAGAGGAATATGAAGTAGTATATTTAAGAGGAATATGAAGTAGTATGCTTAAGAGGAATATGAAGTAGTATGTTTAAGAGGAATATGAAGTAGTATGTGTAAAAGGAATATGAAGTATTATGTTTAAGAGGAATATGAAGTAGTATATTTAAAAGGAATATGAAGTAGTATGTTTAAGAGGAATATGAAGTAGTATGTTTAAGAGGAATATGAAGTAGTATGTTTAACATGAATATGAAGTAGTATGTTTAAGAGATATATGAAGTAGTATGTTTAAGAGGAATATGAAGTAGTATGTTTAAGAAGAATATGAAGTAGTTTGTTTAAGAGGAATATGAAGTAGTATGTTTAAGAGGAATATGAAGTAGTATGTTTAAGAGGAATATGAAGTAGTATGCTTAAGAAGAATATGAAGTAGTATGTTTAAGAGGAATACGAAGTAGTATATTTAAGAGGAACATGAAGTAGTATGTTTAAGAGGAATAAGATGTAGTATATTTAAGAGGAATATTAAGTAGTATGTTTAAGAGGAATATGAAGTAGTATGCTTAAGAGGAACATGAAGTAGTATGTTTAAGAGGAATATGAAGTAGTATGTTTAAGAGGAATATGAAGTAGTATATTTAAGACGAATATGAAGTAATATATTTAAGAGGAATATGGAGTAGTATATTTAAGAGGAATATGAAGTAGTATGTTTAAGAGGAATGTGAAGTAGTATGTTTAAGAGGAATATGAAGCAGTATGTTTAAGAGGAATATGAAGTAGTATGTTTAAGAGGAACATGAAGTAGTATGTTTAAGAGGAATATGAAGCAGTATGTTTAAGAGGAATACGAAGTAGTATATTTAAGTGGAATATGAAGTAGTATGCTTAAGAGGAATATGAAGTAGTATGTTTAAGAGGAATATGAAGTAGTATATTTAAAGGGAATATGAAGAAGTATATTTAAGAGGAATATGAAGTAGTATGTTTAAGAGGAATATGAAGTAGTATGCTTAAGAGGAATATGAAGTAGTATGTTTAAGAGGAATATGAAGTAGTATGTGTAAAATGAATATGAAGTAGTATGTTTAAGAGGAATATGAAGTAGTATATTTAAGAGGAATATGAAGTAATATGTTTAAGAGGAATATGAAGTAGTATGTTTAAGAGGAATATGAAGTAGTATGTTTAAGAGGAATATGAAGTAGTATGTTTAAGAGAAATATGAAGTAGTATGTTTAAGAGGAATATGAAGTAGTATGTTTAAGAGATATATGAAGTAGTATGTTTAAGATGAATATGAAGTAGTATGTTGAAGAGGAATATAAAGTAGTTTGTTTAAGAGGAATATGAAGTAGTATATTTAGGAGGAATATGAAATAGTATATATAAGAGGAATATGAAGTAGTATGTTTAAGAGGAATATGAAGCAGTATATTTAAGAGGAATATGAAGTAGTATGTTTAAGAGGAACATGAAGTAGTATGTTTAAGAGGAAAATGAAGTAGTATATTTAAGTGGAATATGAAGTAGTATGCTTAAGAGGAATATGAAGAAGTATGTTTAAGACGAATACGAAGTAGGATATTTAAGAGGAATATGAAGTAGTATGTTTAAGAGGAATATGAAGTAGTATATTTAAGAGGAATATGAAGTAGTATGTTTAAGAGGAATATGAAGTAGTATGCTTGAGAGGAATATGAAGTAGTATGTTTAAGAGGAATACGAAGTAGTATATTTAAGAGGAATATGAAGTAGTCTGTTTAAGAGGAATGTGAAGTAGTATGTTTAAGAGGAATATGAAGTTGTATGTGTAAGAGGAATTTGAAGCAGTATGTTTAAGAGGAATATGACGTAGTATATTTAAGAGGAATATGAAGTAGTATGTTTAAGAGGAATATGAAGTAGTATGCTTAAGAGGAATATGAAGTAGTATGTTTAAGAGGAATACGAAGTAGTATATTTAAGAGGAATATGAAGTAGTATGTTTAAGAGGAATATGAAGTAGTATATTTAAGAGGAATATGAAGTAGTATGTTTAAGAGGAATATGAAGTAGTATGCTTAAGAGGAATATGAAGTAGTATGTTTAAGAGGAATATGAAGTAGTATGTTTAAGAGGAATATGAAGTAGTATAT
This sequence comes from Atherix ibis, assembly GCA_958298945.1. Lineage (NCBI taxonomy): Eukaryota > Metazoa > Arthropoda > Insecta > Diptera > Athericidae > Atherix > Atherix ibis. The sequence continues at coordinate 123,153 of CATQJD010000038.1, read as the reverse complement.
TTAAGAGGAAAATGAAGTAGTGTATTTAAGAGGAATATGAAGTAGTATGTTTAAGAGGAATATGAAGTAGTTTGTTGAAGAGGAATATGAAGTAGTATGTTTAAGAGGAATATGAAGTAGTATGTTTAAGAGGAATATGAAGTAGTATGCTTAAGAGGAATATGAAGTAGTATGTTTAAGAGGAATACGAAGTAGTATATTTAAGAGGAATATGAAGTAGTATGTTTAAGAGGAATATGAAGTAGTATATTTTAGAGGAATATGAAGTAGTATGTTTAAGAGGAATATGAAGTAGCATGCTTAAGAGGAACATAAAGTAGTATGTTTAAGAGGAATATGAAGTAGTATGTTTAAGAGGAATATGAAGTAGTATATTTAAGAGGAATATGAAGTAGTATATTTAAGAGGAATATGAAGTAGTATATTTATGAGGAATATGAAGCAGTATGTTTAAGAGGAATGTGAAGTAGTATGTTTAAGAGGAATATGAAGCAGTATGTTTAAGAGGAATATGAAGTAGTATGTTTAAGAGGAATATGAAGTAGTATGTTTAAGAGGAATATGAAGCAGTATGTTTAAGAAGAATACGAAGTAGTATATTTAAGTGGAATATGAAGTAGTATGCTTAAGAGGAATATGAAGTAGTATGTTTAAGAGTAATGTGAAGTAGTATGTTTAAGATGATAATGAAGTATTATATTTAAGAGGAATATGAAGTAGTATGTTTAAGAGGAATATGAAGCAGTATGTTTAAGAGGAATATGAAGTAGTATATTTAAGAGGAATATGAAGTAGTATGTTTAAGAGGAATATGAAGTAGTATATTTAAGGGGAATATGAAGAAGTATATTTAAGAGGAATATGAAGTAGTATGTGTCAGAGGAATATGAAGTAGTATGCTTAAGAGGAATATGAAGTAGTATGTTTAAGAGGAATATGAAGTAGTATGTGTAAAAGGAATATGAAGTAATATGTTTAAGAGGAATATGAAGTAGCATATTTAACAGGAATATGAAGTAGTATGTTTAAGAGGAATATGAAGTAGTATGTTTAAGAGGAATATGAAGTAGTATGTTTAAGAGGAATATAAAGTAGTTTGTTTAAGAGGAATATGAAGTAGTATATTTAGGAGGAATATGAAATAGTATATATAAGAGGAATATGAAGTAGTATGTTTAAGAGGAATATGAAGCAGTATATTTAAGAGGAATATGAAGTAGTATGTTTAAGAGGAACATGAAGTAGTATGTTTAAGAGGAAAATGAAGTAGTATATTTAAGTGGAATATGAAGTAGTATGCTTAAGAGGAATATGAAGAAGTATGTTTAAGACGAATACGAAGTAGTATATTTAAGAGGAATATGAAGTTGTATGTTTAAGAGGAATATGAAGTAGTATATTTAAGAGGAATATGAAGTAGTATGTTTAAGAGGAATATGAAGTAGTATGCTTGAGAGGAATATGAAGTAGTATTTTTAAGAGGAATACGAAGTAGTATATTTAAGAGGAATATGAAGTAGTCTGTTTAAGAGGAATGTGAAGTAGTATGTTTAAGAGGAATATGAAGTTGTTTGTGTAAGAGGAATTTGAAGCAGTATGTTTAAGAGGAATATGACGTAGTATATTTAAGAGGAATATGAAGTAGTATGTTTAAGAGGAATATGAAGTAGTATGCTTAAGAGGAATATGAAGTAGTATGTTTAAGAGGAATACGAAGTAGTATATTTAAGAGGAATATGAAGTAGTATGTTTAAGAGGAATATGAAGTAGTATATTTAAGAGGAATATGAAGTAGTATGTTTAAGAGGAATATGAAGTAGTATGCTTAAGAGGAATATGAAGTAGTATGTTTAAGAGGAATATGAAGTAGTATGTTTAAGAGGAATATGAAGTAGTATATTTAAGAGGAAAATGAAGTAGTGTATTTAAGAGGAATATGAAGTAGTATGTTTAAGAGGAATATGAAGTAGTTTGTTGAAGAGGAATATGAAGTAGTATGTTTAAGAGGAATATGAAGTAGTATGTTTAAGAGGAATATGAAGTAGTATGCTTAAGAGGAATATGAAGTAGTATGTTTAAGAGGAATACGAAGTAGTATATTTAAGAGGAATATGAAGTAGTATGTTTAAGAGGAATATGAAGTAGTATATTTTAGAGGAATATGAAGTAGTATGTTTAAGAGGAATATGAAGTAGTATGCTTAAGAGGAACATAAAGTAGTATGTTTAAGAGGAATATGAAGTAGTATGTTTAAGAGGAATATGAAGTAGTATATTTAAGAGGAATATGAAGTAGTATATTTAAGAGGAATATGAAGTAGTATATTTACGAGGAATATGAAGCAGTATATTTAAGAGGAATGTGAAGTAGTATGTTTAAGAGGAATATGAAGCAGTATGTTTAAGAGGAATATGAAGTAGTATGTTTAAGAGGAATATGAAGTAGTATGTTTAAGAGGAATATGAAGCAGTATGTTTAAGAAGAATACGAAGTAGTACATTTAAGTGGAATATGAAGTAGTATGCTTAAGAGGAATATGAAGTAGTATGTTTAAGAGTAATGTGAAGTAGTATGTTTAAGATGAATATGAAGTATTATATTTAAGAGGAATATGAAGTAGTATGTTTAAGAGGAATATGAAGCAGTATGTTTAAGAGGAATATGAAGTAGTATATTTAAGAGGAATATGAAGTAGTATGTTTAAGAGGAATATGAAGTAGTATATTTAAGGGAATATGAAGAAGTATATTTAAGAGGAATATGAAGTAGTATGTGTCAGAGGAATATGAAGTAGTATGCTTAAGAGGAATATGAAGTAGTATGTTTAAGAGGAATATGAAGTAGTATGTGTAAAAGGAATATGAAGTAATATGTTTAAGAGGAATATGAAGTAGCATATTTAACAGGAATATGAAGTAGTATGTTTAAGAGGAATATGAAGTAGTATGTTAAAGAGGAATATGAAGTAGTATGTTTAAGAGGAATATGAAGTAGTATGTTTAGGAGATATATGAAGTAATATGTTTAAGAGGAATATGAAGTAGTATGTTTAAGAGGAATATGAAGTAGTTTGTTTAAGAGGAATATGAAGTAGTATGTTTAAGAGGAATATGAAGTAGTATGTTTAAGAGGAATACGAAGTAGTATATTTAAGAGGAATATGAAATAGTATGTTTAACAGGAATAAGAAGTAGTATATTTAAGAGGAATATGAAGTAGTATGTTTAAGAGGAATATGAAGTAGTATGCTTAAGAGGAACATGAAGTAGTATGCTTAAGAGGAATATGAAGTAGTATGTTTAAGAGGAATATGAAGTAGTATATTTAAGAGGAATATGAAGTAGTATATTTAAGAGGAATATGGAGTAGTATATTTAAGAGGAATATGAAGTAGTATGTTTAAGAGGAATGTGAAGTAGTATGTTTAAGAGGAATATGAAGTAGTATGTTTAAGAGGAATATGAAGTAGTATGTTTAAGAGGAATATTAAGTAGTATGTTTAAGAGGAATATGAAGCAGTATGTTTAAGAGGAATACGAAGTAGTATATTTAAGTGGAATATGAAGTAGTATGCTTAAGAGGAATATGAAGTAGTATGTTTAAGATGAATGTGAAGTAGTATGTTTAAGATGAATATGAAGTATGAAGTAGTATATTCAAGAGGAATATGAAGTAGTATGTTTAAGAGGAATATGAAGTAGTATATTTAGGAGGAATATAAAGTAGTATGTTTAAGAGCAATATGAAGTAGTATGTTTAAGAGGAATATGAAGTAATATGTTTAAGAGGAATATGAAGTGGTATGTTTAAGAGGAATATGAAGTAGTATATTTAAGATGAATATAAAATAGTATATTTAAGAGGAATATGAAGTAGTATGTTTAAGAGGAATATGAAGTAGTATATTTAGAAGAATATGAAGTAGTATGCTTAAGAAGAATATGAAGTAGTATATTTAAGAGGAATATAAAGTAGTTTGTTTAAGAGGAATATGAAGTAGTATGTTTAAGATGAATATGAAGTAGTATATTTAAGAGGAATATGAAGTAGTATATTTAAGAGGAATATGAAGTAGTATGTTTAAGAGGAATATGAAGTAGTATATTTAAGAGGAATATGAAGTAGTATGTTTAAGAGGAATATGAAGTAGTATATTTACGAGGAATATAAGGTAGTTTGTTTAAGAGGAATATGAAGTAGTATGTTTAAGATGAATATGAAGTAGTATATTTAAGTGGAATATGAAGTAGTTTGTTTAAGAGGAATATGAAGCAGTATGTTTAAGAGGAATATGAAGTAGTATGTTTAAGAGGAATATGAAGTAGTATGTTTAAGAGGAATATGAAGTAGTATATTTAAGTGGAATACGAAGTAGTATGTTTAAGAGATATATGAAGTAGTATGTTTAAGAGGAATATGAAGTAGTATATTTAAGAGGAATATGAAGTAGTATGTTTAAGAGGAATATGAAGTAGTATGCTTAAGAGGAATATGGAGTAGTATGTTTAAGAGGAATATGAAGTAGTATGTGTAAAAGGAATATGAAGTAATATGTTTAAGAGGAATATGAAGTAGTATATTTAAGAGGAATATGAAGTAGTATGTTTAAGAGGAATACGAAGTAGTATATTTAAGAGGAATATGAAGTAGTATGTTTAAGAGGAATAAGAAGTAGTATATTTAAGAGATATATGAAGTAGTATGTTTAAGAGGAATATGAAGTAGTATGTTTAAGAGGAATATGAAGTAGTTTGTTTAAGAGGAATATGAAGTAGTATGTTTAAGAGGAATATGAAGTAGTATGTTTAAGAGGAATATGAAGTAGTATGCTTAAGAGGAATATGAAGTAGTATGTTTAAGAGGAATACGAAGTAGTATATTAAGGAGGAATATGAAGTAGTATGTTTAAGAGGAATAAGAAGTAGTATATTTAAGAGGAATATGAAGTAGTATGTTTAAGAGGAATATGAAGTAGTATGCTTAAGAGGAACATGAAGTAGTATGTTTAAGAGGAATATCAAGTAGTATGTTTAAGAGGAATATGAAGTAGTATATTTAAGAGGAATATGAAGTAGTATATTTAAGAGGAATATGGAGTAGTATATTTAAGAGAAATATGAAGTAGTATGTTTAAGAGGAATGTGAAGTAGTATGTTTAAGAGGAATATGAAGCAGTATGTTTAAGAGGAATACGAAGTAGTATATTTAAGTAGAATATGAAGTAGTATGCTTAAGAGGAATATGAAGTAGTAAGTTTAAGAGGAATGTGAAGTAGTATGGTTAAGATGAATATGAAGTATGAAGTAGTATATTTAAGAGGAATATGAAGTAGTATGTTTAAGAGGAATATGAAGTAGTATATTTAAGAGGAATCTAAAGTAGTATGTTTAAGAGGAATATGAAGTAGTATGTTTAAGAGGAATATGAAGTAATATGTTTAAGAGGAATATGAAGTGGTATGTTTAAGAGGAATATGAAGTAGTATATTTAAGATGAATATAAAGTAGTATGTTTAAGAGGAATACGAAGTAGTATATTTAAGAGGAATATGAAGTAGTATGTTTAAGAGGAATAAGAAGTAGTATATTTAAGAGATATATGAAGTAGTATGTTTAAGAGGAATATGAAGTAGTTTGTTTAAGAGGAATATGAAGTAGTATGTTTAAGAGGAATATGAAGTAGTATGTTTAAGAGGAATATGAAGTAGTATGCTTAAGAGGAATATGAAGTAGTATGTTTAAGAGGAATACGAAGTAGTATATTAAGGAGGAATATGAAGTAGTATGTTTAAGAGGAATAAGAAGTAGTATGTTTAAGAGGAATATGAAGTAGTATATTTAAGAGGAATATGAAGTAGTATATTTAAGAGGAATACGAAGTAGTATATTTAAGAGGAATATGAAGCAGTATGTTTAAGAGGAATGTGAAGTAGTATGTTTAAGAGGAATATAAAGTAGTTTGTTTAAGAGGAATATGCAGTAGTATGTTTAAGATGAATATGAAGTAGTATATTTAAGAGGAATATGAAGTAGTATATTTAAGAGGAATATGAAGTAGTATGTTTAAGAGGAATATGAAGTAGTATATTTAAGAGGAATATGAAGTAGTATGTTTAAGAGGAATATGAAGTAGTATATTTGAGAGGAATATAAAGTAGTTTGTTTAAGAGGAATATGAAGTAGTATGTTTAAGATGAATATGAAGTAGTATATTTAAGTGGAATATGAAGTAGTATGTTTAAGAGGAATATGAAGCAGTATGTTTAAGAGGAATATGAAGTAGTATGTTTAAGAGGAATATGAAGTAGTATGTTTAAGAGGAATATGAAGTAGTATGCTTAAGAGGAATATGAAGTAGTATGTTTAAGAGGAATATGAAGTAGTATGTGTAAAAGGAATATGAAGTAATATGTTTAAGAGGAATATGAAGTAGTATATTTAAAAGGAATATGAAGTAGTATGTTTAAGAGGAATACGAAGTAGTATATTTAAGAGGAATATGAAGTAGTATGTTTAAGAGGAATAAGAAGTAGTATATTTAAGAGATATATGAAGTAGTATGTTTAAGAGGAATATGAAGTAGTATGTTTAAGAGGAATATGAAGTAGTTTGTTTAAGAGGAATATGAAGTAGTATGTTTAAGAGGAATATGAAGTAGTATGTTTAAGAGGAATATGAAGTAGTATGCTTAAGAGGAATATGAAGTAGTATGTTTAAGAGGAATACGAAGTAGTATATTAAGGAGGAATATGAAGTAGTATGTTTAAGAGGAATAAGAAGTAGTATATTTAAGAGGAATATGAAGTAGTATGTTTAAGAGGAATATGAAGTAGTATGCTTAAGAGGAATATGAAGTAGTATATTTAAGAGGAATATGAAGTAGTATATTTAAGAGGAATACGAAGTAGTATATTTAAGAGGAATATGAAGTAGTATATTTAAGAGGAATACGAAGTAGTATATTTAAGAGGAATATGAAGCAGTATGTTTAAGAGGAATATGAAGTAGTACGTTTAAGAGGAATATGAAGTAGTATATTTAAGAAGAATATGAAGTAGTATGCTTAAGAGGAACATGAAGTAGTATGTTTAAGAGGAATATAAAGTAGTATGTTTAAGAGGAATATGAAGTAGTATATTTAAGAGGAATATGAAGTAGTATATTTAAGAGGAATACGAAGTAGTATATTTAAGAGGAATATGAAGCAGTATGTTTAAGAGGAATATGAAGTAGTATGTTTAAGAGGAATATGAAGTAGTATATTTAAGAAGAATATGAAGTAGTATGCTTAAGAAGAATATGAAGTAGTATATTTTAGAGGATAATGAAGTAGTATGTTTAAGAGGAATATGAAGTAGTATGCTTAAGAGGAACATGAAGTAGTATGTTTAAGAGGAATATAAAGTAGTATGTTTAAGAGGAATATGAAGTAGTATATTTAAGAGGAATATGAAGTAGTATATTTAAGAGGAATACGAAGTAGTATATTTAAGAGGAATATGAAGCAGTATGTTTAAGAGGAATGTGAAGTAGTATGTTTAAGAGGAATATGAAGCAGTATGTTTAAGAGGAATATGAAGTAGTATGTTTAAGAGGAATATTAAGTAGTATGTTTAAGAGGAATATGAAGCAGTATGTTTAAGAGAAATACGAAGTAGTATATTTAAGGTGAATATGAAGTAGTATGCTTAAGAGGAATATGAAGTAGTATGTTTAAGAGGAATATGAAGTAGTATGCTTAAGAGGAATATGAAGTAGTATATTTAAGAGGAATATGAAGTAGTATATTTAAGAGGAATATGGAGTAGTATATTTAAGAGGAATATGAAGTAGTATGTTTAAGAGGAATGTGAAGTAGTATGTTTAAGAGGAATATGAAGCAGTATGTTTAAGAGGAATACGAAGTAGTATATTTAAGTGGAATATGAAGTAGTATGCTTAAAAGGAATATGAAGTAGTATGTGTAAGAGGAATGTGAATTAGTATGTTTAAGATGATTATGAAGTATGAAGTAGTATATTTAAGAGGAATATGAAGTAGTATATTTAAGAAGAATATGAAGTAGTATGCTTAAGAAGAATATGAAGTAGTATATTTTAGAGGAATATGAAGTAGTATGTTTAAGAGGAATATGAAGTAGTATGCTTAAGAGGAACATGAAGTAGTATGTTTAAGAGGAATATAAAGTAGTATGTTTAAGAGGAATATGAAGTAGTATATTTAAGAGGAATATGAAGTAGTATATTTAAGAGGAATACGAAGTAGTATATTTAAGAGGAATATGAAGCAGTATGTTTAAGAGGAATATGAAGTAGTATGTTTAAGAGGAATATGAAGTAGTATATTTAAGAAGAATATGAAGTAGTATGCTTAAGAAGAATATGAAGTAGTATATTTTAGAGGAATATGAAGTAGTATGTTTAAGAGGAATATGAAGTAGTATGCTTAAGAGGAACATGAAGTAGTATGTTTAAGAGGAATATAAAGTAGTATGTTTAAGAGGAATATGAAGTAGTATATTTAAGAGGAATATGAAGTAGTATATTTAAGAGGAATACGAAGTAGTATATTTAAGAGGAATATGAAGCAGTATGTTTAAGAGGAATGTGAAGTAGTATGTTCAAGAGGAATATGAAGCAGTATGTTTAAGGGGAATATGAAGTAGTATGTTTAAGAGGAATATTAAGTAGTATGTTTAAGAGGAATATGAAGCAGTATGTTTAAGAGGAATACGAAGTAGTATATTTAAGGGGAATATGAAGTAGTATGCTTAAGAGGAATATGAAGTAGTATGTTTAAGAGTAATGTGAAGTAGTATATTTAAGATGAATATGAAGTATTATATTTAAGAGGAATATGAAGTAGTATGTTTAAGAGGAATATGAAGCAGTATGTTTAAAAGGAATATGAAGTAATATGTTTAAGAGGAATTTGAAGTAGTATGTTTAAGAGGAATATGAAGTAGTATATTTAAAGGGAATATAAAGAAGTATATTTAAGAGGAATATGAAGTAGTATGTTTAAGAGGAATATGAAGTAGTATGCTTAAGAGGAATATGAAGTAGTATGTTTAAGAGGAATATGAAGTAGTATGTGTAAAAGGAATATGAAGTAGTATGTTTAAGTGGAATATGAAGTAGTATATTTAAGAGGAATATGAAGTAGTTTGTTTAAGAGGAATATGAAGTAGTATGTTTAAGAGGAATATGAAGTAGTATGTTTAAGAGGAATATGAAGTAGTATGTTTAAGAGATATATGAAGTAGTATGCTTAAGAGGAATATGAAGTAGTATGTTTAAGAAGAATATGAAGTAGTTTGTTTAAGAGGAATATGAAGTAGTATGTTTAAGAGGAATATGAAGTAGTATGTTTAAGAGGAATATGAAGTAGTATGCTTAAGAGGAATATGAAGTAGTATGTTTAAGAAGAATACGAAGTAGTATATTTAAGAGGAATATGCAGTAGTATGTTTAAGAGGAATAAGAAGTAGTATATTTAAGAGGAATATGAAGTAGTATGTTTCAGAGGAATATGAAGTAGTATGCTTAAGAGGAACATGAAGTAGTATGTTTAAGAGGAATATGAAATAGTATGTTTAAGAGGAATATGAAGTAGTATATTTAAGAGGAATATGAAGTAGTATATTTAAGAGGAATATGGAGTATTATATTTAAGAGGAATATGAAGTAGTATGTTTAAGAGGAATGTGAAGTAGTATGTTTAAGAGGAATATGAAGTAGTATGTTTAAGAGGAATATGAAGCAGTATGTTTAAGAGGAATATGAAGTAGTATGTTTAAGAGGAATATTAAGTAGTATGTTAAAGAGGAATATGATGCAGTATGTTTCAGAGGAATACGAAGTAGTATATTTAAGTGGAATATGAAGTAGTCTGCTAAGAGGAATATGAAGTAGTATGTTTAAGAGTAATGTGAAGTAGTATATTTAAGATGAATATGAAGTATTATATTTAAGAGGAATATGAAGTAGTATGTTTAAGAGGAATATGAAGCAGTATGTTTAAGAGGAATATGACGTAGTATGTTTAAGAGGAATATGAAGTAGTATGTTTAAGAGGAATATGAAGTAGTATATTTAAAGGGAATATGAAGAAGTATATTTAAGAGGAATATGAAGTTGTATGTTTAAGAGGAATATGAAGTAGTATGCTTAAGAGGAATATGAAGTAGTATGTTTAAGAGGAATATGAAGTAGTATGTGTAAAAGGAATATGAAGTAGTATGTTTAAGAGGAATATGAAGTAGTATATTTAAAAGGAATATGAAGTAGTATGTTTAAGAGGAATATGAAGTAGTATGTTTAAGAGGAATATGAAGTAGTATGTTTAAGATGAATATGAAGTAGTATGTTTAAGAGATATGTGAAATAGTATGTTTAAGAGGAATATGAAGTAGTATGTTTAAGAAGAATATGAAGTAGTTTGTTTAAGAGGAATACGAAGTAGTATGCTTAAGAGGAATATGAAGTAGTATGTTTAAGAGGAATATGAAGTAGTATGCTTAAGAGGAATATGAAGTAGTATGTTTAAGAGGAATACGAAGTAGTATATTTAAGAGGAATATGAAGTAGTATGTTTAAGAGGAATAAGAAGTAGTATATTTAAGAGGAATATGAAGTAGTATGTTTAAGAGGAATATGAAGTAGTATGCTTAAGAGGAACATGAAGTAGTATGTTTAAGAGGAATATGAAGTAGTATGTTTAAGAGGAATATGAAGTAGTATATTTAAGAGGAATATGAAGTAGTATATTTAAGAGGAATATGGAGTAGTATATTTAAGAGGAATATGAAGTAGTATGTTTAAGAGGAATGTGAAGTAGTATGTTTAAGAGGAATATGAAGCAGTATTTTTAAGAGGAATACGAAGAAGTATGTTTAAGAGGAACATGAAGTAGTATATTTAAAGGGAATATGAAGAAGTATATTTAAGAGGAATATGAAGTAGTATGCTTAAGAGGAATATGAAGTAGTATGCTTAAGAGGAATATGAAGTTGTATGTTTAAGAGGAATATGAAGTAGTATGTGTAAAACGAATATGAAGTAGTATGTTTAAGAGGAATATGAAGTAGTATATTTAAGAGGAATATGAAGTAATATGTTTAAGAGGAATATGAAGTAGTATGTTTAAGAGGAATATGAAGTAGTATGTTTAAGAGGAATATAAAGTAGTATGTTTAAGAGATATATGAAGTAGTATGTTTAAGAAGAATATGAAGTAGTATGTTTAAGAGATATATGAAGTAGTATGTTTAAGATGAATATGAAGTAGTATGTTGAAGAGGAATATAAAGTAGTTTGTTTAAGAGGAATATGAAGTAGTATATTTAAGAGGAATATGAAGTAGTATATTTAAGAGGAATATGAAGTAGTATGTTTAAGAGCAATATGAAGTAGTATATTTAAGAGGAATATGAAGTAGTATGTTTAAGAGCAATATGAAGTAGTATGTTTAAGAGGAAAATGAAGTGGTATATTTAAGTGGAATATGAAGTAGTATGCTTAAGAGGAATATGAAGTAGTATGTTTAAGAGGAATACAAAGTAGTATATTTAAGATGAATATGAAGTAGTATGTTTAAGAGGAATATGAAGTAGTATATTTAAGAGGAATATGAAGTAGTATGTTTAAGAGGAATATTAAGTAGTATGCTTAAGAAGAATATGAAGTAGTATGTTTAAGAGGAATACGAAGTAGTATATTTAAGAGGAATATGAAGTAGTTTGTTTAAGAGGAATATGAAGTAGTATGTTTAAGAGGAATATGAAGTTGTATGTGTAAGAGGAATATGAAGCAGTATGTTTAAGAGGAATATGAAGTAGTATATTTAATAGGAATATGAAGTAGTATGTTTAAGAGGAATATGAAGTAGTATGCTTAAGAGGAATATGAAGTAGTATGTTTAAGAGGAATACGAAGTAGTGTATTTAAGAGGAATATGAAGTAGTATGTTTAAGAGGAATATGAAGTAGTATATTTAAGAGGAATATGAAGTAGTATGTTTAAGAGGAATATGAAGTAGTATGCTTAAGAGGAATATGAAGTAGTATGTTTAAGAGGAATATGAAGTAGTATGTTTAAGAGGAATATGAAGTAGTATATTTAAGAGGAAAATGAAGTAGTATATTTAAGAGGAATATGAAGTAGTATGTTTAAGAGGAATATGAAGTAGTTTGTTTAAGAGGAATATGAAGTAGTAAGAGGAATATGAAATAGTATGTTTAAGAGGAATATGAAGTAGTATGCTTAAGACGAATATGAAGTAGTATGTTTAAGAGGAATACGAAGTAGTATATTTAAGAGGAATATGAAGTAGTATGTTTAAGAGGAATATGAAGTAGTATATTTTAGAGGAATATGAAGTAGTATGTTTAAGAGGAATATGAAGTAGTATGCTTAAGAGGAACATGAAGTAGATGTTTAAGAGGAATATGAAGTAGTATGTTTAAGAGGAATATGAAGTAGTATATTTAAGAGGAATATGAAGTAGTATATTTAAGAAGAATATGAAGTAGTATATTTAAGAGGAATATGAAGCAGTATGTTTAAGAGGAATGTGAAGTAGTATGTTTAAGAGGAATATGAAGCAGTATGTTTAAGAGGAATATGAAGTAGTATGTTTAAGAGGAATATGAAGTAGTTTGTTTAAGAGGAATATGAAGCAGTATGTTTAAGAGGAATACGAAGTAGTATATTTAAGTGGAATATGAAGTAGTATACTTAAGAGGAATATGAAGTAGTATGTTTAAGAGTAATGTGAAGTAGTATGTTTAAGATGAATATGAAGTATTATATTTAAGAGGAATATGAAGTAGTATGCTTAAGAAGAATATGAAGCAGTATGTTTAAGAGGAATATGAAGTAGTATGTTTAAGAGGAATATGAAGTAGTATGTTTAAGAGGAATATGAAGTAGTATATTTAAAGGGAATATGAAGAAGTATATTTAAGAGGAATATGAAGTAGTATGTTTAAGAGGAATATGAAGTAGTATGCTTAAGAGGAATATGAAGTAGTATGTTTAAGAGGAATATGAAGTAGTATGTGTAAAAGGAATATGAAGTAATATGTTTAAGAGGAATATGAAGTAGCATATTTAAGAGGAATATGAAGTAGTATGTTTAAGAGGAATATGAAGTAGTATGTTTAAGAGGAATATGAAGTAGTATGTTTAAGAGGAATATGAAGTAGTATGTTTAAGAGATATATGAAGTAGTATGTTTAAGAGAAATATGAAGTAGTATGTTTAAGAGGAATATGAAGTAGTTTGTTTAAGAGGAATATGAAGTAGTATGTTTAAGAGGAATATGAAGTAGTATGTTTAAGAGGAATATGAAGTAGTATGCTTAAGAGGAATATGAAGTAGTATTTTTAAGAGGAATATGAAGTAGTATGTTTAAGAGGAATATGAAGTAGTATATTTAAGAGGAATATGAAGTAGTATGTTTAAGAGGAATATGAAGTAGTTTGTTTAAGAGGAATATGAAGTAGTATGTTTAAGAGGAATATGAAGTAGTATGTTTAAGAGGAATATGAAGTAGTATGCTTAAGAGGAATATGAAGTAGTATGTTTAAGAGGAATACGAAGTAGTATATTTAAGAGGAATATGAAGTAGTATGTTTAAGAGGAATATGAAGTAGTATATTTTAGAGGAATATGAAGTAGTATAATTAAGAGGAATATGAAGTAGTATACTTAAGAGGAACATGAAGTAGTATGTTTAAGAGGAATATGAAGTAGTATGTTTAAGAGGAATACGAAGTAGTATATTTAAGAGGAATATGAAGTAGTATGTTTAAGAGGAATATGAAGTAGTATATTTAAGAGGAATATGAAGTAGTATGTTTAAGAGGAATATGAAGTAGTATGCTTAAGAGGAATATGAAGTAGTATGCTTAAGAGGAATATGAAGTAGTATGTTTAAGAGGAATATGAAGTAGTATATTTAAGAGGAAAATGAAGTAGTATATTTAAGAGGAATATGAAGTAGTATGTTTAAGAGGAATATGAAGTAGTTTGTTTAAGAGGAATATGAAGTAGTATGTTTAAGAGGAATATGAAGTAGTATGTTTAAGAGGAATATGAAGTAGTATGCTTAAGAGGAATATGAAGTAGTATGTTTAAGAGGAATACGAAGTAGTATATTTAAGAGGAATATGAAGTAGTATGTTTAAGAGGAATATGAAGTAGTATATTTTAGAGGAATATGAAGTAGTATAATTAAGAGGAATATGAAGTAGTATGCTTAAGAGGAACATGAAGTAGTATGTTTAAGAGGAATATGAAGTAGTATGTTTAAGAGGAATATGAAGTAGTATATTTAAGAGGAATATGAAGTAGTATATTTAAGAGGAATATGAAGTAGTATATTTAAGAGGAATATGAAGCAGTATGTTTCAGAGGAATGTGAAGTAGTATGTTTAAGAGGAATATGAAGCAGTATGTTTAAGAGGAATATGAAGTAGTATGTTTGAGAGGAATATGAAGTAGTATGTTTAAGAGGAATATGAAGCAGTATGCTTAAGAGGAATACGAAGTAGTATATTTAAGTGGAATATGAAGTAGTATGCTTAAGAGGAATATGAAGTAGTATGTTTAAGAGTAATGTGAAGTAGTATGTTTAAGATGAATATGAAGTATTATATTTAAGAGGAATATGAAGTAGTATGTTTAAGAGGAATATGAAGCAGTCTGTTTAAGAGGAATATGAAGTAGTATGTTTAAGACGAATATGAAGTAGTATGTTTAAGAGGAATATGAAGTAGTATATTTAAAGGGAATATGAAGAAGTATATTTAAGAGGAATATGAAGTAGTATGTTTAAGAGAAATATGAAGTAGTATGCTTAAGAGGAATATGAAGTAGTATGTTTAAGAGGAATATGAAGTAGTATGTGTAAAAGGAATATGAAGTAATATGTTTAAGAGGAATATGAAGTAGCATATTTAAGAGGAATATGAAGTAGTATGTTTAAGAGGAATATGAAGTAGTATGTTTAAGAGGAATATGAAGTAGTATGTTTAAGAGGAATATGAAGTAGTATGTTTAAGAGATATATGAAGTAGTATGTTTAAGAGGAACATGAAGTAGTATGTTTAAGAGGAATATGAAGTAGTTTGTTTAAGAGGAATATGAAGTAGTATGTTTAAGAGGAATATGAAGTAGTATGTTTAAGAGGAATATGAAGTAGTATGCTTAAGAGGAATATGAAGTAGTATGTTTAAGAGGAATACGAAGTAGTATGTTTAAGATGAATATGAAGTATTATATTTAAGAGGAATATGAAGTAGTATGTTTAAGAGGAATATGAAGCAGTCTGTTTAAGAGGAATATGAAGTAGTATGTTTCAGAGGAATATGAAGTAGTATGTTTAAGAGGAATATGAAGTAGTATATTTAAAGGGAATATGAAGAAGTATATTTAAGAGGAATATGAAGTAGTATGTTGAAGAGGAATATGAAGTAGTATGCTTAAGAGGAATATGAAGTAGTATGTTTAAGAGGAATATGAAGTAGTATGTGTAAAAGGAATATGAAGTAATATGTTTAAGAGGAATATGAAGTAGCATATTTAAGAGGAATATGAAGTAGTATGTTTAAGAGGAATATGAAGTAGTATGTTTAAGAGGAATATGAAGTAGTATGTTTAAGAGGAATATGAAGTAGTATGTTTAAGAGATATATGAAGTAGTATGTTTAAGAGGAACATGAAGTAGTATGCTTAAGAGGAATATGAAGTAGTTTGTTTAAGAGGAATATGAAGTAGTATGTTTAAGAGGAATATGAAGTAGTATGTTTAAGAGGAATATGAAGTAGTATGCTTAAGAGGAATATGAAGTAGTATGTTTAAGAGGAATACGAAGTAGTATATTTAAGAGGAATATGAAGTAGTATGTTTAAGAGGAATAAGAAGTAATATATTTAAGAGGAATATGAAGCAGTATGTTTAAGAGGAATATGATGTAGTATGCTTCAGAGGAACATGAAGTAGTATGTTTAAGAGGAATATGAAGTAGTATGTTTAAGAGGAATATGAAGTAGTATATTTAAGAGGAATATGAAGTAGTATATTTAAGAGGAATATGGAGTAGTATATTTAAGAGGAATATGAAGTAGTATGTTTAAGAGGAATGTGAAGTAGTATGTTTAAGAGGAATATGAAGCAGTATGTTTAAGAGGAATATGAAGTAGTATGTTTAAGAAGAATATGAAGTAGTATGTTTAAGAGGAATATGAAGCAGTATGTTTAAGAGGAATACAAAGTAGTATATTTAAGAGGAATATGAAGCAGTATGTTTAAGAGGAATATGAAGTAGTATGCTTAAGAGGAACATGAAGTAGTATGTTTAAGAGGAATATGAAGTAGTCTGTTTAAGAGGAATATGAAGTAGTATATTTAAGAGGAATATGAAGTAGTATATTTAAGAGGAATATGGAGTATTCCATATTCCTCTTAAATATACTACTTCATATTCCTCTTAAATATACTACTTCATATTTAAGAGGAATACGAAGTAGTATATTTAAGTGGAATATGAAGTAGTATGCTTAAGAGGAATATGAAGTAGTATGTTTAAGAGGAATGTGAAGTAGTATGTTTAAGATGAATATGAAGTATGAAGTAGTATATTTAAGAGGAATATGAAGTAGTATGTTTAAGAGGAATATGAAGTAGTATGCTTAAGAGGAACATGAAGTAGTATGTTTAAGAGGAATATGAAATAGTATGTTTAAGAGGAATATGAAGTAGTATGTTTAAGAGGAATATGAAGTAGTATATTTAAGAGGAATATGAAGTAGTATATTTAAGAGGAATATGGAGTAGTATATTTAAGAGGAATATGAAGTAGTATGTTTAAGAGGAATGTGAAGTAGTATGTTTAAGAGGAATATGAAGCAGTATGTTTAAGAGGAATATGAAGTAGTATGTTTAAGATGAATATGAAGTAGTATATTTAAGAGGAATATAAAGTAGTATATTTAAGAGGAATATGAAGTAGTATGTTTAAGAGGAATATGAAGTAGTATGCTTAAGAGGAATATGAAGTAGTATGTTTAAGAGGAATATGAAGTAGTATGTGTAAAAGGAATATGAAGTAATATGTTTAAGAGGAATATGAAGTAGCATATTTAAGAGGAATATGAAGTAGTATGTTTAAGAGGAATATGAAGTAGTATGTTTAAGAGGAATATGAAGTAGTATGTTTAAGATGAATATGAAGTAGTATGTTTAAGAGATATATGAAGTAGTATGTTTAAGAGGAATATGAAGTAGTATGTTTAAGAGGAATATGAAGTAGTTTGTTTAAGAGGAATATGAAGTAGTATGTTTAAGAGGAATATGAAGTAGTATGTTTAAGAGGAATATGAAGTAGTATATTTAAGTGGAATATGAAGTAGTATGCTTAAGAGGAATATGAAGTAGTATGTTTAAGAGTAATGTGAAGTAGTATGTTTAAGATGAATATGAAGTATTATATTTAAGAGGAATATGAAGTAGTATGTTTAAGAGGAATATGAAGCAGTATGTTTAAGAGGAATATGAAGTAGTATGTTTAAGAGGAATATGAAGTAGTATGTTTAAGAGGAATATGAAGTAGTATATTTAAAGGGAATATGAAGAAGTATATTTAAGAGGAATATGAAGTAGTATGTTTAAGAGGAATATGAAGTAGTATGCTTAATAGGAATATGAAGTAGTATGTTTAAGAGGAATATGAAGTAGTATGTGTAAAAGGAATATGAAGTAATATGTTTAAGAGGAATATGAAGTAGTATGTTTAAGAGGAATATGAACTAGTATGTTTAAGAGATATATGAAGTAGTATGTTTAAGAGGAATATGAAGTAGTATGTTTAAGAGGAATATGAAGTAGTTTGTTTAAGAGGAATATGAAGTAGTACGTTTAAGAGTAATATGAAGTAGTATGTTTAAGAGGAATATGAAGTAGTATATTTAAGAGGAATATAAAGTAGTATATTTAAGAGGAATATGAAGTAGTATGTTTAAGAGGAATATGAAGTAGTATGCTTAAGAGGAATATGAAGTAGTATGTTTAAGAGGAATATGAAGTAGTATGTGTAAAAGGAATATGAAGTAATATGTTTAAGAGGAATATGAAGTAGCATATTTAAGAGGAATATGAAGTAGTATGTTTAAGAGGAATATGAAGTAGTATGTTTAAGAGGAATATGAAGTAGTATGTTTAAGATGAATATGAAGTAGTATGTGTAAGAGATATATGAAGTAGTACGTTTAAGAGGAATATGAAGTAGTATGTGTAAAAGGAATATGAAGCAATATGTTTAAGAGGAATATGAAGTAGCATATTTAAGAGGAATATGAAGTAGTATGTTTAAGAGGAATATGAAGTAGTATGTTTAAGAGGAATATGAAGTAGTATGTTTAAGAGGAATATGAACTAGTATGTTTAAGAGATATATGAAGTAGTATGTTTAAGAGGAATATGAAGTAGTATGTTTAAGAGGAATATGAAGTAGTTTGTTTAAGAGGAATATGAAGTAGTATGTTTAAGAGGAATATGAAGTAGTATGTTTAAGAGGAATATGAAGTAGTATGTTTAAGAGGAATATGAAGTAGTATGCTTAAGAGGAACATGAAGTAGTATGTTTAAGAGTAATGTGAAGTAGTATGTTTAAGATGAATATGAAGTATTATATTTAAGAGGAATATGAAGTAGTATGTTTAAGAGGAATATGAAGCAGTATGTTTAAGAGGTATATGAAGTAGTATGTTTAAGAGGAATATGAAGTAGTATGTTTAAGAGGAATATGAAGTAGTATATTTAAAGGGAATATGAAGAAGTATATTTAAGAGGAATATGAAGTAGTATGTTTAAGAGGAATATGAAGTAGTATGCTTAAGAGGAATATGAAGTAGTATGTTTAAGAGGAATATGAAGTAGTATGTGTAAAAGGATAATGAAGCAATATGTTTAAGAGGAATATGAAGTAGCATATTTAAGAGGAATATGAAGTAGTATGTTTAAGAGGAATATGAAGTAGTATGTTTAAGAGGAATATGAAGTAGTATGTTTAAGAGGAATATGAACTAGTATGTTTAAGAGATATATGAAGTAGTATGTTTAAGAGGAATATGAAGTAGTATGTTTAAGAGGAATATGAAGTAGTTTGTTTAAGAGGAATATGAAGTAGTATGTTTAAGAGGAATATGAAGTAGTATGTTTAAGAGGAATATGAAGTAGTATGTTTAAGAGGAATATGAAGTAGTATGTTTAAGAGGAATACGAAGTAGTATATTTAAGAGGAATATGAAGTAGTATGTTTAAGAGGAATAAGAAGTAGTATGTTTAAGAGTAATGTGAAGTAGTATGTTTAAGATGAATATGAAGTATTATATTTAAGAGGAATATGAAGTAGTATGTTTAAGAGGAATATGAAGCAGTATGTTTAAGAGGAATATGAAGTAGTATGTTTAAGAGGAATATGAAGTAGTATGTTTAAGAGGAATATGAAGTAGTATATTTAAAGGGAATATGAAGAAGTATATTTAAGAGGAATATGAAGTAGTATGTTTAAGAGGAATATGAAGTAGTATGCTTAATAGGAATATGAAGTAGTATGTTTAAGAGGAATATGAAGTAGTATGTGTAAAAGGAATATGAAGTAATATGTTTAAGAGGAATATGAAGTAGTATGTTTAAGAGGAATATGAACTAGTATGTTTAAGAGATATATGAAGTAGTATGTTTAAGAGGAATATGAAGTAGTATGTTTAAGAGGAATATGAAGTAGTTTGTTTAAGAGGAATATGAAGTAGTATGTTTAAGAGTAATATGAAGTAGTATGTTTAAGAGGAATATGAAGTAGTATATTTAAGAGGAATATAAAGTAGTATATTTAAGAGGAATATGAAGTAGTATGTTTAAGAGGAATATGAAGTAGTATGCTTAAGAGGAATATGAAGTAGTATGTTTAAGAGGAATATGAAGTAGTATGTGTAAAAGGAATATGAAGTAATATGTTTAAGAGGAATATGAAGTAGCATATTTAAGAGGAATATGAAGTAGTATGTTTAAGAGGAATATGAAGTAGTATGTTTAAGAGGAATATGAAGTAGTATGTTTAAGATGAATATGAAGTAGTATGTGTAAGAGATATATGAAGTAGTACGTTTAAGAGGAATATGAAGTAGTATGTGTAAAAGGAATATGAAGCAATATGTTTAAGAGGAATATGAAGTAGCATATTTAAGAGGAATATGAAGTAGTATGTTTAAGAGGAATATGAAGTAGTATGTTTAAGAGGAATATGAAGTAGTATGTTTAAGAGGAATATGAACTAGTATGTTTAAGAGATATATGAAGTAGTATGTTTAAGAGGAATATGAAGTAGTATGTTTAAGAGGAATATGAAGTAGTTTGTTTAAGAGGAATATGAAGTAGTATGTTTAAGAGGAATATGAAGTAGTATGTTTAAGAGGAATATGAAGTAGTATGTTTAAGAGGAATATGAAGTAGTATGCTTAAGAGGAACATGAAGTAGTATGTTTAAGAGTAATGTGAAGTAGTATGTTTAAGATGAATATGAAGTATTATATTTAAGAGGAATATGAAGTAGTATGTTTAAGAGGAATATGAAGCAGTATGTTTAAGAGGTATATGAAGTAGTATGTTTAAGAGGAATATGAAGTAGTATGTTTAAGAGGAATATGAAGTAGTATATTTAAAGGGAATATGAAGAAGTATATTTAAGAGGAATATGAAGTAGTATGTTTAAGAGGAATATGAAGTAGTATGCTTAAGAGGAATATGAAGTAGTATGTTTAAGAGGAATATGAAGTAGTATGTGTAAAAGGATAATGAAGCAATATGTTTAAGAGGAATATGAAGTAGCATATTTAAGAGGAATATGAAGTAGTATGTTTAAGAGGAATATGAAGTAGTATGTTTAAGAGGAATATGAAGTAGTATGTTTAAGAGGAATATGAACTAGTATGTTTAAGAGATATATGAAGTAGTATGTTTAAGAGGAATATGAAGTAGTATGTTTAAGAGGAATATGAAGTAGTATGTTTAAGAGGAATATGAAGTAGTATGTTTAAGAGGAATATGAAGTAGTATGTTTAAGAGGAATATGAAGTAGTATGTTTAAGAGGAATATGAAGTAGTATGTTTAAGAGGAATACGAAGTAGTATATTTAAGAGGAATATGAAGTAGTATGTTTAAGAGGAATAAGAAGTAGTATATTAAAGAGGAATATGAAGCAGTATGTTTAAGAGGAATATGAAGTAGTATGCTTGAGAGGAACATGAAGTAGTATGTTTAAGAGGAATATGAAGTAGTATGTTTAAGAGGAATATGAAGTAGTATATTTAAGAGGAATATGAAGTAGTATTTCTAAGAGGAATATGGAGTAGTATATTTAAGAGGAATATGAAGTAGTATGTTTAAGAGGAATGTGAAGTAGTATGTTTAAGAGGAATATGAAGCAGTATGTTTAAGAGGAATATGAAGTAGTATGTTTAAGAGGAATATGAAGTAGTATGTTTAAGAGGAATATGAAGTAGTATGTTTAAGAGGAATATGAAGTAGTATGTTTAAGAGGAATATGAAGTAGTATGTTTAAGAGGAATATGAACTAGTATGTTTAAGAGATATATGAAGTAGTATGTTTAAAAGGAATATGAAGTAGTATGTTTAAGAGGAATATGAAGTAGTTTGTTTAAGAGGAATATGAAGTAGTATGTTTAAGAGGAATATGAAGTAGTATGTTTAAGAGGAATATGAAGTAGTATATTTAAGAGGAATATAAAGTAGTATATTTAAGAGGAATATGAAGTAGTATGTTTAAGAGGAATATGAAGTAGTATGCTTAAGAGGAATATGAAGTAGTATGTTTAAGAGGAATATGAAGTAGTATGTGTAAAAGGAATATGAAGTAATACGTTTAAGAGGAATATGAAGTAGCATATTTAAGAGGAATATGAAGTAGTATGTTTAAGAGGAATATGAAGTAGTATGTTTAAGAGGAATATGAAGTAGTATGTTTAAGATGAATATGAAGTAGTATGTTTAAGAGATATATGAAGTAGTACGTTTAAGAGGAATATGAAGTAGTATGTTTAAGAGGAATATGAAGTAGTTTGTTTAAGAGGAATATGAAGTAGTATGTTTAAGAGGAATATGAAGTAGTATGTTTAAGAGGAATATGAAGTAGTATATTTAAGTGGAATATGAAGTAGTATGCTTAAGAGGAATATGAAGTAGTATGTTTAAGAGTAATGTGAAGTAGTATGTTTAAGATGAATATGAAGTATTATATTTAAGAGGAATATGAAGTAGTATGTTTAAGAGGAATATGAAGCAGTATGTTTAAGAGGTATATGAAGTAGTATGTTTAAGAGGAATATGAAGTAGTATGTTTAAGAGGAATATGAAGTAGTATATTTAAAGGGAATATGAAGAAGTATATTTAAGAGATATATGAAGTAGTATGTTTAAGAGGAATATGAAGTAGTATGTTTAAGAGGAATATGAAGTAGTTTGTTTAAGAGGAATATGAAGTAGTATGTTTAAGAGGAATATGAAGTAGTATGTTTAAGAGGAATATGAAGTAGTATGTTTAAGAGGAATATGAAGTAGTATGTTTAAGAGGAATACGAAGTAGTATATTTAAGAGGAATATGAAGTAGTATGTTTAAGAGGAATAAGAAGTAGTATATTTAAGAGGAATATGAAGCAGTATGTTTAAGAGGAATATGAAGTAGTATGCTTAAGAGGAACATGAAGTAGTATGTTTAAGAGGAATATGAAGTAGTATGTTTAAGAGGAATATGAAGTAGTATATTTAAGAGGAATATGAAGTAGTATGTTTAAGAGGAATATGAAGCAGTATGTTTAAGAGGAATACGAAGTAGTATATTTAAGTGGAATATGTAGTAGTATGCTTAAGAGGAACATGAAGTAGTATGTTTAAGAGGAATATGAAGTAGTATGTATAAAAGGAATATGAAGTAATATGTTTAAGAGGAATATGAAGTAGTATATTTAAGAGGATTACGAAGTAGTATGTTTAAGAGGAATATGAAGTAGTATGTTTAAGAGGAATATGAAGTAGTATGTTTAAGAGGAATATGAAGTAGTATGTTTAAGAGATATATGAAGTAGTATGTTTAAGAGGAATATGAAGTAGTATGTTTAAGAGGAATATGAAGTAGTTTGTTTAAGAGGAATATGAAGTAGTATGTTTAAGAGGAATATGAAGTAGTATGTTTAAGAGGAATATGAAGTAGTATGCTTAAGAGGAATATGAAGTAGTATGTTTAAGAGGAATACGAAGTAGTATATTTAAGAGGATTATGAAGTAGTATGTTTAAGAGGAATAAGAAGTAGTATACTTAAGAGGAATATGAAGTAGTATGTTTAAGAGGAATATGAAGTAGTATGCTTAAGAGGAACATGAAGTAGTATGTTTAAGAGGAATATCAAGTAGTATGTTTAAGAGGAATATGAAGTAGTATATTTAAGAGGAATAAGAAGTAGTATATTTAAGAGGAATATGGAGTAGTATATTTAAGAGGAATATGAAGTAGTATGTTTAAGAGGAATGTGAAGTAGTATGTTTAAGAGGAATATGAAGCAGTATGTTTAAGAGGAATACGAAGTAGTATATTTAAGTGGAATATGAAGTAGTATGCTTAAGAGGAATATGAAGTAGTATGTTTAAGAGGATTATGAAGTAGTATGTTTAAGAGGAATATGAAGTAGTATGTTTAAGAGGAATATGAAGTAGTATGTTTAAGAGGAATATGAAGTAGTATGTTTAAGAGATATATGAAGTAGTATGTTTAAGAGGAATATGAAGTAGTATGTTTAAGAGGAATATGAAGTAGTTTGTTTAAGAGGAATATGAAGTAGTATGTTTAAGAGGAATATGAAGTAGTATGTTTAAGAGGAATATGAAGTAGTATGCTTAAGAGGAACATGAAGTAGTATGTTTAAGAGGAATATGAAGTAGTATGTTTAAGAGGAATATGAAGTAGTATATTTAAGAGTAATATGAAGTAGTATGTTTAAGAGGAATATGAAGCAGTATGTTTAAGAGGAATAAGAAGTAGTATATTTAAGTGGAATATGTAGTAGTATGCTTAAGAGGAACATGAAGTAGTATGTTTAAGAGGAATATGAAGTAGTATGTATAAAAGGAATATGAAGTAATATGTTTAAGAGGAATATGAAGTAGTATATTTAAGAGGATTATGAAGTAGTATGTTTAAGAGGAATATGAAGTAGTATGTTTAAGAGGAATATGAAGTAGTATGTTTAAGAGGAATATGAAGTAGTATGTTTAAGAGATATATGAAGTAGTATGTTTAAGAGGAATATGAAGTAGTATGCTTAAGAGGAATATGAAGTAGTATGTTTAAGAGGAATACGAAGTAGTATATTTAAGAGGAATATGAAGTAGTATGTTTAAGAGGAATAAGAAGTAGTATATTTAAGAGGAATATGAAGTAGTATGTTTAAGAGGAATATGAAGTAGTGTGCTTAAGAGGAACATGAAGTAGTATGTTTAAGAGGAATATCAAGTAGTATGTTTAAGAGGAATATGAAGTAGTATATTTAAGAGGAATATGAAGTAGTATATTTAAGAGGAATATGGAGTAGTATATTTAAGAGGAATATGAAGTAGTATGTTTAAGAGGAATGTGAAGTAGTATGTTTAAGAGGAATATGAAGCAGTATGTTTAAGAGAAATACGAAGTAGTATATTTAAGTGGAATATGAAGTAGTATGCTTAAGAGGAATATGAAGTAGTATGTTTAAGAGGAATGTGAAGTAGTATGTTTAAGATGAATATGAAGTATGAAGTAGTATATTTAAGAGGAATATGAAGTAGTATGTTTAAGAGG
This sequence comes from Atherix ibis, assembly GCA_958298945.1. Classification (NCBI taxonomy): domain Eukaryota; kingdom Metazoa; phylum Arthropoda; class Insecta; order Diptera; family Athericidae; genus Atherix; species Atherix ibis. The sequence continues at coordinate 98,243 of CATQJD010000038.1, read as the reverse complement.
AATATGAAGTAGTGTATTTAAGAGGAATATAAAGTAGTATGTTTAAGAGAAATATGATGTAGTATGTTTAAGAGGAATAGGAAGTAATATGTTTAAGAGGAATATGAAGTGGTATGATTAAGAGGAATATGAAGTAGTATATTTAAGATGAATATAAAGTAGTATATTTAAGAGGAATATGAAGTAGTATGTTTAAGAGGAATATGAAGTAGTATATTTAAGAAGAATATGAATTAGTATGCTTAAGAAGAATATGAAGTAGTATATTTAAGAGAAATATAAAGTAGTTTGTTTAAGAGGAATATGAAGTAGTATGTTTAAGATGAATATGAAGTAGTATATTTAAGAGGAATTTGAAGTAGTATATTTAAGAGGAATATGAAGTAGTATGTTTAAGAGGAATATGAAGTAGTATATTTAAGAGGAATATGAAGTAGTATGTTTAAGAGGAATATGAAGTAGTATATTTAAGAGGAATATAAAGTAGTTTGTTTAAGAGGAATATGAAGTAGTATGTTTAAGATGAATATGAAGTAGTATATTTAAGTGGAATATGAAGTAGTATGTTTAAGAGGAATATGAAGCAGTATGTTTAAGAGGAATATTAAGTAGTATGTTTCAGAGGAATATGAAGTAGTATGTTTAAGAGGAATATGAAGTAGTATATTTAAGTGGAATACAAAGTAGTATGTTTAAGAGATATATGAAGTAGTATGTTTAAGAGGAATATGAAGTAGAATATTTAAGAGGAATATGAAGTAGTATGTTTAAGAGGAATATGAAGTAGTATATTTAAGATGAATATAAAGTAGTATATTTAAAAGGAATATGAAGTAGTATGTTTAAGAGGAATTTGAAGTAGTATGTTTAAGAGGAATATGAAGTAGTATATTTAAAAGGAATATGAAGTAGTATGTTTAAGAGGAATTTGAAGTAGTATGTTTAAGAGGAACATGAAGTTGTATATTTAAGAGGAATATGAAGTAGTATACTTAAGAGGAATATGAAGTAGTATATTTAAGAGGAATATAAAGTAGTTTGTTTAAGAGGAATATGAAGTAGTATGTTTAAGATGAATATGAAGTAGTATATTTAAGTGGAATATGAAATAGTATGTTTAAGAGGAATATGAAGTAGTATGTTTAAGAGGAATATGAAGTAGTATGTTTAAGAGGAATATGAAGTAGTATGTTTAAGAGATATATGAAGTAGTATGTTTAAGAGGAACATGAAGTAGTATGTTTAAGAGGAATATGAAGTAGTTTGTTTAAGAGGAATATGAAGTAGTATGTTTAAGAGGAATATGAAGTAGTATGTTTAAGAGGAATATGAAGTAGTATGCTTAAGAGGAATATGAAGTAGTATGTTTAAGAGGAATACGAAGTAGTATATTTAAGAGGAATATGAAGTAGTATGTTTAAGAGGAATAAGAAGTAGTATATTTAAGAGGAATATGAAGCAGTATGTTTAAGAGGAATATGAAGTAGTATGATTAAGAGGAACATGAAGTAGTATGTTTAAGAGGAATATGAAGTATTATGTTTAAGAGGAATATGAAGTAGTATATTTAAGAGGAATATGAAGTAGTATATTTAAGAGGAATATGGAGTAGTATATTTAAGAGGAATATGAAGTAGTATGTTTAAGAGGAATGTGAAGTAGTATGTTTAAGAGGAATATGAAGCAGTATGTTTAAGAGGAATATGAAGTAGTATGTTTAAGAGGAATATGAAGTAGCATGTTTAAGAGGAATATGAAGCAGTATGTTTAAGAGGAATACGAAGTAGTATATTTAAGAGGAATATGAAGCAGTATGTTTAAGTGGAATATGAAGTAGTATGCTTAAGAGGAACATGAAGTAGTATGTTTAAGAGGAATATGAAGTAGTATGTTTAAGAGGAATATGAAGTAGTATATTTAAGAGGAATATGAAGTAGTATATTTAAGAGGAATATGGAGTAGTATATTTAAGAGGAATATGAAGTAGTATGTTTAAGAGGAATGTGAAGTAGTATGCTTAAGAGGAATATGAAGCAGTATGTTTAAGAGGAATATGAAGCAGTATGTTTAAGAGGAATACGAAGTAATATATTTAAGTGGAATATGAAGTAGTATGCTTAAGAGGAATATGAAGTAGTATGTTTAAGAGGAATGTGAAGTAGTATGTTTTAGATGAATATGAAGTATGAAGTAGTATATTTAAGAGGAATATGAAGTAGTATGTTTAAGAGGAATATGAAGTAGTATATTTAAGAGGAATATAAAGTAGTATATTTAAGAGGAATATGAAGTAGTATGTTTAAGAGGAATATGAAGTAGTATGCTTAAGAGGAATATGAAGTAGTATGTTTAAGAGAAATATGAAGTAGTATGTGTAAAAGGAATATGAAGTAATACGTTTAAGAGGAATATGAAGTAGCATATTTAAGAGCAATATGAAGTAGTATGTTTAAGAGGAATATGAAGTAGTATGTTTAAGAGGAATATGAAGTAGTATGTTTAAGATGAATATGAAGTAGTATGTTTAAGAGATATATGAAGTAGTATGTTTAAGAGGAATATGAAGTAGTATGTTTAAGAGGAATATGAAGTAGTTTGTTTAAGAGGAATATGAAGTAGTATGTTTAAGAGGAATATGAAGTAGTATGTTTAAGAGGAATATGAAGTAGTATATTTAAGTGGAATATGAAGTAGTATGCTTAAGAGGAATATGAAGTAGTATGTTTAAGAGTAATGTGAAGTAGTATGTTTAAGATGAATATGAAGTATTATATTTAAGAGGAATATGAAGTAGTATGTTTAAGAGGAATATGAAGCAGTATGTTTAAGAGGAATATGAAGTAGTATGTTTAAGAGGAATATGAAGTAGTATGTTTAAGAGGAATATGAAGTAGTATATTTAAAGGGAATATGAAAAATTATATTTAAGAGAAATATGAAGTAGTATGTTTAAGAGGAATATGAAGTAGTATGCTTAAGAGGAATATGAAGTAGTATGTTTAAGAGGAATATGAAGTAGTATGTGTAAAAGGAATATGAATTAATATGTTTAAGCAGAATATGAAGTAGCATATTTAAGAGGAATATGAAGTAGTATGTTTAAGAGGAATATGAAGTAGTATGTTTAAGAGGAATATGAACTAGTATGTTTAAGAGATATATGAAGTAGTATGTTTAAGAGGAATATGAAGTAGTATGTTTAAGAGGAATATGAAGTAGTTTGTTTAAGAGGAATATGAAGTAGTATGTTTAAGAGGAATATGAAGTAGTATGTTTAAGAGGAATATGAAGTAGTATGCTTAAGAGGAATATGAAGTAGTATGTTTAAGAGGAATACGAAGTAGTATATTTAAGAGGAATATGAAGTAGTATGTTTAAGAGGAATAAGAAGTAGTATATCTAAGAGGAATATGAAGCAGTATGTTTAAGAGGAATATGAAGTAGTATGCTTAAGAGGAACATGAAGTAGTATGTTTAAGAGGAATATGAAGTAGTATGTTTAAGAGGAATATGAAGTAGTATATTTAAGAGGAATATGAAGTAGTATTTTTAAGAGGAATATGGAGTAGTATATTTAAGAAAAATATGAAGTAGTATGTTTAAGAGGAATGTGAAGTAGTATGTTTAAGAGGAATATGAAGCAGTATGTTTAAGAGGAATATGAAGTAGTATGTTTAAGAGGAATATGAAGTAGTATGTTTAAGAGGAATATGAAGCAGTATGTTTAAGAGGAATACGAAGTAGTATATTTAAGTGGAATATGAAGTAGTATATTTAAGAGGAATATGGAGTAGTATATTTAAGAGGAATATGAAGTAGTATGTTTAAAAGGAATATGAAGTAGTGTATTTAAGAGGAATATAAAGTAGTATGTTTAAGAGAAATATGAAGTAGTATGTTTAAGAGGAATAGGAAGTAATATGTTTAAGAGGAATACGAAGTGGTATGTTTAAGAGGAATATGAAGTAGTACATTTAAGATGAATATAAAGTAGTATATTTAAGAGGAATATGAAGTAGTATGTTTAAGAGGAATATGAAGTAGTATATTTAAGAAGAATATGAAGTAGTATGCTTAAGAAGAATATGAAGTAGTATATTTAAGAGGAATATAAAGTAGTTTGTTTAAGAGGAATATGAAGTAGTATGTTTAAGATGAATATGAAGTAGTATATTTAAGAGGAATATGAAGTAGTATATTTAAGAGGAATATGAAGTAGTATGTTTAAGAGGAATATGAAGCAGTATATTTAAGAGGAATATGAAGTAGTATGTTTAAGAGGAATATGAAGTAGTATATTTAAGAGGAATATAAAGTAGTTTGTTTAAGAGGAATATGAAGTAGTATGTTTAAGATGAATATGAAGTAGTATATTTAAGTGGAATATGAAGTAGTATGTTTAAGAGGAATATGAAGCAGTATCTTTAAGAGGAATATTAAGTAGTATGTTTCAGAGGAATATGAAGTAGTATGTTTAAGAGGAATATGAAGTAGTATATTTAAGTGGAATACGAAGTAGTATGTTTAAGAGATATATGAAGTAGTATGTTTAAGAGGAATATGAAGTAATATATTTAAGAGGAATATGAAGTAGTATGTTTAAGAGGAATATGAAGTAGTATATTTAAGATGAATATAAAGTAGTATATTTAAAAGTAATATGAAGTAGTATGTTTAAGAGGAATTTGAAGTAGTATGTTTAAGAGGAATATGAAGTAGTATATTTAAAAGGAATATGAAGTAGTATGTTTAAGAGGAATTTGAAGTAGTATGTTTAAGAGGAACATGAAGTTGTATATTTAAGAGGAATATGAAGTAGTATGTTTAAGAGGAATATGAAGTAGTATATTTAAGAGGAATATAAAGTAGTTTGTTTAAGAGGAATATGAAGTTGTATGTTAAAGATGAATATGAAGTAGTATATTTAAGTGGAATATGAAATAGTATGTTTAAGAGGAATATGAAGTAGTATGTTTAAGAGGAATATGAAGTAGTATGTTTAAGAGGAATATGAAGTAGTATGTGTAAGAGGAATATGAAGTAGTATATTTAAGTGGAATATGAAGTAGTATGTTTAAGAGATATATTAAGTAGTATGTTTAAGAGGAATATGAAGTAGTATATTTAAGAGGAATATGAAGTAGTACGTTTAAGAGGTATATGAAGTAGTATATTTAAGAGGAATATAAAGTAGTATGTTTAAGAGGAATATGAAGTAGTATGTTTAAGAGGAATATGAAGTAGTATGTTTAAGAGGAATATGAAGTAGTATGTTTAAGAGGAATATGAAGTAGTATGTTTAAGATGAATATAAAGTAGTATATTTAAGAGGAATATGAAGTAGTATGTTTAAGAGGAATATGAAGTAGTATGTTTAAGAGGAATATGAAGTAGTATATTTAAGAGGAATATGAAGTAGTATGTTTAAGAGGAATATGAAGTAGTATATTTAAGAGGAATATAAAGTAGTTTGTTTAAGCAGAATATGAAGTAGTATGTTTAAGATGAATATGAAGTAGTATATTTTAGGGGAATATGAAGTAGTTTGTTTAAGAGGAATATGAAGCAGTATGTTTAAGAGGAATATGAAGTAGTATGTTTAAGAGGAATATGAAGTAGTATGTTTAAGAGGAATATGAAGTAGTATGTTTAAGAGGAATATGAAGTAGTTTGTTTAAGAGGAATACGAAGTAGTATATTTAAGAGGAATATGGAGCAGTATGTTTAACAGGAATATGAAGTAGTATGTTTAAGAGGAATATGAAGTAGTATGTTTAAGAGGAATATGAAGTAGTATGTTTAAGAGGAATATGAAGTAGTATGTTTAAGAGGAATATGAAGTAGTATGTTTAAGAGGAATATAAAGTAGTATGTTTAAGAGGAATAAGAAGTAGTATGTTTAAGAGGAATATGAAGTAGTATATTTAAGAGGAATATGAAGTAGTATATTTAAGAGGAATATGAAGTAGTATGTTTAAGAGAAATGTGAAGTAGTATATTTAAGAGGAATATGAAGTAGTATATTTAAGATGAATATGAAGTAGTATATTTAAAGGGAATATGAAGTAGTATATTTAAGAGGAATATGAAGTAGTATGTTTAAGAGGAATATGAAGTAGTATTTTTAAGAGGAATATGAAGTAGTATGTTTAAGAGGAATATGAAGTAGTATGTTTAAGAGATATATGAAGTAGTATGTTTAAGATGAATGTGAAGTAGTTTATTTAATAGGAATATGAAGTCGTATATTTAAGAGGAATATGAAGTAGTATGTTTAAGAGGAATATGAAGTAGTATTTTTAAGAGGAATATGAAGTAGTATGTATGAGAGGAATATGAAGTAGTATGTTTAAGAGGAATATGAAGTAGTATGTTTCAGAGGAATATGAAGTAGTATGTTTAAGAGGAATATGAAGTATTATATTTAAGAGGAATATGAAGCAGTATGTTTAAGAGGGATATGAAGTAGTATCTTTAAGAGGAATATGAAATAGTATGTTTAAGAGGAATATGAAGTAGTATGTTTAAGAGGAATATGAAGTAGTATGTTTAAGAGGAATATGAAGTAGTATGTTTAAGAGGAATATGAAGTAGTATGTTTAAGAGGAATATGAAGTAGTATGTTTAAGAGGAATATGAAGTAGTATATTTAAGAGGAATATGAAGTAGTATATTTAAGAGGAATATGAAGTAGTATGTTTAAGAGGAATGTGAAGTAGTATATTTAAGAGGAATATGAAGTAGTATATTTAAGAGGAATATGAAGTAGTATATTTAAGAGGAATATGAAGTAGTATGTTTAAGAGGAATATGAAGTAGTATGTTTAAGAGGAATATGAAGTAGTATGTTTAAGAGGAATATGAAGTAGTATATTTAAAGGGAATATGAAGCAGTATGTTTAAGAGGAATATGAAGTAGTATATTTAAGAGGAATATGAAGTAGTATGTTTAAGAGGAATATGAAGTAGTATGTTTAAGAGGAATATGAAGTAGTATGTTTAAGAGGAATATGAAGTAGTATGTTTAAGAGGAATATGAAGTAGTATGCTTAAGAGGAATATGAAGTAGTATATTTAAGAGGAATATGTAGTATTATATTTAAGAGGAATATGAAGTAGTATGTTTAAGAGGAATATGAAGTAGTTTGTTTAAGAGGAATATGAAGTAGTATATTTCAAGGGAATATGAAGAAGTATATTTAAGATGAATATGAAGTAGTACATTTAAAGGGAATATGAAGTAGTATATTTAAGAGGAATATGAGGTAGTATGTTTAAGAGGAATATAAAGTAGTATGTTTAAGAGGAATATGAAGTAGTATGTTTAAGAGGAATATGAAGTATTATTTTTAAGAGGAATATGAAGTAGTATGTTTAAGAGGAATGTGAAGTAGTATATTTAAGAGGAATATGAAGTAGTATGTTTAAGAGGAATATGAAGTAGTATGTTTAAGAGGAATATGAAGTAGTATGTTTAAGAGGAATATGAAGTAGTATGTTTAAGAGGAATATGAAGTAGTATGTTTAAAAGGAATATGAAGTAGTATGTTTAAGAGGAATATGAAGTAGTATGTTTAAGATGAATATGAAGTAGTATATTTAAGAGGAATATGAAGCAGTATGTTTAAGAGGAATATGAAGTAGTATGTTTAAGAGGAATATGAAGTAGTATGTTTAAGAGATATATGAAGTAGTATGTTTAAGATGAATGTGAAGTAGTATATTTAAGAGGAATATGAAATAGTATATTTAAGAGGAATATGAAGTAGTATGTTTAAGAGGAATATGAAGTAGTATGTTTAAGAGGAATATGAAGTAGTATGTTTAAGAGGAATATGAAGTAGTATGTTTAAGAGGAATATGAAGTAGTATGTTTAAGAGGAATATGAAGTATTATGTTTAAGAGGAATATGAAGAAGTATATTTAAGAGGAATATGAAGCAGTATGTTTAAAAGGAATATGAAGTAGTTTGTTTAAGAGGAATATGAAGTAGTATGTTTAAGAGGAATATGAAGTAGTATGTTTAAGAGGAATATGAAGTAGTATGTTTAAGAGTAATATGAAGTAGTATGTTTAAGAGGAATATGAAGTAGTATGTTTAAGAGGAATATGAAGTAGTATATTTAAGAGGAATATGAAGTAGTATATTTAAGAGGAATATGAAGTAGTATGTTTAAGAGGAATGTGAAGTAGTATATTTAAGAGGAATATGAAGTAGTATATTTAAGAGGAATATGAAGTAGTATGTTTAAAAGGAATGTGAAGTAGTATGTTTAAGAGGAATATGAAGTAGTATATTTAAGAGGAATATGAAGTAGTATGTTTAAGAGGAATGTGAAGTAGTATATTTAAGAGGAATATGAAGTAGTACGTTTAAGAGGAATATGAAGTAGTATGTTTAAGAGGAATATGAAGTTGTATGTTTAAGAGGAATACGAAGTAGTATGTTTAAGAGGAATATGAAATAGTATATTTAAGAGGAATATGAAGTAGTATATTTAAGAGGAATATGAAGTAGTATGTTTAAGAGGAATATGAAGTAGTATGTTTAAGAGGAATATGAAGTAGTATGTTTAAGAGGAATATGAAGTAGTATATTTAAGAGGAATATGAAATAGTATATTTAAGAGGAATATGAAGTAGTATGTTTAAGAGGAATATGAAGTAGTATGCTTAAGAGCAATATGAAGTAGTATATTTAAGAGGAAAATGAAGTAGTATATTTAAGAGGAATATGAAGTTTAAAGGGAATATGCAGTAGTATGTTTAAGAGGAATATGAAGTAGTATGTTTAAGAGGAATACGAAGTAGTATGTTTAAAAGGAATATATAGTAGTTTGTCTAAGAGGAATATGGAGTAGTATGTTTAAGAGGAATATGAAGTAGTATGTTTAAGAGGAATACGAAGTAGTATGTTTAAGACGAATATAAAGTAGTTTGTTTAAGAGGAATATGAAGTAGTATGTTTAAGAGGAATATGAAGTAGTATGCTTAAGAGGAATATGAAGTAGTATATTTAAGAGGAATATGAAGTAGTATGTTTAAGAGGAATATGAAGTAGTATGCTTAAGAGGAATATGAAGTAGTATATTTAAGAGGAATATGAAGTAGTATGTTTAAGATGAATATGAAATAGTATGTAGTATGTTCAAGAGGAATATGAAGTAGTATGTTTAAGAGGAATATGAAGTAGTATATTCAAGAGGAATATGAAGTAGTATGTTTAAGAGGAATATGAAGTAGTATGTTTAAGAGGAATATGAAGTAGTATGCTTAAGAGGTATATGAAGTAGTATGCTTAAGAGGAATATGAAGTAGTATGCTTAAGAGGAATATGAAGTAGTATGTTTAAGAGGAATATGAAGTAGTTTGTTTAAGAGGAATATGAAGTAGTATGTTTAAGAGGAATGTGAAGTAGTATGTTTAAGAAGAATATGAAGTAGTATGTTTAAGAGGAATACGAAGTAGTATATTTAAGAGGAATATGAAGTAATATGTTTAAGAGGAATATGAAGTAGTATGCTTAAGAGGAATATGAAGTAGTATATTTAAGAGGAATATGAAGTAGTATGTTTAAGAGGAATATGAAGTAGTATGTTTAAGAGGAATATGAAGTGGTATGTTTAAGAGGAATATGAAGTAGTATATTTAAGAGGAATATGAAGTAGTATGTTTAAGAGGAATATGAAGTAGTATGTTTAAGAGGAATACGAAGTAGCATGTTTAAGAGATATATGAAGTAGTATGTTTAAGAGGAAAATGAAGTAGAATGTTTAAGAGGAATGTGAAGTAGAATGTTTAAGAGGAATATGAAGTAGTATGTTTAAGAGGAATATGAAGTAATATGTTTAAGAGGAATATGAAGTAGTATGCTTAAGAGGAATATGAAGTAGTATATTTAAGAGGAATATGAAGTAGTATGTTTAAGAGGAATATGAAGTAGTATGTTTAAGAGGAATATGAAGTGGTATGTTTAAGAGGAATATGAAGTAGTATATTTAAGAGGAATATGAAGTAGTATGTTTAAGAGGAATATGAAGTAGTATGTTTAAGAGGAATACGAAGTAGCATGTTTAAGAGATATATGAAGTAGTATGTTTAAGAGGAAAATGAAGTAGAATGTTTAAGAGGAATGTGAAGTAGTATGTTTAAGAGGAATATGAAGTAGTATGTTTACGAGGAACATGAAGTAGTATATTTAAGAGGAATATGAAGTAGTATGTTTAAGAGGAATATGAAGTAGTATATTTAAGAGGAATATGAAGAAGTATATTTAAGAGGAATATGAAGTAGTATGTTTCAGAGGAATATGAAGTAGTATGTTTAAGAGGAATATGAAGTAGTATGTTTAAGAGGAATATGAAGTAGTATGTTTAAGAGGAATATGAAGTAGTATATTTAAGAGGAATATGAAGTATTATGTTTAAGAGGAATACGAAGTAGTATATTTAAGATGAATATGAAGTAGTATGTTTAAGAGGAATATGGAGTAGTATATTTAAAAGGAATATGAAGTAGTATGTTTAAGAGGAATATGAAGTAGTATGTTTAAGAGGAATATGAAGTAGTATATTTAAGAGGAATATGAAGTAGTATGTTTAAGAGGAATACGAAGTAGTATGTTTAAGAGGAATATGAAGTAGTATGTTTAAGAGGAATATGAAGTAGTATGTTTAAGAGATATATGAAGTAGTATGTTTAAGAGGAATATGAAGTAGTATGTTTAAGAGGAATATGAAGTAGTATATTTAAGAGGAATATGAAGTATTATGTTTAAGAGGAATACGAAGTAGTATATTTAAGATGAATATGAAGTAGTATGTTTAAGAGGAATATGGAGTAGTATATTTAAAAGGAATATGAAGTAGTATGTTTAAGAGGAATGTGAAGTAGTATGTTTAAGAGGAATATGAAGTAGTATATTTAAGAGGAATGTGAAGTAGTATGCTTAAGAGGAATATGAAGTAGTATGTTTAAGAGGAATACGAAGTAGTATATTTAAGAGGAATATGAAGTAGTATGTTTAAGAGGAATATGAAGTAGTATATTTAAGAGGAATATGAAGTAGTATATTTAAGAGGAATATGAAGTAGTATGTTTAAGAGGAATGTGAAGTAGTATGTTTAAGAGGAATATGAAGTAGTATATTTAAGAGGAATATGAAGTAGTATGTTTAAGAGGAATGTGAAGTAGTATATTTAAGAGGAATATGAAGTAGTACGTTTAAGAGGAATATGAAGTAGTATGTTTAAGAGGAATATGAAGTAGTATGTTTAAGAGGAATACGAAGTAGTATGTTTAAGAGGAATATGAAGTAGTATGTTTAAGAGGAATATAAAGTAGTTTGTTTAAGAGGAATATGAAGTAGTATATTTAAGTGGAATATGAAGTAGTATGTTTAAGATGAATATGAAATAATATATTTAAGAGGAATATGAAATAGTATATTTAAGAGGAATATGAAGTAGTATATTTAAGAGGAATATGAAGTAGTATGTTTAAGAGGAATATGAAGTAGTATGTTTAAGAGGAATATGAAGTAGTATGTTTAAGAGGAATATGAAGTAGTATATTTAAGAGGAATATGAAATAGTATATTTAAGAGGAATATGAAGTAGTATGTTTAAGAGGAATATGAAGTAGTATGCTTAAGAGCAATATGAAGTAGTATATTTAAGAGGAAAATGAAGTAGTATATTTAAGAGGAATATGAAGTTTAAAGGGAATATGCAGTAGTATGTTTAAGAGGAATATGAAGTAGTATGTTTAAGAGGAATACGAAGTAGTATGTTTAAAAGGAATATATAGTAGCTTGTCTAAGAAGAATATGAAATAGTATGTTTAAGAGGAATATGATGTAGTATGTTTAAGAGGAATACGAAGTAGTATGTTTAAGACGAATATAAAGTAGTTTGTTTAAGAGGAATATGAAGCAGTATGTTTAAGAGGAATATGAAGTAGTATGCTTAAGAGGAATATGAAGTAGTATATTTAAGAGGAATATGAAGTAGTATGTTTAAGAGGAACATGAAGTAGTATGCTTAAGAGGAATATGAAGTAGTATATTTAAGAGGAATATGAAGTAGTATGTTTAAGATGAATATGAAATAGTATGCTTAAGAGGAATATGAAGTATTATATTTAAGAGGAATTTGAAGTAGTATATTTAAGAGGAATATGAAGTAGTATGTTGAAGAGGAATATGAAGTAGTATGTTTAAGAGGAATATGAAGTAGTATGCTTAAGGTGAATATGAAGTAGTATATTTAAGAGGAATATGAAGTAGTATGTTTAAAAGGAATATAAAGTAGTTTGTTTAAAAGGAATATGAAGTAGTATGTTTAGGAGGAATATGAAGTAGTATGTTCAAGAGGAATATGAAGTAGTATGTTTAAGAGGAATATGAAGTAGTATATTCAAGAGGAATATGAAGTAGTATATTTAAGAGGAATATGAAGTAGTATGTTTAAGAGGAATATGAAGTAGTATGCTTAAGAGGAATATGAAGTAGTATGCTTAAGAGGAATATGAAGTAGTATGCTTAAGAGGAATATGAAGTAGTATGTTTAAGAGGAATATGAAGTAGTTTGTTTAAGAGGAATATGAAGTAGTATGTTTAAGAGGAATGTGAAGTAGTATGTTTAAGAAGAATATGAAGTAGTATGTTTAAGAGGAATACGAAGTAGTATATTTAAGATGAATATGAAGTAGTATGTTTAAGAGGAATATGAAGTAGTATGTTTAAGAGGAATATGAAGTAGTATGTTTAAGAGGAATATGAAGTAGTATGTTTAAGAGGAATATGAAGTAGTATATTTAAGAGGAATATGAAGTAGTATGTTTAAGAGGAACGTGAAGTAGTATGCTTAAGAGGAATATGAAGTAGTATGCTTAAGAGGAATATGAAGTAGTATGTTTAAGAGGAATGTGAAGTAGTATGTTTAAGAGGAATATGAAGTAGTATGTTTAAGAGGAATATAAAGTAGTATGTTTAAGAGGAATATGAAGTAGTATGCTTAAGAGGAATATGAAGTAGTATATTTAAGAGGAATATGAAGTAGTATGTTTAAGAGGAATATGAAGTAGTATGTTTAAGAGGAATATGAAGCGGTATGTTTAAGAGGAATATGAAGTAGTATATTTAAGAGGAATATGAAGTAGTATGTTTAAGAGGAATATGAAGTAGTATGTTTAAGAGGAATACGAAGTAGTATGTTTAAGAGATATATGAAGTAGTATGTTTAAGACGAAAATGAAGTAGTATGTTTAAGAGGAATGTGAAGTAGTATGTTTAAGAGGAATATGAAGTAGTATGTTTACGAGGAACATGAAGTAGTATATTTCAGAGGAATATAAAGTAGTATGTTTAAGAGGAATATGAAGTAGTATATTTAAGAGGAATATGAAGTAGTATATTTAAGAGGAATATGAAGTAGTATGTTTCAGAGGAATATGAAGTAGTATGTTTAAGAGGAATATGAAGTAGTATGTTTAAGAGGAATATGAAGTAGTATGTTTAAGAGGAATATGAAGTAGTATATTTAAGAGGAATATGAAGTAGTATGTTTAAGAGGAATACGAAGTAGTATGTTTAAGAGGAATATGAAGTAGTATGTTTAAGAGGAATATGAAGTAGTATATTTAAGAGGAATATGAAGTAGTATGTTTAAGAGGAATACGAAGTAGTATGTTTAAGAGGAATATGAAGTAGTATGTTTAAGAGGAATATGAAGTAGTATGTTTAAGAGGAATATGCAGTAGTATGTTTAAGAGGAATACGAAGTAGTATATTTAAGATAAATATGAAGTAGTATATTTAAGATGAATATGAAGTAGTATATTTAAGAGGAATATGAAGTAGTATGTTTAAGAGGAATATGAAGTAGTATGTTTAAGAGGAATATGAAGCAGTATGCTTAAGAGGAATATGAAGTCATATTTTTAAGAGGAATATGAAGTAGTATGTTTAAGAGGAATATGAAGTAGTATGTTTACGAGGAATATGAAGTAGTATGTTTAAGAGGAATATGAAGTAGTATGTTTAAGAGGAATATGAAGTAGTATGTTTAAGAGGAATATGAAGTAGTATATTTAAGAGGAATATGAAGTAGTATGTTTAAGAGGAATACGAAGTAGTATATTTAAGATGAATATGAAGTAGTATGTTTAAGAGGAATATGAAGTAGTATATTTAAGAGATATATGAAGTAGTATGTTTAAGAGGAATATGAAGTACTATGTTTAATAGGAATATGAAGTAGTATGTTTAAGAGGAATATGATGTAGTATGCTTAAGAGGAATATGAAGTAGTATGTTTAAGAGGAATATGAAGTAGTATGTTTAAGAGGAATATGAAGTAGTATGTTTAAAAAGAATATAAAGTAGTTTGTTTAAGAGGAATATGAAGTAGTATGTTTAAGAGGAATATGAAGTAGTATATTTAAGAGGACTATGAAGTAGTATGTTTAAAAGGAATATATAGTAATATGTTTAAGAGCAATATAAAGTAGTATGTTTAAGAGGAATATGAAGTAGTATGTTCAAGAGGAATATGAAGTAGTATGTTTAAGAGGAATATGAAGTAGTATATTTAAGAGGAATATGAAGTAGTATGTTTAAGAGGAATATGAAGTAGTATCTTTAAGAGGAATATGAAGTAGTATGTTTAAGAGGAATATGAAGTAGTATGCTTAAGAGGAATATGAAGTAATATGTTTAAGAGGAATATGAAGTAGTATGTTTAATCGAAATATGAAGTAGTATGTTTAAAAGGAATATGAAGTAGTATGTTTAAGAGGAATATGAAGTAGTATAGTTAAGAGGAATATGAAGTAGTATGTTTAAGAGGAATATGAAGTAGTATGTTAAGAGGAATATGAAGTAATATGTTTAAGAGGAATATGAAGTAGTATATTTAAGAGGAATATGAAGTAGTATGCTTAAGAGGAATATGAAATAGTATGTTTAAGAGGAATATGAAGTAGTATATTTAAGAGGAATATGAAGTAGTATGTTTAAGAGGAATACGAAGTAGTATGTTTAAGAGGAATATGAAGTAGTATATTTAAGAGGAATGTGAAGTAGTATGTTTAAGAGGAATATGAAGTAGTATATTTAAGAGGAATATGAAGTAGTATGTTTAGGAGGAATGTGAAGTAGTATGTTTAAAAGGAATAAGAAGTAGTATATTTAAAGGGAATATGAAGTAGTATGTTTAAGAGGAATATGAAGTAGTATGTTTAAGAGGAATATGAAGTAGTATGTTTAAGAGGTATATGAAGTAGTATATTTAAGAGGAATATGAAGTAGTATATTTAGGAGGAATATGAAGCAGTATGTTTAAGAGGAATATGCAGTAGTATGTTTAAGAGGAATATGAAGTAGTATGCTTAAGAGGAATATGAAGTAGAATGTTTAAGATGAATATGAAGTAGTATGTTTAAGAGGGATATGAAGTAGTATGTTTAAGAGGAATATGAAGTAGTATGCTTAAGAGGAATATGAAGTAGTATATTTAAGAGGAATATGAAGTAGTATGCTTTAGAGGAATATGAAGTAGTATATTTAAGAGGAATGTGAAGTAGTATATTTTAGAGGAATATGAAGTAGTATATTTAAAGGGAATATGAAGTAGTATGTTTAAGAGGAATATGCAGTAGTCTGTTTAAGAGAAATATGAAGTAGTATATTTAAGAGGAATATGAAGTAGTATGTTTAAGAGGAATACGAAGTAGTATATTTAAGTGGAATATGAAGCAATATGTTTAAGAGGAATGTGAAGTAGTATGTTTAAGAGGAATATGAAGTAGTTTGTTTAAGAGGAATATGCAGTAGTATATTTAAAGGGAATATGAAGTAGTATGTTTAAGAGGAATATGAAGTAGTATGTTTAAGAGGAATATGAAGTAGTATGTTTAAGAGGAATATGAAGTAGTATGTTTAAGAGGAATATGAAGTAGTATGTTTAAGAGGATTATGCAGTAGTATGTTTAAGAGGAATTTGAAGTAGTATGTTTAAGAGGAATATGCAGTAGTATGTTTAAGAGGAATACGAAGTAGTATATTTAAGTGGAATATGAAGTAGTATATTTAAGAGGAATATGAAGTAGTATTTTAAGGGGGAATATGAAGTAGTATATTTAAGAAGAATATGAAGTAGTATGTTTAAGAGGAATATGAAGTACCCTGTTTAAGAGTAATAGGAAGTAGTATGTTTAAGAGGAATATGAAGTAGTATGCTTAAGAGGAATATGAAGTAGTATGTTTAAGAGGAATATGAAGTAGTATGTTTAAGAGGAATATGAAGTGGTATGTTTAAGAGGAATATGAAGTAGTATATTTAAGAGGAATATGAAGTAGTATGTTTAAGAGGAATATGAAGTAGTATGTTTAAGAGGAATATGAAGTAGTATGTTTAAGAGATATATGAAGAAGTATGTTTAAGAGGAAAATGAAGTAGTATGTTAAAGAGGAATGTGAAGTAGTATGTTTAAGAGGAATATGAAGTAGTATATTTAAGAGGAATATGAAGTAGTATGTTTAAGAGGAATATGAAGTAGTATGTTTAAGAGGAATATGAAGTAGTATATTTAAAGGGAATATGTAGTAGTATGTTTAAGAGGAATATGCAGTAGTCTGTTTAAGAGAAATATGAAGTAGTATATTTAAGAGGAATATGAAGTAGTATGTTTAAGAGGAATACGAAGTAGTATATTTAAGTGGAATATGAAGCAATATGTTTAAGAGGAATGTGAAGTAGTATGTTTAAGAGGAATATGAAGTAGTTTGTTTAAGAGGAATATGCAGTAGTATGTTTAAGAGGAATATGAAGTAGTATGCTTAAGAGGAATATGAAGTAGAATGTTTAAGATGAATATGAAGTAGTATGTTTAAGAGGAATATGAAGTAGTATGTTTAAGAGGAATATGAAGTAGTATGCTTAAGAGGAATATGAAGTAGTATATTTAAGAGGAATATGAAGTAGTATGTGTAAGAGGAATATGAAGTAGTATATTTAAGAGGAATATGAAGTAGTATGCTTTAGAGGAATATGAAGTAGTATATTTAAGAGGAATGTGAAGTAGTATATTTAAGAGGAATATGAAGTAGTATATTTAAAGGGAATATGAAGTAGTATGTTTAAGAGGAATATGCAGTAGTCTGTTTAAGAGAAATATGAAGTAGTATATTTAAGAGGAATATGAAGTAGTATGTTTAAGAGGAATACGAAGTAGTATATTTAAGTGGAATATGAAGCAATATGTTTAAGAGGAATGTGAAGTAGTATGTTTAAGAGGAATATGAAGTAGTTTGTTTAAGAGGAATATGCAGTAGTATATTTAAAGGGAATATGAAGTAGTATGTTTAAGAGGTATATGAAGTAGTATGTTTAAGAGGAATATGAAGTAGTATGTTTAAGAGGAATATGAAGTAGTATGTTTAAGAGGAATATGAAGTAGTATGTTTAAGAGGATTATGCAGTAGTATGTTTAAGAGGAATTTGAAGTAGTATGTTTAAGAGGAATATGCAGTAGTATGTTTAAGAGGAATACGAAGTAGTATATTTAAGTGGAATATGAAGTAGTATATTTAAGAGGAATATGAAGTAGTTTTTTTAGGGGGAATATGAAGTAGTATATTTAAGAAGAATATGAAGTAGTATGTTTAAGAGGAATATGAAGTACCATGTTTAAGAGTAATAGGAAGTAGTATGTTTAAGAGGAATATGAAGTAGTATGCTTAAGAGGAATATGAAGTAGTATGTTTAAGAGGAATATGAAGTAGTATGTTTAAGAGGAATATGAAGTGGTATGTTTAAGAGGAATATGAAGTAGTATATTTAAGAGGAATATGAAGTAGTATGTTTAAGAGGAATATGAAGTAGTATGTTTAAGAGGAATATGAAGTAGTATGTTTAAGAGATATATGAAGAAGTATGTTTAAGAGGAAAATGAAGTAGTATGTTTAAGAGGAATGTGAAGTAGTATGTTTATGAGGAATATGAAGTAGTATATTTAAGAGGAATATGAAGTAGTATGTTTAAGAGGAATATGAAGTAGTATGTTTAAGAGGAATATGAAGTAGTATATTTAAAGGGAATATGTAGTAGTATGTTTAAGAGGAATATGCAGTAGTCTGTTTAAGAGAAATATGAAGTAGTATATTTAAGAGGAATATGAAGTAGTATGTTTAAGAGGAATACGAAGTAGTATATTTAAGTGGAATATGAAGCAATATGTTTAAGAGGAATGTGAAGTAGTATGTTTAAGAGGAATATGAAGTAGTTTGTTTAAGAGGAATATGCAGTAGTATGTTTAAGAGGAATATGAAGTAGTATGCTTAAGAGGAATATGAAGTAGAATGTTTAAGATGAATATGAAGTAGTATGTTTAAGAGGAATATGAAGTAGTATGTTTAAGAGGAATATGAAGTAGTATGCTTAAGAGGAATATGAAGTAGTATATTTAAGAGGAATATGAAGTAGTATGTGTAAGAGGAATACGAAGTAGTATGTTTAAGAGGAATATGAAGTAGTATATTTAAGAGGAATATGAAGTAGTATGTTTAAGAGGAATACGAAGTAGTATGTTTAAGAGGAATATGAAGTAGTATGTTTAAGAGGAATATGAAGTAGTATGTTTAAGAGGAATGTGCAGTAGTATGTTTAAGAGGAATACGAAGTAGTATATTTAAGATAAATATGAAGTAGTATGTTTAAGAGGAATATGAAGTAGTATGTGTAAGAGGAATATGAAGTAGTATATTTAAGAGGAATATGAAGTAGTATGTTTAAGAGGAATACGAAGTAGTATATTTAAGTGGAATATGAAGCAATATGTTTAAGAGGAATGTGAAGTAGTATGTTTAAGAGGAATATGAAGTAGTTTGTTTAAGAGGAATATGCAGTAGTATGTTTAAGAGGAATATGAAGTAGTATGCTTAAGAGGAATATGAAGTAGAATGTTTAAGATGAATATGAAGTAGTATGTTTAAGAGGAATATGAAGTAGTATGTTTAAGAGGAATATGAAGTAGTATGCTTAAGAGGAATATGAAGTAGTATATTTAAGAGGAATATGAAGTAGTATGTGTAAGAGGAATACGAAGTAGTATGTTTAAGAGGAATATGAAGTAGTATATTTAAGAGGAATATGAAGTAGTATGTTTAAGAGGAATACGAAGTAGTATGTTTAAGAGGAATATGAAGTAGTATGTTTAAGAGGAATATGAAGTAGTATGTTTAAGAGGAATGTGCAGTAGTATGTTTAAGAGGAATACGAAGTAGTATATTTAAGATAAATATGAAGTAGTATGTTTAAGAGGAATATGAAGTAGTATGTGTAAGAGGAATATGAAGTAGTATATTTAAGAGGAATATGAAGTAGTATGCTTTAGAGGAATATGAAGTAGTATATTTAAGAGGAATGTGAAGTAGTATATTTAAGAGGAATATGAAGTAGTATATTTAAAGGGAATATGAAGTAGTATGTTTAAGAGGAATATGCAGTAGTCTGTTTAAGAGAAATATGAAGTAGTATATTTAAGAGGAATATGAAGTAGTATGTTTAAGAGGAATACGAAGTAGTATATTTAAGTGGAATATGAAGCAATATGTTTAAGAGGAATGTGAAGTAGTATGTTTAAGAGGAATATGAAGTAGTTTGTTTAAGAGGAATATGCAGTAGTATATTTAAAGGGAATATGAAGTAGTATGTTTAAGAGGAATATGAAGTAGTATGTTTAAGAGGAATATGAAGTAGTATGTTTAAGAGGAATATGAAGTAGTATGTTTAAGAGGAATATGAAGTAGTATGTTTAAGAGGATTATGCAGTAGTATGTTTAAGAGGAATTTGAAGTAGTATGTTTAAGAGGAATATGCAGTAGTATGTTTAAGCGGAATACGAAGTAGTATATTTAAGTGGAATATGAAGTAGTATATTTAAGAGGAATATGAAGTAGTTTTTTTAGGGGGAATATGAAGTAGTATATTTAAGAAGAATATGAAGTAGTATGTTTAAGAGGAATATGAAGTACCATGTTTAAGAGTAATAGGAAGTAGTATGTTTAAGAGGAATATGAAGTAGTATGCTTAAGAGGAATATGAAGTAGTATGTTTAAGAGGAATATGAAGTAGTATGTTTAAGAGGAATATGAAGTGGTATGTTTAAGAGGAATATGAAGTAGTATATTTAAGAGGAATATGAAGTAGTATTTTTAAGAGGAATATGAAGTAGTATGTTTAAGAGGAATATGAAGTAGTATGTTTAAGAGGAATATGAAGTAGTATGTTTAAGAGGAATATTAAGTAGTATGTTTAACAGGAATATGAAGTAGTATATTTAAGAGAAATATGAAGTAGTATGTTTAAGAGGAATATGAAGTAGTATGTTTAATAGGAATATGAAGTAGTATGTTTAAGAGGAATATGAAGTAGTATGCTTAAGAGGAATATGAAGTAGTATGTTTAAGAGGAATATGAAGTAGTATGTTTAAGAGGAATATGAAGTAGTATGTTTAAAAGGAATATATAGTAGTATGTTTAAGAGCAATATAAAGTGGTATGTTTAAGAGGAATATGAAGTAGTATGTTTAAGAGGAATATGAAGTAGTATGTTTAAGAGGAATATGAAGTAGTATATTTAAGAGGAATATGAAGTAGTATGTTTAAGAGGAATATGAAGTAGTATGTTTAAGAGGAATATGAAGTAGTATGTTTAAGAGGAATATGAAGTAGTATGCTTAAGAGGAATATGAAGTAATATGTTTAAGAGGAATATGAAGTAGTATGTTTAAGAGTAATATGATGTAGTATATTTAAGAGGAATATGAAGGAGTATGTTTAAGAGAAATATGAAGTAGTATGTTTAAGAGGAATATGAAGTAGTATGTTTAAGAGGAATATGAAGTAGTATAGTTAAGAGGAATATGAAGTAGTATGTTTAAGAGGAATATGAAGTAGTATGTTAAGAGGAATATGAAGTAATATGTTTAAGAGGTATATGAAGTAGTATATTTAAGAGGAATATGAAGTAGTATGTTTAAGAGGAATATGAAGTAGTATGTTTAAGAGGAATATGAAGTAGTATATTTAAGAGGAATATGAAGTAGTATGTTTAAGAGGAATACGAAGTAGTATGTTTAAGAGGAATATGAAGTAGTATATTTAAGAGGAATGTGAAGTAGTATGTTTAAGAGGAATATGAAGTAGTATATTTAAGAGGAATATGAAGTAGTATGTTTAAGAGGAATGTGAAGTAGTATGTTTAAGAGGAATAAGAAGTAGTATATTTAAAGGGAATATGAAGTAGTATGTATAAGAGGAATATGCAGTAGTATGTTTAAGAGAAATATGAAGTAGTATATTTAAGAGGAATATGAAGTAGTATGTTTAAGAGGAATACGAA
This sequence comes from Atherix ibis, assembly GCA_958298945.1. Lineage (NCBI taxonomy): Eukaryota > Metazoa > Arthropoda > Insecta > Diptera > Athericidae > Atherix > Atherix ibis. Next base: position 76,837 of record CATQJD010000038.1, on the reverse strand, counting down.
GTAGTATATTTAAGTGGAATATGAAGCAATATGTTTAAGAGCAATGTAAAGTAGTATGTTTAAGAGGAATATGAAGTAGTATGTTTAAGAGGAATATGAAGTAGTATGTTTAAGAGAAATATGAAGTAGTATGTTTAAGAGGAATATGAAGTAGTACGTTTAAGAGGAATATGCAGTAGTATGTTTAAGAGGAATACGAAGCAGTATGTTTAAGAGGAATATGAAGCAGTATGTTTAAGAGGAATATGAAATAGTATGTTTAAGAGATATATGAAGTAGTATATTTAAGACGAATATGAATTAGTATGTTTAAGAGGAATATGAAGTAGTATGTTTAAGAGGAATATGAAGTAGTATGTTTAAGAGGAAAATGAAGTAGTATGTTTAAGAGGAATATGAAGTAGTATGTTTAAGAGGAATATAAAGTAGTATGTTTAAGAGGAATATGAAGTAGTATGTTTAAGAGGAATATGAAGTAGTATATTTAAGAGGAATATGAAGAAGTATGTTTAAGAGGAATATGAAGTAGTATATTTAAGAGGAATATGAAGTAGTATATTTAAGAGGAATATGAAGTAGTATGTTTAAGAGGAATATGCAGTAGTATGTTTAAGAGAAATATGAAGTAGTATATTTAAGAGGAATATGAAGTAGTATGTTTAAGAGGAATATAAAGTAGTATATTTAAGAGGAATATGAAGTAGTTTGTTTAAGAGGAATATACAGTAGTATATTTAAAGGGAATATGAAGTAGTATTTTTAAGAGGAATATGAAGTAGTATGTTTAAGAGGAATATGAAGTAGTATGTTTAAGAGGAATATGAAGTAGTATGCTTAAGAGGAATATGAAGTAGTATGTTTAAGAGGATTATGCAGTAGTATGTTTAAGAGGAATTTGAAGTAGTATGTTTAAGAGGAATATGCAGTAGTATGTTTAAGAGGAATAAAAAGTAGTATATTTAAGTGGAATATGAAGTAGTATATTTAAGAGGAATATGAAGTAGTATTTTTAGGGGGAATATGAAGTAGTATATTTAAGAAGAATATGAAGTAGTATGTTTAAGAGGAATATGAAGTACCATGTTTAAGAGTAATAGGAAGTAGTATGTTTAAGAGGAATATGAAGTAGTATGCTTAAGAGGAATATGAAGTAGTATGTTTAAGAGGAATATGAAGTAGTATGTTTAAGAGGAATATGAAGTAGTATGTTTTAGAGGAATTGTAGTAGTATGTTTAAGAGGAATATGAAGTAGTATGTTTAAGAGGAATGTGAAGTAGTATGTTTAAGAGGAATATGAAGTAGTATGTGTAAGAGGTATATGAAGTAGTATGTTTAAGAGGAATATGAAGTAGTATGTTTAAGAGAAATATGAAGTAGTATGTTTAAGAGGAATATGAAGTAGTATGTTTAAGAGGAATATGAAGTAGTATGTTTAAGAGGAATACAAAGCAGTATGTTTAAGAGGAATATGAAGCAGTATGTTTAAGAGGAATATGAAATAGTATGTTTAAGAGATATATGAAGTAGTATATTTAAGAGGAATATGAATTAGTATGTTTAAGAGGAATATGAAGTAGTATGTTTAAGAGGAATATGAAGTAGTATGTTTAAGAGGAAAATGAAGTAGTATGTTTAAGAGGAATATGAAGTAGTATGTTTAAGAGGAATATGAAGTAGTATGTTTAAGAGGAATATGAAGTAGTATGTTTAAGAGAAATATGAAGTAGTATATTTAAGAGGAATATGAAGAAGTATGTTTAAGAGGAATATGAAGTAGTATATTTAAGAGGAATATGAAGTAGTATATTTAAGAGGAATATGAAGTAGTATGTTTAAGAGGAATATGAAGTAGTGTGTTTAAGAGGAATATGAAGTAGTATGTTTAAGAGGAATATGAAGCAGTATGTTTAAGAGGAATATGAAATAGTATGTTTAAGAGGAATATGAAGTAGTATGTTTAAGAGGAATATGCAGTAGTATGTTTAAGAGGAATATAAAGAAGTATGTTTAAGAGGAATATGCAGTAGTATGTTTAAGAGGAATATGAAGTAGTATGTTTAAGAGGAATATGAAGTAGTAGGTTTAAGAGGAATATGCAGTAGTATGTTTAAGAGGAATATAAAGAAGTATGTTTAAGAGGAATATGCAGTAGTATGTTTAAGAGGAATATGAAGTAGTATGTTTAAGAGGACTATGAAGTAGTATGTTTAAGATGAATATGAAGTAGTATGTTTAAGAGGAATATGAAGTAGTATATTTAAGAGGAATATGAAGTAGTATGTTTAAGAGGAATATGAAATAGTATGCTTAAGAGGAATATGAAGTATTATATTTAAGAGTAATATGAAGTAGTATATTTAAGATGAATATGAAGTAGTATGTTTAAGAGGAATATGAAGTAGTATGTTTTAAAGGAATATCAAGTAGTATGTTTAAGAGGAATATGAACTAGTATATTTAAGAGGAATATGAAGTAGTATGTTTAAGAGGAATATGAATTAGTATATTTAAGGGGAATATAAATTATTATGTTTATGAGGTATATGAAGTAGTATGTTTAAGAGGAATATGAAGTAGTATATTTAAGAGGAATATGAAGTAGTATGTTTAAGACGAATATGAAGTAGTATGATAAGAGGAATATTAAGTGGTATGTTTAAAAGGAATATGAAGTAGTATGTTTAAGAGGAATACGAAGCAGTATGTTTAAGAGGAATATGAAGTAGTATATTTAAGAGGAATATGAAGTATTATGTTTAAGAGGAATATGAAGTAGTATGTTTAAGAGGAATATGAAGTTGTATATTTAAGAGGAATATGAAGAAGTATGTTTAAGAGGAATATGCAGTAGTATATTTAAGAGGAATATGAAGTAGTATATTTAAGAGGAATATGAAGTAGTATGTTTAAGAGGAATATGAAGTAGTATGTTTAAGAGGAATATGAAGTAGTATGTTTAAGAGGAATATGAAGCGGTATGTTTAAGAGGAATATTAATTAGTATGTTTAACAGGAATATGAAGCAGTATGTTTAAGAGGAATATGAAGTAGTATATTTAAGAGGAATATGAAGTAGTATGTTTAAGAGGAATATGAAGTAGTATGTTTAAGAGGAATATGAAGTAGTATGTTTAAGAGGAATATGAAGTAGTATATTTAAGAGGAATATGAAGAAGTATGTTTAAGAGGAATATGAAGTAGTATATTTAAGAGGAATATGAAGTAGTTTGTTTAAGAGGAATATGCCGTAGTATATTTAAAGGGAATATGAAGTAGTATGTTTAAGAGGAATATGAAGTAGTATGTTTAAGAGGAATATGAAGTAGTATGTTTAAGAGGAATATGAAGTAGTATGTTTAAGAGGAATATGAAGTAGTATGTTTAAGAGGATTATGCAGTAGTATGATTAAGAGGAATTTGAAGTAGTATGTTTAAGAGGAATATGCAGTAGTATGTTTAAGAGGAATAAAAAGTAGTATATTTAAGTGGAATATGAAGTAGTATATTTAAGAGGAATATGAAGTAGTATTTTTAGGGGGAATATAAAGTAGTATATTTAAGAAGAATATGAAGTAGTATGTTTAAGAGGAGTATGAAGTACCATGTTTAAGAGTAATAGGAAGTAGTATGTTTAAGAGGAATATGAAGTAGTATGCTTAAGAGGAATATGAAGTAGTATGTTTAAGAGGAATATGAAGTAGTATGTTTAAGAGGAATATGAAGTAGTATGTTTTAGAGGAATTGTAGTAGTATGTTTAAGAGGAATATGAGGTATCATGTTTAAGAGAAATGTGAAGTAGTATGTTTAAGAGGAATATGAAGTAGTATGTGTAAGAGGTATATGAAGTAGTATGTTTAAGAGGAATATGAAGTAGTATGTTTAAGAGAAATATGAAGTAGTATGTTTAAGAGGAATATGAAGCAGTATGTTTAAGAGGAATATGAAATAGTATGTTTAAGAGATATATGAAGTAGTATATTTAAGAGGAATATGAATTAGTATGTTTAAGAGGAATATGAAGTAGTATGTTTAAGAGGAATATGAAGTAGTATGTTTAAGAGGAAAATGAAGTAGTATGTTTAAGAGGAATATGAAGTAGTATGTTTAAGAGGAATATGAAGTAGTATGTTTAAGAGGAATATGAAGTAGTATGTTTAAGAGGAATATGAAGTAGTATATTTAAGAGGAATATGAAGAAGTATGTTTAAGAGGAATATGAAGTAGTATATTTAAGAGGAATATGAAGTAGTATATTTAAGAGGAATATGAAGTAGTATGTTTAAGAGGAATATGAAGTAGTGTGTTTAAGAGGAATATGAAGTAGTATGTTTAAGAGGAATATGAAGCAGTATGTTTAAGAGGAATATGAAATATTATGTTTAAGAGGAATATGAAGTAGTATGTTTAAGAGGAATATGCAGTAGTATGTTTAAGAGGAATATAAAGAAGTATGTTTAAGAGGAATATGCAGTAGTATGTTTAAGAGGAATATGAAGTAGTATGTTTAAGAGGAATATGAAGTAGTATGTTTAAGAGGAATATGCAGTAGTATGTTTAAGAGGAATATGAAGAAGTATGTTTAAGAGGAATATGCAGTAGTATGTTTAAGAGGAATATGAAGTAGTATGTTTAAGAGGAATATGAAGTAGTATGTTTAAGATGAATATGAAGTAGTATGTTTAAGAGGAATATGAAGTAGTATATTTAAGAGGAATATGAAGTAGTATGTTTAAGAGGAATATGAAATAGTATGCTTAAGAGGAATATGAAGTATTATATTTAAGAGTAATATGAAGTAGTATATTTAAGATGAATATGAAGTAGTATGTTTAAGAGGAATATGAAGTAGTATGTTTAAAAGGAATATCAAGTAGTATGTTTAAGAGGAATATGAAGTAGTATGTTTAAGAGGAATATGAAGTAGTATGTTTAAGAGGAATATGAATTAGTATATTTAAGGGGAATATAAATTATTATGTTTATGAGGTATATGAAGTAGTATGTTTAAGAGGAATATGAAGTAGTATATTTAAGAGGAATATGAAGTAGTATGTTTAAGACGAATATGAAGTAGTATGATAAGTGGAATATGAAGTAGTATATTTAAGAGGAATATGAAGTATTATGTTTAAGAGGAATATGAAGTAGTATGTTTAAGAGGAATATGAAGTTGTATATTTAAGAGGAATATGAAGAAGTATGTTTAAGAGGAATATGAAGTAGTATATTTAAGAGGAATATGAAGTAGTATATTTAAGAGGAATATGAAGTAGTATGTTTAAGAGGAATATGAAGTAGTATGTATAAGAGGAATATGAAGTAGTATGTTTAAGAGGAATATGAAGCGGTATGTTTAAGAGGAATATTAATTAGTATGTTTAAGAGGAATATGAAGCAGTATGTTTAAGAGGAATATGAAGTAGTATATTTAAGAGGAATATGAAGTAGTATGTTTAAGAGGAATATGAAGTAGTATGTTTAAGAGGAATATGAAGTAGTTTGTATAAGAGGAATATGAAGTAGTATATTTAAGAGGAATATGAAGTAGTATGTTTAAGAGGAATATGAAGTATTATGTTTAAGAGGAATATGAAGTAGTATATTTAAGAGGAATATGAAGAAGTATGTTTAAGAGGAATATGAAGTAGTATATTTAAGAGGAATATGAAGTAGTATATTTAAGAGGAATATGAAGTAGTATGTTTAAGAGGAATATGAAGTAGTATGTTTAAGAGGAATATGAAGTAGTATGTTTAAGAGGAATATGAAGTAGTATGTTTAAGAGGAATATGAAGTAGTATGTTTAAGAAGAATATGAAGTAGTATGTTTAAGAGGAATATGAAGTAGTATGTTTAAGAGGAATATGCAGTAGTATGTTTAAGAGGAATATGAAGTAGTATGTTTAAGAGGAATATGAAGTAGTATGTTTAAGATGAATATGAAGTAGTATGTTTAAGAGGAATGTGAAGTAGTATATTTAAGAGGAATATGAAGTAGTATAATTAAGAGGAATATGAAGTAGTATGCTTAAGAGGAATATGAAGTATTATATTTAAGAGGAATATGAAGTAGTATATTTAAAATGAATATGAAGTAGTATGTTTAAGAGGAATATGAAGTAGTATGTTTAAAACGAATATGAAGTAGTATGTTTAAGAGGAATATGAACTAGTATATTTAAGAGGAATAAGAAGTAGTATGTATAAGAAGAATATGAACTAGTATATTTAAGGGGAATACAAATTAGTATGTTTAAGATTAATATGAAGTAGTATGTTTAAGAGGAATATGAAGTAGTATATTTAAGAGGAATATGAAGTAGTATGTTTAAGACGAATATGAAGTAGTATGCTAAGAGGAATATTAAGTAGTATGTTTAAGAGGAATATGAAGTAGTATGTTTTTGAGGAATATAAAGTAATATGTTGAAGAGGAATATGAAGTTGTATATTTAAGAGGAATATGAAGTAGTATGTTTAAGAGGAATATGAAGTAGTATGTTTAAGAGGAATATGAAGTAGTATGTTTAAGAGGAATATGAAGTATTATGTTTAAGAGGAACATGAAGTAGTATGTTTAAGAGGAATATGAAGTAGTATTTTTAAGAGGAATATGAAGTAGTATGTTTAAGAGGAATATGCAGTAGTATGTTTAAGAGGAATATGAAGTAGTATGTTTAAGAGGAATATGAAGTATGTTTAAGATGAATATGAAGTAGTATATTTAAGAGGAATGTGAAGTAGTATATTTAAGAGGAATAAGAAGTAGTATGTTTAAGAGGAATATGAAGTAGTATGCTTGAGAGGAATATGAAGTATTATATTTAAGAGGAATATGAAGTAGTATATTTAAGATGAATATGAAGTAGTATGTTTAAGAGGAATATGAAGTAGTATGTTTAAAAGGAATATGGAATAGTATGTTTAAGAGGAATAAAAACTAGTATATTTAAGAAGAATATAAATTAGTATGTTTAAGAGGAATATGAAGTAGTATGTTTAAGAGGAATATGAAGTAGTATATTTAAGAGGAATATGAAGTAGTATGTTTAAGACGAATATGAAGTAGTATGGTAAGAGGAATATGAAGTAGTATATTTAAGAGGAATATGAAGTATTATGTTTAAGAGGAATATGAAGTAGTATGTTTAAGAGGAATATGAAGTTGTATATTTAAGAGGAATATGAAGAAGTATGTTTAAGAGGAATATGAAGTAGTATATTTAAGAGGAATATGAAGTAGTATATTTAAGAGGAATATGAAGTAGTATGTTTAAGAGGAATATGAAGTAGTATGTTTAAGAGGAATATGAAGTAGTATGTTTAAGAGGAATATGAAGCGGTATGTTTAAGAGGAATATTAATTAGTATGTTTAAGAGGAATATGAAGCAGTATGTTTAAGAGGAATATGAAGTAGTATATTTAAGAGGAATATGAAGTAGTATGTTTAAGAGGAATATGAAGTAGTATGTTTAAGAGGAATATGAAGTAGTTTGTATAAGAGGAATATGAAGTAGTATATTTAAGAGGAATATGAAGTAGTATGTCTAAGAGGAATATGAAGTATTATGTTTAAGAGGAATATGAAGTAGTATATTTAAGAGGAATATGAAGAAGTATGTTTAAGAGGAATATGAAGTAGTATATTTAAGAGGAATATGAAGTAGTATATTTAAGAGGAATATGAAGTAGTATGTTTAAGAGGAATATGAAGTAGTATGTTTAAGAGGAATATGAAGTAGTATGTTTAAGAGGAATATGAAGCAGTATGTTTAAGAGGAATATGAAGTAGTATGTTTAAGAGGAATATGAAGTAGTATGTTTAAGAGGAATATGAAGTAGTATGTTTAAGAAGATTATGAAGTAGTATGTTTAAGAGGAATATGAAGTAGTATGTTTAAGAGGAATATGCAGTAGTATGTTTAAGAGGAATATGAAGTAGTATGTTTAAGAGGAATATGAAGTAGTATGTTTAAGATGAATATGAAGTAGTATGTTTAAGAGGAATGTGAAGTAGTATATTTAAGAGGAATATGAAGTAGTATAATTAAGAGGAATATGAAGTAGTATGCTTAAGAGGAATATGAAGTATTATATTTAAGAGGAATATGAAGTAGTATATTTAAAATGAATATGAAGTAGTATGTTTAAGAGGAATATGAAGTAGTATGTTTAAAACGAATATGAAGTAGTATGTTTAAGAGGAATATGAACTAGTATATTTAAGAGGAATAAGAAGTAGTATGTATAAGAGGAATATGAACTAGTATATTTAAGGGGAATACAAATTAGTATGTTTAAGATGAATATGAAGTAGTATGTTTAAGAGGAATATGAAGTAGTATATTTAAGAGGAATATGAAGTAGTATGTTTAAGACGAATATGAATTAGTATGCTAAGAGGAATATTAAGTAGTATGTTTAAGAGGAATATGAAGTAGTATGTTTTTGAGGAATATAAAGTTATATGTTGAAGAGGCATATGAAGTTGTATGTTTAAGAGGAATATGAAGTAGTATGTTTAAGAGGAATATGAAGTAGTATGTTTAAGAGGAATATGAAGTAGTATGTTTAAGAGGAATATGAAGTAGTATGTTTAAGAGGAACATGAAGTAGTATGTTTAAGAGGAATATGAAGTAGTATTTTTAAGAGGAATATGAAGTAGTATGTTTAAGAGGAATATGCAGTAGTATGTTTAAGAGGAATATGAAGTAGTATGTTTAAGAGGAATATGAAGTATGTTTAAGATGAATATGAAGTAGTATATTTAAGAGGAATGTGAAGTAGTATATTTAAGAGGAATATGAAGTAGTATGTTTAAGAGGAATATGAAGTAGTATGCTTAAGAGGAATATGAAGTATTATATTTAAGAGGAATATGAAGTAGTATATTTAAGATGAATATGAAGTAGTATGTTTAAGAGGAATATGAAGTAGTATGTTTAAAAGGAATATGGAATAGTATGTTTAAGAGGAATATGAACTAGTATATTTAAGAAGAATATAAATTAGTATGTTTAAGAGGAATATGCAGTAGTATGTTTAAGAGGAATATGAAGTAGTATATTTAAGAGGAATATGAAGTAGTATGTTTAAGACGAATATGAGGTAGTATGGTAAGAGGAATATGAAGTAGTATGTTTAAGAGGAATATGAAGTAGTATATTTAAGAGGAATATGCAGTAGTAAGAGGGATATGAAGTAGTATGTTTAAGAGGAATATAAAGTAGTATGTTTAAGAGGAATATGAAGTAGTATATTTAAGAGGAATATGAAGTAGTATGTTTAAGAGGATATGCAGTAGTATGTTTAAGAGGAATATGAATAGTATGTTTAAGAGGAATATGAAGTAGTATGTTTAAGAGGAATATGAAGTAGTATGTTTAACAGTAAATGAAGTAGTATGTTTAAGAGGAATATGAAGTAGTATGTTTAAGAGGAATATGAAGTAGTATGTTTAAGAGGAATATGAAGTAGTATGTTTAAGAGGAATATGAAGTAGTATGTTTAAGAGGAATATGAAGTAGTATGTTTAAGAGGAATATAGAGTAGTATTTTTAAGAGGAATATGAAGTAGCATGTTTAAGATTAATATGAAATAGTATGTTTAAGAGGAATATGAAGTAGTATGTTTAAGAGGAATATGAAGTAGTATATTGAAGAGGAATATGAAGTAGTATGTTTAAGAGGAATATGAAGTAGTATGTTTAAGAGGAATATGAAGTAGTATGTTTAAGATGAATAGGAAATAGTATGTTTAAGAGGAATATGAAGTAGTATGTTTAAGAGGAATATGAAGTAGTATGTTTAAGAGGAATATGAAGTAGTATGTTTAAGAGGAATATGAAGTAGTATGTTTAAGAGGAATATGAAGTAATATGTTTAAGAGGAATATGAAGTAGTATGTTTAAGAGTAAATGAAGTAGTATGTTTAAGAGGAATATGAAGTAGTATGTTTAAGATGAATAGGAAGTAGTGTGTTTAAGAGCAATATGAAGTAGTATGTTTAAGAGGAATATGAAGTAGTATGTTTAAGAGGAATATGAAGTAGTATGTTTTAGAGGAATATGAAGTAGTATGTTTAAGAGGAATATGAAGTAATATGTTTAAGAGTAATATGAAGTAGTATGTTTAAGAGTAAATGAAGTAGTATGTTTAAGAGGAATATGAAGTAGTATGTATAAGAGGAATATGAAGTAGAATGTTTAAGAGGAATATGAAGTAGTATGTTTAAGATGAATAGGAAGTAGTATGTTTAAGAGGAATATGAAGTAGTATGTTTAAGAGGAATATGAAGTAGTATGTTTAAGAGGAATATGAAGTAGTATGTTTAAGAGGAATATGAAGTAGTATGTTTAAGAGGAATATGAAGTAGTATGTTTAAGAGGAATATGAAGAAGTATGTTTAAGAGGAACATGAAGTAGTATGTTTAAGAGGAATATGAAGTAGTTTGTTTAAGAGGAATATGAAGCAGTATGTTTAAGAGGAATATGAAGTTGTATATTTAAGAGGAATATGAAGTAGTACGTTTAAGAGGAATACGAAATAGTATGTTTAAGAGGAATATGAAGTAGTATGTCTAAGAGGAATATGAAGTAGTATGTTTAAGAGGAATATGAAGTAGTATGTTTTAGAGGAATATGAAGTAGTATGTTTAAGAGGAATATGAAGTAGTATGTTTAAGAGGAATATGAAGTAGTATGTTTAAGAGGACTATGAAGTAGTATGTTTAAGAGGCATTTGAAGTAGCATGTTTAAGAGGAATATGAAGTAGTATGTTTAAGAGGAATATGGAATAGTATGTTTAAGAGGAATATGAACTAGTATATTTAAGAAGAATATAAATTAGTATGTTTAAGAGGAATATGCAGTAGTATGTTTAAGAGGAATATGAAGTAGTATATTTAAAATGAATATGAAGTAGTATGTTTAAGAGGAATATGAAGTAGTATGTTTAAAACGAATATGAAGTAGTATGTTTAAGAGGAATATGAACTAGTATATTTAAGAGGAATAAGAAGTAGTATGTATAAGAGGAATATGAACTAGTATATTTAAGGGGAATACAAATTAGTATGTTTAAGATGAATATGAAGTAGTATGTTTAAGAGGAATATGAAGTAGTATATTTAAGAGGAATATGAAGTAGTATGTTTAAGACGAATATGAATTAGTATGCTAAGAGGAATATTAAGTAGTATGTTTAAGAGGAATATGAAGTAGTATGTTTTTGAGGAATATAAAGTAATATGTTGAAGAGGCATATGAAGTTGTATGTTTAAGAGGAATATGAAGTAGTATGTTTAAGAGGAATATGAAGTAGTATGTTTAAGAGGAATATGAAGTAGTATGTTTAAGAGGAATATGAAGTAGTATGTTTAAGAGGAACATGAAGTAGTATGTTTAAGAGGAATATGAAGTAGTATTTTTAAGAGGAATATGAAGTAGTATGTTTAAGAGGAATATGCAGTAGTATGTTTAAGAGGAATATGAAGTAGTATGTTTAAGAGGAATATGAAGTATGTTTAAGATGAATATGAAGTAGTATATTTAAGAGGAATGTGAAGTAGTATATTTAAGAGGAATATGAAGTAGTATGTTTAAGAGGAATATGAAGTAGTATGCTTAAGAGGAATATGAAGTATTATATTTAAGAGGAATATGAAGTAGTATATTTAAGATGAATATGAAGTAGTATGTTTAAGAGGAATATGAAGTAGTATGTTTAAAAGGAATATGGAATAGTATGTTTAAGAGGAATATGAACTAGTATATTTAAGAAGAATATAAATTAGTATGTTTAAGAGGAATATGCAGTAGTATGTTTAAGAGGAATATGAAGTAGTATATTTAAGAGGAATATGAAGTAGTATGTTTAAGACGAATATGAAGTAGTATGGTAAGAGGAATATGAAGTAGTATGTTTAAGAGGAATATGAAGTAGTATATTTAAGAGGAATATGCAGTAGTAAGAGGGATATGAAGTAGTATGTTTAAGAGGAATATAAAGTAGTATGTTTAAGAGGAATATGAAGTAGTATATTTAAGAGGAATATGAAGTAGTATGTTTAAGAGGATATGCAGTAGTATGTTTAAGAGGAATATGAATAGTATGTTTAAGAGGAATATGAAGTAGTATGTTTAAGAGGAATATGAAGTAGTATGTTTAACAGTAAATGAAGTAGTATGTTTAAGAGGAATATGAAGTAGTATGTTTAAGAGGAATATGAAGTAGTATGTTTAAGAGGAATATGAAGTAGTATGTTTAAGAGGAATATGAAGTAGTATGTTTAAGAGGAATATGAAGTAGTATGTTTAAGAGGAATATAGAGTAGTATTTTTAAGAGGAATATGAAGTAGCATGTTTAAGATTAATATGAAATAGTATGTTTAAGAGGAATATGAAGTAGTATGTTTAAGAGGAATATGAAGTAGTATATTGAAGAGGAATATGAAGTAGTATGTTTAAGAGGAATATGAAGTAGTATGTTTAAGAGGAATATGAAGTAGTATGTTTAAGATGAATAGGAAGTAGTATGTTTAAGAGGAATATGAAGTAGTATGTTTAAGAGGAATATGAAGTAGTATGTTTAAGAGGAATATGAAGTAGTATGTTTAAGAGGAATATGAAGTAGTATGTTTAAGAGGAATATGAAGTAATATGTTTAAGAGGAATATGAAGTAGTATGTTTAAGAGTAAATGAAGTAGTATGTTTAAGAGGAATATGAAGTAGTATGTTTAAGATGAATAGGAAGTAGTGTGTTTAAGAGCAATATGAAGTAGTATGTTTAAGAAGAATATGAAGTAGTATGTTTAAGAGGAATATGAAGTAGTATGTTTTAGAGGAATATGAAGTAGTATGTTTAAGAGGAATATGAAGTAATATGTTTAAGAGTAATATGAAGTAGTATGTTTAAGAGTAAATGAAGTAGTATGTTTAAGAGGAATATGAAGTAGTATGTTTAAGAGGAATATGAAGTAGAATGTTTAAGAGGAATATGAAGTAGTATGTTTAAGATGAATAGGAAGTAGTATGTTTAAGAGGAATATGAAGTAGTATGTTTAAGAGGAATATGAAGTAGTATGTTTAAGAGGAATATGAAGTAGTATGTTTAAGAGGAATATGAAGTAGTATGTTTAAGAGGAATATGAAGTAGTATGTTTAAGAGGAATATGAAGAAGTATGTTTAAGAGGAACATGAAGTAGTATGTTTAAGAGGAATATGAAGTAGTTTGTTTAAGAGGAATATGAAGTAGTATGTTTAAGAGGAATATGAAGTTGTATATTTAAGAGGAATATGAAGTAGTACGTTTAAGAGGAATACGAAATAGTATGTTTAAGAGGAATATGAAGTAGTATGTCTAAGAGGAATATGAAGTAGTATGTTTAAGAGGAATATGAAGTAGTATGTTTTAGAGGAATATGAAGTAGTATGTTTAAGAGGAATATGAAGTAGTATGTTTAAGAGGAATATGAAGTAGTATGTTTAAGAGGACTATGAAGTAGTATGTTTAAGAGGCATTTGAAGTAGCATGTTTAAGAGGAATATGAAGTAGTATGTTTAAGAGGAATATGAAGTAGTATGCTTAAGAGGAATATGAAGTAGTATGATTAAGAGGAATATGAAGTAGTATGTTTAAGAGGAATATGCAGTAGTATGTTTAAGAGGAATATGAAGTAGTATGTTTAAGAGGAATATGAAGTAGTATGTTTAAGAGGAATATGAAGTAGTATGTTTAAGAGGAATATATACTAGTATGTTTCAAAGGAATATGAAGTAGTATGTTTAAGAGGAATATGAAGTAGTACGTTCAAGAGGAATATGAAGTAATATGTTTAAGAGGAATATAAAGTAGTATATTTAAGAGGAAAATGAAGTAGTATGTTTAAGAGGAATATGAAGTAGTATGTTTAAGAGGAATATGAAGTAGTATGTTTAAGAGGAAATTGAAGTAGTATGTTTAAGAGGAATATGAAGTAGTGTGTTTAAGGGGAATATGAAGTACTATGTTTAAGAGGAATATGAAGTAGTATGTTTAAGAAGAATATGAAGTAGTATGTTTAAGAGGAATATGAATAGTATGTTTAAGAGGAATATGAAGTAGTATGTTTAAGAGGAATATGAAGTAGTATGTTTCAGAGGAATATGAAGTAGTATGTTTAAGAGGAATATGAAGTAGTATGTTTAAGAGGAATATGAAGTAGTATTTTTAAGAGGAATATGAAGTAGGATGTTTAAGAGGAATATAAAGTAGTATGCCTAAGAGGAATATGAAGTAGTATGTTTAAAAGGAATATGAAGTAGTATGTTTAAGAGGAATATGAAGTAGTATATTTAAGAGGAATATGAAGTAGTATGTTTAAGAGGAATATGAAGTAGTATGTTTAAGAGGAATATGAAGTAGTATGTCTAAGAGGAATATGAAGTAGTATGTTTAAGAGGAATATGAAGTAGTATGTTTTAGAGGAATATGAAGTAGTATGTTTAAGAGGAATATGAAGTAGTATGTTTAAGAGGAATATGAAGTAGTATGTTTAAGAGGAATATGAAGTAGTATGTTTAAGAGGCATTTGAAGTAGCATGTTTAAGAGGAATATGAAGTAGTATGTTTAAGAGGAATATGAAGTAGTATGCTTAAGAGGAATATGAAGTAGTATGTTTAAGAGGAATATGAAGTAGTATGTTTAAGAGGAATATGCAGTAGTATGTTTAAGAGGAATATGAAGTAGTATGTTTAAGAGGAATATGAAGTAGTATGTTTAAGAGGAATATGAAGTAGTATGTTTAAGAGGAATATATAGTAGTATGTTTCAAAGGAATATGAAGTAGTATGTTTAAGAGGAATATGAAGTAGTACGTTCAAGAGGAATATGAAGTAATATGTTTAAGAGGAATATAGAGTAGTATATTTAAGAGGAAAATGAAGTAGTATGTTTAAGAGGAATATGAAGTAGTATGTTTAAGAGGAATATGAAGTAGTATGTTTAAGAGGAAATTGAAGTAGTATGTTTAAGAGGAATATGAAGTAGTATGTTTAAGGGGAATATGAAGTACTATGTTTAAGAGGAATATGAAGTAGTATGTTTAAGAAGAATATGAAGTAGTATGTTTAAGAGGAATGTAAAGTAGTATGTTTAAGAGGAATATGAAGTAGAAAATTTAAGAGGAATATGAAGTAGTATATTTAAGAGGAATATGAAGTAGTATATTTAAGAGGAATATGTAGTAGTATTTTTAAGAGGAATATGAAGTAGTATGTTTAAGAGGAATATGAAGTAGTATGTTTAAGAGGAATATGAAGTAGTATGTTTAAGAGGAATATGAAGTAGTATGTTTCAAAGGAATATGAAGTAGTATGTTTAAGAGGAATATGAAGTAGTATGTTCAAGATAAATATGATGTAATATGTTTAAGAGGAATATGAAGTAGTATATTTAAGAGGAATATGAAGTAGTATGTTTAAGAGGAAATTGAAGTAGTATGTTTAAGAGGAATATGAAGTAGTATGTGTAAGAGGAATATGAGATAGTATATTTAAGAGGATTATGAAGTAGTATGTTTAAAAAGAATATGAACTAGTATATTTAAGGGGAATATGAATTAGTATGTTTAAGAGGAATATGAAGTAGTATGTTTAAGAGGAATATGAAGGAGTATATATAAGAGGAATATGAAGTAGTATGTTTAAGACGAATATGAAGTAGTATGCTAAGAGGAATATGAAGTAGTATGTTTAAGAGGAATATGAAGTAGCATGTTTAAGAGGAATATGAAGTAGTATGTTTAAGAGGAATATGAAGTTGTATGTTTAAGAGGAATATGAAGTAGTATGTTTAAGAGGAATATGAAGTAGTATATTTAAGAGGAATATGAAGTAGTATGTTTAAGAGGAATATGACGTAGTATGTTTAAGAGGAATATGAAGTAGTATATTTAAAAGGAATATGAAGTAGTATGTTTAAGAGAAATATGAAGTAGTATATTTAAGAGGAATATGAAGTAATATGTTTAAGAGGAATATGAAGTAGTATGTTTAAGAGAAATATGAAGTAGTATGTTTAAGAGAAATATGAAGAAGTATGTTTAAGAGGAAATTGAAATAGTATGTTTAAGAGGAATATGAAGTAGTATGTTTAAGAGGAATATGGAATAGTATGTTTAATAGGAATATGAAGTAGTATATTTAAGAGGAATATGAAGTAGTATGTTTAAGACGAATATGAAGTAGTATGTTTAAGAGGAATATGAAGTAGTATGTTTAAGAGGAATATGAAGTAGTATGGTTAAGAGGAATATGAAGTTCTATGTTTAAGAGGAATATGAAGGAGTATGTTTAAGAGGAATAAGAAGTAGTATGTTTAAGAGGAATATGAAGCAGTATATTTAAGAGGAATATTAAGTACAATGTTTAAGAGGAATATGAAGTAGTATGTTTAAGAGGAATATGAAGTAGTATGTTTAAGAGGAATATGAAGTAGTATGTTTAAGAGGAATAAGAAGTAGTATGTTTAAGAGGAATATGAAGTAGTATGTTTAAGAGAAATATGAAGTTCTATGTTTAAGAGGAATATGAAGTAGTATGTTTAAGAGGAATATGAAGTAGTATATTTAAGAGGAATATGAAGTAGTATGTTTAAGAAAAATATGAAGTAGTATGTGTAAGAGGAATATGAAGTAGTATGTTTAAGAGGAATATGAAGTAGTATGTTTAGGAGGAATAAGAAGTAGTATGTTTAAGAGGAATATGAAGCAGTATATTTAAGAGGAATATGAAGTAATATGTTTAAGAGGAATATGAAGTAGTATGTTTAAGAGGTATATGAAGTAGTGTGTTTAAGAAGAATATGAAGTAGTATGTTTAAGAGGAATATGAACTAGTATGCTTAAGAGGAATATGAAGTTGTATGTTTAAGAGGAATATGAAGTAGTATGTTTAAGAGGAATATGAAGTAGTATGTTTAAGAGGAATATGAAGTAATATGTTTAAGAGGAATATGACGTAGTATGTTTAAGAGGAATATGAAGTAGTATATTTAAAAGGAATATGAAGTAGTATGTTTAAGAGAAATATGAAGTAGTATATTTAAGAGGAATATGAAGTAATATGTTTAAGAGGAATATGAAGTAGTATGTTTAAGAGAAATATGAAGTAGTATGTTTAAGAGAAATATGAAGAAGTATGTTTAAGAGGAAATTGAAATAGTATGTTTAAGAGGAATATGAAGTAGTATGTTTAAGAGGAATATGGAATAGTATGTTTAATAGGAATATGAAGTAGTATATTTAAGAGGAATATGAAGTAGTATGTTTAAGACGAATATGAAGTAGTATGTTTAAGAGGAATATGAAGTAGTATGTTTAAGAGGAATATGAAGTAGTATGGTTAAGAGGAATATGAAGTTCTATGTTTAAGAGGAATATGAAGGAGTATGTTTAAGAGGAATAAGAAGTAGTATGTTTAAGAGGAATATGAAGCAGTATATTTAAGAGGAATATTAAGTACAATGTTTAAGAGGAATATGAAGTAGTATGTTTAAGAGGAATATGAAGTAGTATGTTTAAGAGGAATATGAAGTAGTATGTTTAAGAGGAATAAGAAGTAGTATGTTTAAGAGGAATATGAAGTAGTATGTTTAAGAGAAATATGAAGTTCTATGTTTAAGAGGAATATGAAGTAGTATGTTTAAGAGGAATATGAAGTAGTATATTTAAGAGGAATATGAAGTAGTATGTTTAAGAAAAATATGAAGTAGTATGTGTAAGAGGAATATGAAGTAGTATGTTTAAGAGGAATATGAAGTAGTATGTTTAGGAGGAATAAGAAGTAGTATGTTTAAGAGGAATATGAAGCAGTATATTTAAGAGGAATATGAAGTAATATGTTTAAGAGGAATATGAAGTAGTATGTTTAAGAGGTATATGAAGTAGTGTGTTTAAGAAGAATATGAAGTAGTATGTTTAAGAGGAATATGAACTAGTATGCTTAAGAGGAATATGAAGTTGTATGTTTAAGAGGAATATGAAGTAGTATGTTTAAGAGGAATATGAAGTAGTATGTTTAAGAGGAATATGAAGTAATATGTTTAAGAGGAATATGAAGTACTATGTTTAAGAGGAATATGAAGTAGTATGTTTAAGCGGAATATGAAGTAGAATGTTTAAGAGGAATATGAAGTAGTATGTATAAGAGGAATAAGAAGTAGTATATTTAAGAGGAATA
Source organism: Atherix ibis (assembly GCA_958298945.1). Classification (NCBI taxonomy): domain Eukaryota; kingdom Metazoa; phylum Arthropoda; class Insecta; order Diptera; family Athericidae; genus Atherix; species Atherix ibis. The sequence continues at coordinate 58,609 of CATQJD010000038.1, read as the reverse complement.
TGAAGTAGTATGTTTAAGAGGAATATGAAGAAGTATGTTTAAGAGGAATATGAAGTAATATGTTTAAGAGGAATATGAAGTACTATGTTTAAGAGGAATATGAAGTAGTATTTTTAAGAGGAATATGAAGTAGGATGTTTAAGAGGAATATAAAGTAGTATGCTTAAGAGGAATATGAAGTAGTATGTTTAAAAGGAATATGAAGTAGTATGCTTAAGAGGAATATGAAGTAGTATATTTAAGAGGAATATGAAGTAGTATGTTTAAGAGGAATATGAAGTAGTATGTTTAAGAGGAATATGAAGTAGTATGTCTAAGAGGAATATGAAGTAGTATGTTTAAGAGGAATATGAAGTAGTATGTTTAAGAGGAATATGAAGTAGTATGTTTAAGAGGAATATGAAGTAGTATGTTTAAGAGGAATATGAAGTAGTATGTTTAAGAGGAATATGAAGTTGTATGTTTAAGAGGCATTTGAAGTAGCATGTATAAGAGGAATATGAAGTAGTATGTTTAAGAGGAATATGAAGTACTATGCTTAAGAGGAATATGAAGTAGTATGTTTAAGAGAAATATGAAGTAATATGTTTAAGAGGAATATGAAGTAGTATGTTTAAGAGGAATATGAAGTAGTATGTTCAAGAGGAATATGAAGTAGTATGCTTAAGACGAATATGAAGTAGTATGCTAAGAGGAATATGAAGTAGTATGTTTAAGAGGAATATGAAGTAGTATGTTTAAGAGGAATATGAAGTAGTATGTTTAAGAGGAATATGAAGTTGTATGTTTAAGAGGAATATGAAGTAGTATGTTTAAGAGGAATATGAAGTAGTATGTTTAAGAGGAATATGAAGTAGTATATTTAAGAGGAATATGAATTAGTATATTTAAGAGGAATATGAAGTAGTATATTTAAGAGGAATATGACGTAGTATTATTAAGAGGAATATGAAGTAGTATATTTAAGAGGAATATGAAGTAGTATGTTTAAGAGAAATATGAAGTAGTATATTTAAGAGGAATATGAAGTAATATGTTTAAGAGGAATATGAAGTAGTATGTTTAAGAGAAATTTGAAGTAGTATGTTTAAGAGGAATATGAAGAAGTATGTTTAAGTGGAAATTGAAATAGTATGTTTAAGAGGAATATGAAGTAGTATGTTTAAGAGGAATATGGAGTAGTATGTTTAATAGGAATATGAAGTAGTATATTTAAGAGGAATATGAAGTAGTATGTTTAAGACGAATATGAAGTTGTATGTTTAAGAGGAATATGAAGTAGTATGTTTAAGAGGAATATGTAGTAGTATGTTTAAGAGGAATATGAAGTAGTATGTTTAAGAGGAATATGAAGTAGTATGTTTAAGAGGAATATGAAGTAATATGCTTAAGAGGAATATGAAGTAGTATATTTAAGAGGAATATGAAGTGGTATGTTTAAGAGGAATATGAAGTAGTATGTTTAAGAAGAATATGAAGTAGTATGTTTAAGAGGAAATTGCAGTAGTATGTTTAAGAGAAATATGAAGTAGTATGTTTAAGAGGAATATGAAGTACTATGTTTAAGAGGAATATGAAGTAGTATGTTTAAGAGGAATATAAAGTAGTATGTTTAAGATAAATATGAAGTAGTATGTTTAAGAGAAATATGAAGAAGTATGTTTAAGAGGAATATGAAGTAGTATGTTTAAGATGAATATGAAGTAGTATATTTAAGAGAAATATGAAGCAGTATGTTTTAGAGGAATATAAAGTAGTATGTTTAAGAGGAATAAGAAGTAGTATGTTTAAGAGGAATATGAAGTACTATGTTTAAGACGAATATGAAGTAGTATGTTTAAAAGGAATAAGAAGTTGTATGTTTAAGAGGAATATGAAGCAGTATATTTAAGAGGAATATGAAGTTGTATGTTTAAGAGGAATATGAAGTAGTATGTTTAAGAGGAATATGAAGTAGTACGGTTAAGAGGAATATGAAGTACTATGTTTAAGAGGAATATAAAGGAGTATGTTTAAGAGAAATAAGAAGTAGTATGTTTAAGAGGATCATGAAGCAGTATATTTAAGAGGAATATTAAGTACTATGTTTAAGAGGAATATGAAGAAGTATGTTTAAGAGGAATATGAAGTAGTATGTTTAAGAGGAATATGAAGTAGTATGTTTAAGAGGAATAAGAAGTAGTATGTTTAAGAGGAATATGAAGTAGTATGTTTAAGAGAAATTTGAAGTTCTATGTTTAAGAGGAATATGAAGTAGTATGTTTAAGAGGAATATGAAGTAGTATATTTAAGAGGAATATGAAGTAGTATGTTTAAGAAAAATATGAAGTAGTATGTGTAAGAGGAATATGAAGTAGTATGTTTAAGAGGAATATGAAGTAGTATGTTTAGGAGGAAAAAGAAGTAGTATGTTTAAGAGGAATATGAAGCAGTATATTTAAGAGGAATATGAAGTAATATGTTTAAGAGGAATATGAAGTAGTATGTTTAAGAGGTATATGAAGTAGTGTGTTTAAGAGGAATATGAAGTAGTATGTTTAAGAGGAATATGAACTAGTATGCTTAAGAGGAATATGAAGTAGTATGTTTAAGAGGATTATGAAGTAGTATGTTTAAGAGGAATATGAAGTAGTATGTTTAAGAGGAATATGAAGTAATATGTTTAAGAGGAATATGAAGTACTATGTTTAAGAGGAATATGAAGTAGTATGTTTAAGCGGAATATGAAGTAGAATGTTTAAGAGGAATATGAAGTAGTATGTATAAGAGGAATAAGAAGTAGTATGTTTAAGAGGAATATGAAGTAGAATGTTTAAGAGGAATATGAAGAAGTATGTTTAAGAGGAATATGAAGTAATATGTTTAAGAGGAATATGAAGTACTATGTTTAAGAGGAATATGAAGTAGTATTTTTAAGAGGATTATGAAGTAGGATGTTTAAGAAGAATATAAAGTAGTATGCTTAAGAGGAATATGAAGTAGTATGTTTAAAAGGAATATGAAGTAGTATGTTTAAGAGGAATATGAAGTAGTATATTTAAGAGGAATATGAAGTAGTATGTTTAAGAGGAATATGAAGTAGTATGTTTAAGAGGAATATGAAGTAGTATGTCTAAGAGGAATATGAAGTAGTATGTTTAAGAGGAATATGAAGTAGTATGTTTAAGAGGAATATGAAGTAGTATGTTTAAGAGGAATATGAAGTAGTATGTTTGAGAGGAATATGAAGTAGTATGTTTAAGAGGAATATGAAGTAGTATGTTTAAGAGGCATTTGAAGTAGCATGTTTAAGAGGAATATGAAGTAATGTGTTTAAAAGGAATATGAAGTAGTATGCTTAAGTGGAATATGAAGTAGTATGTTTAAGAGGAATATGAAGTAATATGTTTAAGAGGAATATGAAGTAGTATGTTTAAGAGGAATATGAAGTAGTATGCTTAAGAGGAATATGAAGTAGTATGTTTAAGAGGAATATGAAGTAGTATGTTTAAGAGGAATATGAAGTAGTATGTTTCAAAGGAATATGAAGTAGTATGTTTAAGAGGAATATGAAGTAGTATGTTCAAGAGGAATATGAAGTAATATGTTTAAGAGGAATATAAAGTAGTATATTTAAGAGGAATATGAAGTAGTATGTTTAAGAGGAATATGAAGTAGTATGTTTAAGAGGAATATGAAGTAGTATGTTTAAGAGGAAATTGAAGTAGTATGTTTAAGAGGAATATGAAGTAGTATGTTTAAGGGGAATATGAAGTACTATGTTTAAGAGGAATATGAAGTAGTATGTTTAAGAAGAATATGACGTAGTATGTTTAAGAGGAATGTAAAGTAGTATGTTTAAGAGGAATATGAAGTAGAAAATTTAAGAGGAATATGAAGTAGTATATTTAAGAGGAATATGAAGTCGTATATTTAAGAGGAATATGAGGTAGTATTTTTAAGAGGAATATGAAGTAGTATGTTTAAGAGGAATATGAAGTAGTATGTTTAAGAGGAATATGAAGTAGTATGTTTAAGAGGAATATGAAGTAGTATGTTTCAAAGGAATATGAAGTAGTATGTTTAAGAGGAATATGAAGTAGTATGCTCAAGAGGAATATGATGTATAATATGTTTAAGAGGAATATGACGTAGTATGTTTAGGAGGAATATGAAGTAGTATGGTTAAAAGGAATATGAAGTACTATGTTTAAGAGGAATATGAAGGAGTATGTTTTAGAGGAATAAGAAGTAGTATGTTTAAGAGGAATATGAAGCAGTATATTTAAGAGGAATATTAAGTACTATGTTTAAGAGGAATATGAAGAAGTATGTTTAAGAGGAATATGAAGTAGTATGTTTAAGAGGAATATGAAGTAGTATGTTTAAGAGGAATAAGAAGTAGTATGTTTAAGAGGAATATGAAGTAGTATGTTTAAGAGAAATATGAAGTTCTATGTTTAAGAGGAATATGAAGAAGTATATTTAAGAGGAATATGAAGTAGTATGTTTAAGAAAAATATGAAGTAGTATGTGTAAGAGCAATATGAAGTAGTATGTTTAAGAGGAATATGAAGTAGTATGTTTAGGAGGAATAAGAAGTAGTATGTTTAAGAGGAATATGAAGCAGTATATTTAAGAGGAATATGAAGTAATATGTTTAAGAGGAATATGAAGTAGTATTTTTAAGAGGTATATGAAGTAGTGTGTTTAAGAGGAATATGAAGTAGTATGTTTAAGAGGAATATGATCTAGTATGCTTAAGAGGAATATGAAGTAGTATGTTTAAGAGGAATATGAAGTAGTATGTTTAAGAGGAATATGAAGTAGTATGTTTAAGAGGAATATGAAGTAATATGTTTAAGAGGAATATGAAGTACTATGTTTAAGAGGAATATGAAGTAGTATGTTTAAGCGGAATATGAAGTAGAATGTTTAAGAGGAATATGAAGTAGTATGTATAAGAGGAATAAGAAGTAGTATGTTTAAGAGGAATATGAAGTAGTATGTTTAAGAGGAATATGAAGAAGTATGTTTAAGAGGAATATGAAGTAATATGTTTAAGAGGAATATGAAGTAGTATTTTTAAGAGGAATATGAAGTAGGATGTTTAAGAGGAATATAAAGTAGTATGCTTAAGAGGAATATGAAGTAGTATGTTTAAAAGGAATATGAAGTAGTATGTTTAAGAGGAATATGAAGTAGTATATTTAAGAGGAATGTGAAGTAGTATGTTTAAGAGGAATATGAAGTAGTATGTTTAAGAGGAATATGAAGTAGTATGTCTAAGAGGAATATGAAGTAGTTTGTTTAAGAGGAATATGAAGTAGTATGTTTAAGAGGAATATGAAGTAGTATGTTTAAGAGGAATATGAAGTAGTATGTTTAAGAGGAATATGAAGTAGTATGTTTAAGAGGCATTTGAAGTAGCATGTTTAAGAGGAATATGAAGTAGTATGTTTAAGAGGAATATGAAGAAGTATGCTTAAGACGAATATGAAGTAGTATGTTTAAGAGGAATATGAAGTAATATGTTTAAGAGGAATATGAAGTAGTATGTTTAAGAGGAATATGAAGTAGTATGCTTAAGAGGAATATGAAGTAGTATGTTTAAGAGGAATATGAAGTAGTATGTTTAAGAGGAATATAAAGTAGTATGTTTCAAAGTAATATGAAGTAGTTTGTTTAAGAGGAATATGAAGTAGTATGTTCAAGAGGAATATGAAGTACTATGTTTAAGAGGAATATTAAGTAGTATATTTAAGAGGAATATGAAGTAGTATGTTTAAGAGGAATATGAAGTAGTATGTTTAAGAGGAATATGAAGTAGTATGTTTAAGAGGAAATTGAAGTAGTATGTTTAAGAGGAATATGAAGTAGTATGTTTAAGGGGAATATGAAGTACTATGGTTAAGAGGAATATGAAGTAGTATGTTTAAGAAAAATATGAAGTAGTATGTTTAAGAGGAATGTAAAGTAGTATGTTTAAGAGGAATATGAAGTAGAAAATTTAAGAGGAATATGAAGTAGTATATTTAAGAGGAATATGAAGTAGTATATTTAAGAGGAATATGAAGTTGTATTTTTAAGAGGAATATGAAGTAGTATGTTTAAGAGGAATATGAAGTAGTATGTTTAAGAGGAATATGAAGTAGTATGTTTAAGAGGAATATGAAGTAGTATGTTTCAAAGGAATATGAAGTAGTATGTTTAAGAGGAATATGAAGTAGTATGTTCAAGAGGAATATGATGTTATATGTTTAAGAGGAATATGAAGTAGTATATTTAAGAGGAAAATGAAGTAGTATGTTTAAGAGGAATTTGAAGTAGTATATTTAAGAGGAATATGAAGTAGTATGTTTAAGAGGAAAATGAATTAGTATGTTTAAGAGGAATATGAAGTAGTGTGTGTAAGAGGAATATGAAATAGTATATTTAAGAGGAGTATGAAGTAGTATGTTTAAAAGGAATATGAACTAGTATATTTAAGGGAAATATGAATTAGTATGTTTAAGAGGAATATGAAGTAGTATGTTTAAGAGGAATATGAAGTAGTATATATAAGAGGAATATGAAGTAGTATGTTTAAGACGAATATGAAGTAGTATGCTAAGAGAAATAGGAAGTAGTATGTTTAAGAGGAATATGAAGTAGTATGTTTAAGAGGAATATGAAGTAGTATGTTTAAGTGGAATATGAAGTAGTATGTTTAAGAGGAATATGAAGTAGTATGTTTAAGAGAAATATGAAGTAGTATGTTTAAGAGGAATATGAAGTAGTATATTTAAGAGGAATATGAAGTAGTATATTTAAGAGGAATATGAAGTAGTATGTTTAAGAGGAATATGACGTAGTATGTTTATGAGGATTGTGAAGTAGTATATTTAAGAGGAATATGAAGTAGTATGTTTAAGAGAAATATGAAGTAGTATATTTAAGAGGAATATGAAGTAATATGTTTAAGAGGAATATGAAGTAGTATGTTTAAGAGAAATATGAAGTAGTATGTTTAAGAGGAATATGAAGAAGTATGTTTAAGAGGAAATTGAAATAGTATGTTTAAGAGGAATATGAAGTAGTATGTTTAAGAGGAATATGGAGTAGTATGTTTAATAGGAATATGAAGTAGTATATTAAAGAGGAATATGAAGTAGTATGTTTAAGACGAATATGAAGTAGTATGTTTAAGAGGAATATGAAGTAGTATGTTTAAGAGGAATATGTAGTAGTATGTTTAAGAGGAATCTGAAGTAGTATGTTTAAGAGGAATATGAAGTAGTATGTTTAAGAGGAATATGAAGTAATATGGTTAAGAGGAATATGAAGTAGTATATTTAAGATGAATATGAAGTGGTATGTTTAAGAGGAATATGAAGAAGTATGTTTAAGAGGAAATTGAAATAGTATGTTTAAGAGGAATATGCAGTAGTATGTTTAAGAGGAATATGAAGTAGTATGTTGAAGAGGAATATGAAGTACTATATTTAAGAGGAATATGAAGTAGTATGTTTAAGAGGAATATGAAGTAGTATGTTTAAGATGAATATGAAGTAGTATGTTTAAGAGAAATATGAAGTAGTATGTTTAAGAGGAATATGAAGTAGTATGTTTAAGATGAATATGGAGTAGTATGTTTAAGAGAAATATGAAGCAGTATGTTTTAGAGGAATATGAAGTAGTATGTTTAAGAGGAATAAGAAGTAATATGTTTAAGAGGAATATGAAGTAGTATGTTTAAGACGAATATGAAGTAGTATGTTTAAGAGGAATAAGAAGTTGTATGTTTAAGAGGAATATGAAGTAGTATGTTTAAGAGGAATATGAAGTAGTATGGTTAAGAGGAATATGAAGTACTATGTTTAAGAGGAATATGAAGGAGTATGTTTAAGAGGAATAAGAAGTAGTATGTTTAAGAGGAATATGAAGCAGTATATTTAAGAGGAATATTAAGTACTATGTTTAAGAGGAATATGAAGTAGTATGTTTAAGGGGAATAAGAAGTAGTATGTTTAAGAGGAATATGAAATAGTATGTTTAAGAGAAATATGAAGTACTATGTTTAAGAGGAATATGAAGTAGTATGTTTAAGAGGAATATGAAATAGTATATTTAAGAGAAATATGAAGTAGTATGTTTAAGAAAAATATGAAGTAGTTTGTGAAAGAGGAATATGAAGTAGTATATTTAAGAGGAATATGAAGTAGTATATTTAAGAGGAATATGAAGTTGTATTTTTAAGAGGAATATGAAGTAGTATGTTTAAGAGGAATATGAAGTAGTATGTTTAAGAGGAATATGAAGTAGTATGTTTAAGAGGAATATGAAGTAGTATGTTTCAAAGGAATATGAAGTAGTATGTTTAAGAGGAATATGAAGTAGTATGTTCAAGAGGAATATGATGTAATATGTTTAAGAGGAATATGAAGTAGTATATTTAAGAGGAAAATGAAGTAGTATGCTTAAGAGGAATTTGAAGTAGTATATTTAAGAGGAATATGAAGTAGTATGTTTAAGAGGAAAATGAAGTAGTATGTTTAAGAGGAATATGAAGTAGTATGTGTAAGAGGAATATGAAATAGTATATTTAAGAGGAGTATGCAGTAGTATGTTTAAAAGGAATATGAACTAGTATATTTAAGGGGAATATGAATTAGTATGTTTAAGAGGAATATGAAGTAGTATGTTTAAGAGGAATATGAAGTAGTATATATAAGAGGAATATGAAGTAGTATGTTTAAGACGAATATGAAGTAGTATGCTAAGAGAAATAGGAAGTAGTATGTTTAAGAGGAATATGAAGTAGTATGTTTAAGAGGAATATGAAGTAGTATGTTTAAGTGGAATATGAAGTTGTATGTTTAAGAGGAATATGAAGTAGTATGTTTAAGAGAAATATGAAGTAGTATGTTTAAGAGGAATATGAAGTAGTATATTTAAGAGGAATATGAAGTAGTATATTTAAGAGGAATATGAAGTAGTATGTTTAAGAGGAATATGACGTAGTATGTTTAAGAGGATTGTGAAGTAGTATATTTAAGAGGAATATGAAGTAGTATGTTTAAGAGAAATATGAAGTAGTATATTTAAGAGGAATATGAAGTAATATGTTTAAGAGGAATATGAAGTAGTATGTTTAAGAGAAATATGAAGTAGTATGTTTAAGAGGAATATGAAGAAGTATGTTTAAGAGGAAATTGAAATAGTATGTTTAAGAGGAATATGAAGTAGTATGTTTAAGAGGAATATGGATTAGTATGTTTAATAGGAATATGAAGTAGTATATTTAAGAGGAATATGAAGTAGTATGTTTAAGACGAATATGAAGTAGTATGTTTAAGAGGAATATGAAGTAGTATGTTTAAGAGGAATATGTAGTAGTATGTTTAAGAGGAATCTGAAGTAGTATGTTTAAGAGGAATATGAAGTAGTATGTTTAAGAGGAATATGAAGTAATATGGTTAAGAGGAATATGAAGTAGTATATTTAAGATGAATATGAAGTGGTATGTTTAAGAGGAATATGAAGTAGTATGTTTAAGAGGAATATGAAGTAGTATGTTTAAGAGGAAATTGAAGTAGTATGTTTAAGAGGAATATGAAGTAGTATGTTTAAGAGGAATATGAAGTACTATGTTTAAGAGGAATATGAAGTAGTATGTTTAAGAGGAATATGAAGTACTATGTTTAAGATAAATATGAAGTAGTATGTTTAAGAGAAATATGAAGTAGTATGTTTAAGAGGAATATGAAGTAGTATGTTTAAGATGAATATGGAGTAGTATGTTTAAGAGAAATATGAAGCAGTATGTTTTAGAGGAATATGAAGTAGTATGTTTAAGAGGAATAAGAAGTAATATGTTTAAGAGGAATATGAAGTAGTATGTTTAAGACGAATATGAAGTAGTATGTTTAAGAGGAATAAGAAGTTATATGTTTAAGAGGAATATGAAGTAGTATGTTTAAGAGGAATATGAAGTAGTATGGTTATGAGGAATATGAAGTACTATGTTTAAGAGGAATATGAAGTAGTATGTTTAAGAGGAATATGAAGTAGTATGTTTAAGAGGAATATGAAGTAGTATGTTTAAGGGGAATAAGAAGTAGTATGTTTAAGAGGAATATGAAATAGAATGTTTAAGAGAAATATGAAGTAGTATGTTTAAGAGGAATATGAAGTAGTATGTTTAAGAGGAATAAGAAGTTGTATGTTTAAGAGCAATATGAAGCAGTATATTTAAGAGGAATATGAAGTAGTATGTTTAAGAGGAATATGAAGTAGTATGTTTAAGAGGAATATGAAGTAGTATGGTTAAGAGGAATATGAAGTACTATGTTTAAGAGGAATATGAAGGAGTATGTTTAAGAGGAATAAGAAGTAGTATGTTTAAGAGGAATTTGAAGCAGTATATTTAAGGGGAATATTAAGTACTATGTTTAAGAGGAATATGAAGTAGTATGTTTAAGAGGAATATGAAGTAGTATGTTTAAGAGGAATATGTAGTAGTATGTTTAAGAGGAATAAGAAGTAGTATGTTTAAGAGGAATATGAAGAAGTATGTTTTAGAGAAATATGAAGTTCTATGTTAAAGAGGAATATGAAGTAGTATGTTTAAGAGGAATATGAAGTAGTATATTTAAGAGGAATATGAAGTAGTATGTTTAAGAAAAATATGAAGTAGTATGTGTAAGAGGAATATGAAGTAGTATGTTTAAGAGGAATATGAAGTAGTATGTTTAGGAGGAATATGAAGTAATATGTTTAAGAGGAATATGAAGTAGTCTGTTTAAGAGGTATATGAAGTAGTGTGTTTAAGAGGAATATGAAGTAGTATGTTTAAGAGGAATATGAACTAGTATGCTTAAGAGGAATATGAAGTAGTATGTTTAAGAGGAATATGAAGTAGTATGTTTAAGAGGAATATGAAGTAGTATGTTTAAGAGGAATATGAAGTAATATGTTTAAGAGGAATATGAAGTACTATGTTTAAGAGGAATATGAAGTAGTATGTTTAAGAGGAGTATGAAGTAGTATGTTTAAAAGGAATATGAACTAGTATATTTAAGAGGAATATGAAGTAGTATGTTTAAGAGGAATATGAACTAGTATGCTTAAGAGGAATATGAAGTAGTATGTTTAAGAGGAATATGAAGTAGTATGTTTAAGAGGAATATGAAGTAGTATGTTTAAGAGGAATATGAAGTAATATGTTTAAGAGGAATATGAAGTACTATGTTTAAGAGGAATATGAAGTAGTATGTTTAAGCGGAATATGAAGTAGAATGTTTAAGAGGAATATGAAGTAGTATGTATAAGAGGAAAAAGAAGTAGTATGTTTAAGAGGAAAATGAAGTAGTATGTTTAAGAGGAATATGAAGAAGTATGTTTAAGAGGAATATGAAGTAATATGTTTAAGAGGAATATGAAGTACTATGTTTAAGAGGAATATGAAGTAGTATTTTTAAGAGGAATATGAAGTAGGATGTTTAAGAGGAATATAAAGTAGTATGCTTAAGAGGAATATGAAGTAGTATGTTTAAAAGGAATATGAAGTAGTATGTTTAAGAGGAATATGAAGTAGTATATTTAAGAGGAACATGAAGTAGTATGTTTAAGAGGAATATGAAGTAGTATGTTTAAGAGGAATATGAAGTAGTATGTCTAAGAGGAATATGAAGTAGTATGTTTAAGAGGAATATGAAGTAGTATGTTTAAGAGGAATATGAAGTAGTATGTTTAAGAGGAATATGAAGTAGTATGTTTAAGAGGAATATGAAGTAGTATGTTTAAGAGGAATATGAAGTAGTATGTTTAAGAGACATTCGAAGTAGCATGTTTAAGAGGAATATGAAGTAGTATGTTTAAGAGGAATATGAAGTAGTATGCTTAAGAGGAATATGAAGTAGTATGTTTAAGAGGAATATGAAGTAATATGTTTAAGAGGAATATGAAGTAGTATGTTTAAGAGGAATATGAAGTAGTATGTTTAAGAGGAATATGAAGTAGTATGTTTAAGAGGAATATGAAGTAGTATGTTTAAGAGGAATATGAAGTAGTATGTTTAAGAGGAAATTGAAGTAGTATCTTTAAGAGGAATATGAAGTAGTATGTTTAAGGGGAATATGAAGTACTATGTTTAAGAGGAATATGAAGTAGTATGTTTAAGAAGAATATGAAGAAGTATGTTTAAGAGGAATGTAAAGTAGTATGCTTAAGAGGAATATGAAGTAGAAAATTTAAGAGGAATATGAAGTAGTATATTTAAGAGGAATATGAAGTAGTATATTTAAGAGGAATATGAAGTAGTATTTTTAAGAGGAATATGAAGTAGTATGTTTAAGAGGAATATGAAGTAGTATGTTTAAGAGGAATATGAAGTAGTATGTTTAAGAGGAATATGAAGTAGTATGTTTCAAAGGAATATGAAGTAGTATGTTTAAGAGGAATATGAAGTAGTATGTTCAAGAGGAATATGATGTAATATGTTTAAGAGGAATATAAAGTAGTATATTTAAGAGGAAAATGGAGTAGTATGTTTAAGAGGAATTTGAAGTAGTATATTTAAGAGGAATATGAAGTAGTATGTTTAAGAGGAAAATGAAGTAGTATGTTTAAGAGGAATATGAAGTAGTATGTGTAAGAGGAATATGAAATAGTATATTTAAGAGGAGTATGAAGTAGTATGTTTAAAAGGAATATGAACTAGTATATTTAAGGGGAATATGAATTAGTATGTTTAAGAGGAATATGAAGTAGTATGTTTAAGAGGAATATGAAGTAGTATAATTAAGAGGAATATGAAGTAGTATGTTTAAGACGAATATGAAGTAGTATGCTAAGAGGAATATGAAGTATAATGTTTAAGAGGAATATGAAGTAGTATGTTTAAGAGGAATATGAAGTAGTATGTTTAAGTGGAATATGAAGTTGTATGTTTAAGAGGAATATGAAGTAGTAGGTTTAAGAGGAATATGAAGTAGTATGTTTAAGAGGAATATGAAGTAGTATATTTAAGAGGAATATGAAGTAGTATATTTAAGAGGAATATGAAGTAGTATGTTTAAGAGGAATATGACGTAGTATGTTTAAGAGGAATGTGAAGTAGTATATTTAAGAGGAATATGAAGTAGAATGTTTAAGAGAAATATGAAGTAGTATATTTAAGAGGAATATGAAGTAATATGTTTAAGAGGAATATGAAGTAGTATGTTTAAGAGAAATATGAGGTAGTATGTTTAAGAGGAATATGAAGAATTATGTTTAAGAGGAAATTGAAATAGTATGTTTAAGAGGAATATGAAGTAGTATGTTTAAGAGGCATATGGAGTAGTATGTTTAATAGGAATATGAAGTAGTATATTTAAGAGGAATATGAAGTAGTATGTTTAAGACGAATATGAAGTAGTATGTTTAAGAGGAATATGAAGTAGTATGTTTAAGAGGAATATGTAGTAGTATGTTTAAGAGGAATATGAAGTAGTATGTTTAAGAGGAATATGAAGTAGTATGTTTAAGAGGAAATTGAAGTAGTATGTTTAAGAGGAATATGAAGTAGTATGTTTAAGAGGAATATGAAGTACTACGTTTAAGAGGAATATGAAGTAGTATGTTTAAGAGGAATATGAAGTAGTATGTTTAAGAGGAATATGAAGTAGTATGGTTTAGAGGAATATGAAGTACTATGTTTAAGAGGAATATGAAGGAGTATGTTTAAGAGGAATAAGAAGTAGTATGTTTAAGAGGAATATGAAGCAGTATATTTAAGAGGAATATTAAGTACTATGCTTAAGAGGAATATGAAGTAGTATGTTTAAGAGGAATATGAAGTAGTATGTTTAAGAGGAATATGAAGTAGTATGTTTAAGAGGAATAAGAAGTAGTATGTTTAAGAGGAATATAAAGTAGTATGTTTAAGAGAAATATGAAGTACTATGTTTAAGAGGAATATGAAGTAGTATGTTTAAGAGGAATATGAAGTAGTATATTTAAGAGGAATATGAAGTAGTATGTTTAAGAAAAATATGAAGTAGTTTGTGTAAGAGGAATATGAAGTAGTATGTTTAAAAGGAATATGAAGTAGTATGTTTAGGAGGAATAAGAAGTAGTATGTTTAAGAGGAATATGAAGCAATATATTTAAGAGGAATATGAAGTAATATGTGTAAGAGGAATATGAAGTAGTATGTTTAAGAGGTATATGAAGTAGTGTGTTTAAGAGGAATATGAAGTAGTATGTTTAAGCGGAATATGAAGTAGAATGTTTAAGAGGAATATGAAGTAGTATGTTTAAGAGGAATAAGAAGTAGTATGTTTAAGAGGAATATGAAGAAGTATGCTTGAGAGGAATATGAAGTGGTATGTTTAAGAGGAATTTGAAGTAGTATATTTAAGAGGAATATGAAGAAGTATGTTTAAGAGGAAAATGAAGTAGTATGTTTAAGTGGAATATAAAGTAGTATGTTTAAGAGGAATACGAAGTAGTATGTTTAAGAGGAATATGAAGAAGTATGTTTAAGAGGAATATGAAGTAGTATATTTAAGAGGAATATGAAGAAGTATGTTTAAGAAGAATATGAAGTAGTATGTTTAAGAGGAATATGAAGAAGTATATTTAAGAGGAATATGAAGTATTATGTTTAAGAGGAATGTGAAGTAGTATGTTTAAGAAGAATATGAAGTAGTATGTTTAAGAGGAATATGAAGTAGTATGTTTAAGAGGAATATGAAGTAGTATGTTTAAGAGGAATATGAAGTAGTATGTTTAAGAGGAATATGCAGTAGTATGTTTAAGAGGAATATAAATAAGTATGTTTAAGAGGAATATGCAGTAGTATGTTTAAGAGGAATATGAAGTAGTATGTTTAAGAGGAATATGAAGTAGTATGTTTAAGATGAATATAAAGTAGTAGTATGTTTAAGAGGAATATGAAGTTGTATATATAAGATGAATATGAAGTAGTATGTTTAGGAGGAATATGAAGTAGTATGTTTAAAAGGAATATGAAGTAGTATGTTTAAGAGTAATATGAACTAGTATATTTAAGAGGAATATGAAGTAGTATGTTTAAGACGAATATGAACTAGTATATTTAAGGGGAATATAAATTAGTATGTTTAAGAGGTATATGAAGTAGTATGTTTAAGATGAATATGAAGTAGTATATTTAAGAGGAATATGAAGTAGTATGTTTAAGAGGAATATGAAGTAGTATGTTTAAGAGGAATACGAAGCAGTATGTTTAAAAGGAATATGAAGTAGTATATTTAAGAGGAATATGAAGAAGTATGTTTAAGAGGAATATGAAGTAGTATATTTAAGAGGAATATGAAGTAGTATGTTTAAGAGGAATATGAAGTAGTATGCTCAAGAGGAATATGAATTATTATATTTAAGAGGAATATGAAGTAGTATATTTAAAATGAATATGAAGTAGTATGTTTAAGAGGAATATGAAGTAGTATGTTTAAAAGGAATATGAAGTAGTATGTTTAAGAGGAATATGAACTAGTATATTTAAGAGGAATATGAAGTAGTATGTATAAGAGGAATATGAACTAGTATATCTAAGGGGAATATAAATTAGTATGTTTAAGAGGAATATGAAGTAGTATGTTAAAGAGGAATATGAAGTAGTACATTTAAGAGGAATATGAAGTAGTATGTTTAAGACGAATATGAAATAGTATGCTAAGAGGAATATTAAGTAGTATGTTTAAGAGGAATATGAAGTAGTATGTTTAAGAGGAATATAAAGTAATATGTTTAAGAGGAATATGAAGTTGTATGTTTAAGAGGAGTATGAAGTAGTATGTTTAAGAGGAATATGAAGTAGTATGTTTAAGAGGAATATGAAGTAGTATGTTTAAGAGGAATATGAAGTAGTATGTTTAAGAGGAATATGAAGTAGTATGTTTAAGAGGAATATGAAGTAGTATGTTTAAGAGGAATATGAAGTAGTATGCTTAAGAGGAATATGAAGTATTATATTTAAGAGGAATATGAAGTTGTATATTTAAGATGAATATGAAGTAGTATGTTTAGGAGGAATATGAAGTAGTATGTTTAAAAGGAATATGAAGTAGTATGTTTAAGAGGAATATGAACTAGTATATTTAAGAGGAATATGAAGTAGTATGTTTAAGACGAATATGAACTAGTATATTTAAGGGGAATATAAATTAGTATGTTTAAGAGGTATATGAAGTAGTATGTTTAAGATGAATATGAAGTAGTATATTTAAGAGGAATATGAAGTAGTATGTTTAAGAGGAATATAAAGTAGTATGTTTAAGAGGAATACGAAGCAGTATGTTTAAGAGGAATATGAAGTTGTATATTTAAGAGGAATATGAAGTAGTATATTTAAGAGGAATATGAAGTAGTATGTTTAAGAGGAATATGAAGTAGTGTGTTTAAGAGGAATATGAAGTAGTATGTTTAAGAGGAATATGAAGCAGTATGTTTAAGAGGAATATGAAGTAGTATGTTTAAGAGGAATATGAAGTAGTATGTTTAAGAGGAATATGAAGTAGTATATTTAAGAGGAATATGAAGTAGTATGTTTAAGAGGAATGTGAAGTAGTATGTTTAAGAAGAATATGAAGTAGTATGTTTAAGAGGAATATGAAGTAGTATGTTTAAGAGGAATATGCAGTAGTATGTTTAAGAGGAATATAAATAAGTATGTTTAAGAGGAATATGCAGTAGTATGTGTAAGAGGAATATGAAGTAGTATGTTTAAGAGGAATATGAAGTAGTATGTTTAAGATGAATATGAAGTAGTATGTTTAAGAGGAATATGATGTAGTATATTTAAGAGGAATATGAAGTAGTATGTTTAAGAGGAATATGAAGTAGTATGCTTAAGAGGAATATGAAGTATTATATTTAAGAGGAATATGAAGTAGTATATTTAAGATGAATATGAAGTAGTATGTTTAGGAGGAATATGAAGTAGTATGTTTAAAAGGAATATGAAGTAGTATGTTTAAGAGGAATATGAACTAGTATATTTAAGAGGAATATGAAGTAGTATGTTTAAGACGAATATGAACTAGTATATTTAAGGGGAATATAAATTAGTATGTTTAAGAGGTATATGATGTAGTATGTTTAAGAGGAATATGAAGTAGTATATTAAAGAGGAATATGAAGTAGTATGTTTAAGACGAATATGAAGTAGTATGCTAAGAGGAATATTAAGTAGTATGTTTAAGAGGAATATGAAGTAGTATGTTTAAGAGGAATACGAAGCAGTATGTTTAAGAGGAATATGAAGTAGTATATTTAAGAGGAATATGAAGTATTATGTTTAAGAGGAATATGAAGTAGTATGTTTAAGAGGAATATGAAGTAGTATATTTAAGAGGAATATGAAGAAGTATGTTTAAGAGGAATATGAAGTAGTATATTTAAGAGGAATATGAAGTAGTATATTTAAGAGGAATATGAATTAGTATGTTTAAGAGGAATATGAAGCAGTATGTTTCAGATGAATATGAAGTAGTATGTTTAAGAGGAATATGAAGTAGTATGTTTAAGAGGAATATGAAGTAGTATATTTAAGAGGAATATGAAGTAGTATGTTTAAGAGGAATATGAAGTAGTATATTTAAGAGGAATATGAAAAAGTATGTTTAAGAGGAATATGAAGTATTATGTTTAAGAGGAATATGAAGTAGTATATTTAAGAGGAATATGAAGAAGTATGTTTAAGAGGAATATGAAGTAGTATATTTAAGAGGAATATGAAGTAGTATATTTAAGAGGAATATGAGGTAGTATGTTTAAGAGGAATATGAAGTAGTATGTTTAAGAGGTATATGAAGTAGTATGTTTAAGAGGAATATGAAGTAGTATGTTTAAGAGGAATATGCAGTAGTATGTTTAAGAGGAATATGAAGTAGTATGTTTAAGACGAATATGAAGTAGTATGTTTAAGATGAATATGAAGTAGTATGTTTTAGAGGAATGTGAAATAGTATATTTAAGAGGAATATGAAGAAGTATGTTTAAGAGGAATATGAAGTAGTATATTTAAGAGGAATATGAAGTAGTATATTTAAGAGGAATATGAGGTAGTATGTTTAAGAGGAATATGAAGCAGTATGTATAAGAGGAATATGAAGTAGTATGTTTAAGAGGAATATGAAGTAGTATGTTTAAGAGGAATATGAAGTAGTATATTTAAGAGGAATATGAAGTAGTATGTTTAAGAGGAATATGAAGTAGTATGTTTAAGAGGAATATGAAGTAGTATGTTTAAGAGGAATATGAAGTAGTATGTTTAAGAAGAATATGAAGTAGTATGTTTAAGAGGAATATGAAGTAGTATGTTTAAGAGGAATATGCAGTAGTATGTTTAAGAGGAATATGAAGTAGTATGTTTAAGAGGAATATGAAGTAGTATGTTTAAGATGAATATGAAGTAGTATGTTTTAGAGGAATGTGAAGTAGTATATTTAAGAGGAATATGAAGTAGTATGTTTAAGAGGAATATGAAGTAGTATGCTTAAGAGGAATATGAAGTATTATATTTAAGAGGAATATGAAGTAGTATATTTAAAATGAATATGAAGTAGTATGTTTAAGAGGAATATGAAGTAGTATGTTTAAAAGGAATATGAAGTAGTATGTTTAAGAGGAATATGAACTAGTATATTTAAGAGGAATATGAAGTAGTATGTATAAGAGGAATATGAACTAGTATATCTAAGGGGAATATAAATTAGTATGTTTAAGAGGAATATGAAGTAGTATGTTAAAGAGGAATATGAAGTAGTATATTTAAGAGGAATATGAAGTAGTATGTTTAAGACGAATATGAAGTAGTATGCTAAGAGGAATATTAAGTAGTATGTTTAAGAGGAATATGAAGTAGTATGTTTAAGAGGAATATAAAGTAATATGTTTAAGAGGAATATGAAGTTGTATGTTTAAGAGGAGTATGAAGTAGTATGTTTAAGAGGAATATAAAGTAGTATGTTTAAGAGGAATATGAAGTAGTATGTTTAAGAGGAATATGAAGTAGTATGTTTAAGAGGAACATGAAGTAGTATGTTTAAGAGGAATATGAAGTAGTATGTTTAAGAGGAATATGAAGTTGTATGTTTAAGAAGAATATGCAGTAGTATGTTTAAGAGGAATATGAAGTAGTATGTTTAAGAGGAATATGAAGTATGTTTGAGATGAATATGAAGTAGTATATTTAAGAGGAATGTGAAGTAGTATATTTAAGAGGAATATGAAGTAGTATGTTTAAGAGGAATATGAAGTAGTATGCGTAAGAGGAATATGAAGTATTATATTTAAGAGGAATATGAAGTAGTATATTTAAGATGAATATGAAGTAGTATGTTTAAGAGGAATATGAAGTAGTATGTTTAAAAGGAATATGAAGTATTATGTTTAAGAGGAATATGAACTAGTATATTTAAGGGGAATATAAATTAGTATGGTTAAGAGGAATATGAAGTAGTATGTTTAAGAGGAATATGAAGTAGTATATTTAAGAGGAATATGAAGTAGTATGTTTAAGACGAATACGAAGTAGTATGGTAAGAGGAATATTAAGTAGTATGTTTAAGAGGAATATGAAGTAGTATGTTTAAGAGGAATATGAAGTGGTATGTTTAAGAGGAATATGAAGTTGTATGTTTAAGAGGAATATGAAGTAGTATGTTTATGAGGAATATGAAGTAGTATGTTTAAGAGGAATATGAAGTAGTATATTTAAGAGGAATATGCAGTAGTATATTTAAGAGGGATATGAAGTAGTATGTTTAAGAGGAATATAACGTAGTATGTTTAAAAGGAATATGAAGTAGTATATTTAAGAGGAATATGAAGTAGTATGTTTAAGAGGAATATGAAGTAGTATATTTAAGAGGAATATGAAGTAGTATGTTTCAGAGGAATATGAAGTAGTATGTTTAAGAGGAATATGAAGTAATATGTTTAAGAGGAATATGAAGTAGTATGGTTAAGAGGAATATGAAGTAGTATGTTTAGGAGGAATATGAAGTAGTATGTTTAAGAGGAATATGAAGTAGTATGTTTAAGAGGAATAAGAAGTAGTATTTTTAAGAGGAATATGAAGTAGTGTGTTTAAGAGGAATATAAAATAGTATGCTTAAGAGGAATATGAAGTAGTATGTTTAAAAGGAATATGAAGTAGTATGTTTAACAGGAATATGAAGTAGTATATTTAAGAGGAATATGAAGTAGTATGTTTAAGAGGAATATGAAGTAGTATGTTTAAGACAAATATGAAGTAGTATGTCTAAGAGGAATATGAAGTAGTATGTTTAAGAGGAATATGAAGTAGTATGTTTAAGAGGAATATGAAGTAGTATGTTTAAGAGAAAAATGAAGTAGTATGTTTAAGAGGAATATGAAGTAGTATGTTTAAGAGGAAAATGAAGTAGTATGCTTAAGAGGCATTTGAAGTAGCATGTTTAAGAGGAATATGAAGTAGTATGTTTAAGAGGAATATGAAGTATTATGCTTAAGAGGAATATGAAGTAGTATGTTTAAGAGGAATATGAAGTAGTATGTTTAAGAGGAATATGAAGTAGTATGTTTAAAAGGAATATGAAGTAGTATGTTTAAGAGGAATATGAAGTAGTTTGTTTAAGAGGAATATGAAGTAGTATGTTTAAGAGGAATATGAAGTAGTATGTTTTAAAGGAATATGAAGTAGTATGTTTAAGAGGAATATGAAGTAGTATGTTCAAGAGGAATATGAAGTAATATGTTTAAGAGGTATATAAAGTAGTATATTTAAGAGGAATATGAAGTAGTATGTTTAAGAGGAATATGAAGAAGTATGTTTAAGAGGAATATGAAGTAGTATGTTTAAGGGGAATATGAAGTACTAAGCTTAAGAGGAATATGAAGTAGTATGTTTAAGAAGAATATGAAGTAGTATGTTTAAGAGGAATGTAAAGTAGTATGTTTAAGAGGAATATGAAGTAGAAAATTTAAGAGGAATATGAAGTAGTATATTTAAGAGGAATATGAAGTAGTATATTTAAGAGGAATATGAAGTAGTATGTTTAAGAGGAATATGAAGTATTATGTTTAAGAGGAATATGAAGTAGTATATTTAAGAGGAATATGAAGAAGTATGTTTAAGAGGAATATGAAGTAGTATATTTAAGAGGAATATGAAGTAGTATATTTAAGAGGAATATGAGGTAGTATGTTTAAGAGGAATATGAAGTAGTATATTTAAGAGGAATATGAAGTAGTATATTTAAGAGGAATATGAAGTAGTATGTTTAAGAGGAATATGAAGTAGTATGTTTAAGAGGAATATGAAGTAGTATGTTTAAGAGGAATATGAAGCAGTATGTTTAAGAGGAATATGAATTAGTATGTTTAAGAGGAATATGAAGCAGTATGTTTAAGATGAATATGAAGTAGTATGTTTAAGAAGAATATGAAGTAGTATGTTTAAGAGGAATATGAAGTAGTATATTTAAGAGGAATATGAAGTAGTATGTTTAAGAGGAATATGAAGTAGTATATTTAAGAGGAATCTGAAGTAGTATGTTTAAGAGGAATATGAAGTATTATGTTTAAGAGGAATATGAAGTAGTATATTTAAGAGGAATATGAAGAAGTATGTTTAAGAGGAAAATGACGTAGTATATTTAAGAGGAATATGAAGTAATATATTTAAGAGGAATATGAGGTAATATGTTTAAGAGGAATATAAAGTATTATGTTTAAGAGGAATATGTAGTAGTATGTTTAAGAGGAATATGAAGCAGTATGTTTAAGAGGAATATGAAGTAGTATGTTTAAGAGGAATATGAAGTAGTATGTTTAAGAGGAATATGAAGTAGTATATTTAAGAGGAATATGAAGTAGTATGTTTAAGAGGAATATGAAGTAGTATGTTTAAGAGGAATATGAAGTAGTATGTTTAAGAGGAATATGAAGTAGTATGTTTAAGAAGAATATGAAGTAGTATGTTTAAGAGGAATATGAAGTAGTATGTTTAAGAGGAATATGCAGTAGTATGTTTAAGAGGAATATGAAGTAGTATGTTTAAGAGGAATATGCAGTTGTATGTTTAAGAGGAATATGAAGTAGTATGTTTAAGAGGAATATGAAGTAGTATGTTTAAGATGAATATGAAGTAGTATGTTTTAGAGGAATGTGAAGTAGTATATTTAAGAGGAATATGAAGTAGTATGTTTAAGAGGAATATGAAGTAGTATGCTTAAGAGGAATATGAAGTATTATATTTAAGAGGAATATGAAGTAGTATGTTTAAGAGGAAAATGAAGTAGTATGTTTAAGAGGCATTTGAAGTAGCATGTTTAAGAGGAATATGAAGTAGTATGTTTAAGAGGCATATGAAGTATTATGCTTAAGAGGAATATGAAGTAGTATGTTTAAGAGGAATATGAAGTACTATGTTTAAGAGGAATATGAAGTAGTATGTTTAAAAGGAATATGAAGTAGTATGTTTAAGAGGAATATGAAGTAGTTTGTTTAAGAGGAATATGAAGTAGTATGTTTAAGAGGAATATGAAGTAGTATGTTTCAAAGGAATATGAAGTAGTATGTTTAAGAGGAATATGAAGTAGTATGTTCAAGAGGAATATGAAGTAATATGTTTAAGAGGTATATAAAGTAGTATATTTAAGAGGAATATGAAGTAGTATATTTAAGAGGAATATGAAGTAGTATATTTAAGAGGAATATGAGGTAGTATGTTTAAGAGGAATATGAAGTAGTATATTTAAGAGGAATATGAAGTAGTATATTTAAGAGGAATATGAA
Organism: Atherix ibis; assembly: GCA_958298945.1. Classification (NCBI taxonomy): domain Eukaryota; kingdom Metazoa; phylum Arthropoda; class Insecta; order Diptera; family Athericidae; genus Atherix; species Atherix ibis. The sequence goes on along the minus strand of CATQJD010000038.1, from coordinate 35,836 downwards.
GTAGTATGTTTAAGAGGAATATGAAGTAGTATGTTTAAGAGGAATATGAAGTAGTATGTTTAAGAGGAATATGAAGCAGTATGTTTAAGAGGAATATGAATTAGTATGTTTAAGAGGAATATGAAGCAGTATGTTTAAGATGAATATGAAGTAGTATGTTTAAGAGGAATATGAAGTAGTATGTTTAAGAGGAATATGAAGTAGTATATTTAAGAGGAATATGAAGTAGTATGTTTAAGAGGAATATGAAGTAGTATATTTAAGAGGAATATGAAGTTGTATGTTTAAGAGGAATATGAAGTATTATGTTTAAGAGGAATATGAAGTAGTATATTTAAGAGGAATATGAAGAAGTATGTTTAAGAGGAATATGAAGTAGTATATTTAAGAGGAATATGAAGTAGTATATTTAAGAGGAATATGAGGTAGTATGTTTAAGAGGAATATGAAGTAGTATGTTTAAGAGGAATATGAAGTAGTATGTTTAAGAGGAATATGAAGTAGTATGTTTAAGAGGAATATGCAGTAGTATGTTTAAGAGGAATATGAAGTAGTATGTTTAAGAGGAATATGAAGTAGTATGTTTAAGATGAATATGAAGTAGTATGTTTAAGAGGAATGTGAAGTAGTATATTTAAGAGGAATATGAAGTAGTATGTTTAAGAGGAATATGAAGTAGTATGCTTAAGAGGAATATGAAGTATTATATTTAAGAGGAATATGAAGTAGTATATTTAAAATGAATATGAAGTAGTATGTTTAAGAGGAATATGAAGTAGTATGTTTAAAAGGAATATGAAGTAGTATGTTTAAGAGGAATATGAACTAGTATATTTAAGAGGAATATGAAGTAGTATGTATAAGAGTAATATGAACTAGTATATCTAAGGGGAATATAAATTAGTATGTTTAAGAGGAATATGAAGTAGTATGTTAAAGAGGAATATGAAGTAGTATATTTAAGAGGAATATGAAGTAGTATGTTTAAGACGAATATGAAGTAGTATGCTAAGAGGAATATTAAGTAGTATGGTTAAGAGGAATATGAAGTAGTATGTTTAAGAGGAATATAAAGTAATATGTTTAAGAGGAATATGAAGTTGTATGTTTAAGAGGAGTATGAAGTAGTATGTTTAAGAGGAATATGAAGTAGTATGTTTAAGAGGAATATGAAGTAGTATGTTTAAGAGGAATATGAAGTAGTATGTTTAAGAGGAACATGAAGTAGTATGTTTAAGAGGAATATGAAGTAGTATGTTTAAGAGGAATATGAAGTAGTATGTTTAAGAAGAATATGCAGTAGTATGTTTAAGAGGAATATGAAGTAGTATGTTTAAGAGGAATATGAAGTATGTTTAAGATGAATATGAAGTAGTATATTTAAGAGGAATATGAAGTAGTATATTTAAGAGGAATATGAAGTAGTATGTTTAAGAGGAATATGAAGTAGTATGTTTAAGAGGAATATGAAGTAGTATGTTTAAGAGGAATATGAAGCAGTATGTTTAAGAGGAATATGAATTAGTATGTTTAAAAGGAATATGAAGTAGTATGTTTAACAGGAATATGAAGTAGTATATTTAAGAGGAATATGAAGTAGTATGTTTAAGAGGAATATGAAGTAGTATGTTTAAGACAAATATGAAGTAGTATGTCTAAGAGGAATATGAAGTAGTATGTTTAAGAGGAATATGAAGTAGTATGTTTAAGAGGAATATGAAGTAGTATGTTTAAGAGGAAAATGAAGTAGTATGTTTAAGAGGAATATGAAGTAGTATGTTTAAGAGGAAAATGAAGTAGTATGTTTAAGAGGCATTTGAAGTAGCATGTTTAAGAGGAATATGAAGTAGTATGTTTAAGAGGAATATGAAGTATTATGCTTAAGAGGAATATGAAGTAGTATGTTTAAGAGGAATATGAAGAAGTATGTTTAAGAGGAATATGAAGTAGTATGTTTAAAAGGAATATGAAGTAGTATGTTTAAGAGGAATATGAAGTAGTTTGTTTAAGAGGAATATGAAGTAGTATGTTTTTAGAGGAATATGAAGTAGTATGTTTTAAAGGAATATGAAGTAGTATGTTTAAGAGGAATATGAAGTAGTATGTTCAAGAGGAATATGAAGTAAAATGTTTAAGAGGTATATAAAGTAGTATATTTAAGAGGAATATGAAGTAGTATGTTTAAGAGGAATATGAAGAAGTATGTTTAAGAGGAATATGAAGTAGTATGTTTAAGGGGAATATGAAGTACTAAGCTTAAGAGGAATATGAAGTAGTATGTTTAAGAAGAATATGAAGTAGTATGTTTATGAGGAATGTAAAGTAGTATGTTTAAGAGGAATATGAAGTAGAAAATTTAAGAGGAATATGAAGTAGTATATTTAAGAGGAATATGAAGTAGTATATTTAAGAGGAATATGAAGTAGTATGTTTAAGAGGAATATGAAGTATTATGTTTAAGAGGAATATGAAGTAGTATATTTAAGAGGAATATGAAGAAGTATGTTTAAGAGGAATATGAAGTAGTATATTTAAGAGGAATATGAAGTAGTATATTTAAGAGGAATATGAGGTAGTATGTTTAAGAGGAATATGAAGTAGTATATTTAAGAGGAATATGAAGTAGTATATTTAAGAGGAATATGAAGTAGTATGTTTAAGAGGAATATGAAGTAGTATGTTTAAGAGGAATATGAAGTAGTATGTTTAAGAGGAATATGAAGCAGTATGTTTAAGAGGAATATGAATTAGTATGTTTAAGAGGAATATGAAGCAGTATGTTTAAGATGAATATGAAGTAGTATGTTTAAGAAGAATATGAAGTAGTATGTTTAAGAGGAATATGAAGTAGTATATTTAAGAGGAATATGAAGTAGTATGTTTAAGAGGAATATGAAGTAGTATATTTAAGAGGAATATGAAGTAGTATGTTTAAGAGGAATATGAAGTATTATGTTTAAGAGGAATATGAAGTAGTATATTTAAGAGGAATATGAAGAAGTATGTTTAAGAGGAAAATGACGTAGTATATTTAAGAGGAATATGAAGTAATATATTTAAGAGGAATATGAGGTAATATGTTTAAGAGGAATATAAAGTATTATGTTTAAGAGGAATATGTAGTAGTATGTTTAAGAGGGATATGAAGCAGTATGTTTAAGAGGAATATGAAGTAGTATGTTTAAGAGGAATATGAAGTGGTATGTTTAAGAGGAATATGAAGTAGTATATTTAAGAGGAATATGAAGTAGTATGTTTAAGAGGAATATGAAGTAGTATGTTTAAGAGGAATATGAAGTAGTATGTTTAAGAGGAATATGAAGTAGTATGTTTAAGAAGAATATGAAGTAGTATGTTTAAGAGGAATATGAAGTAGTATGTTTAAGAGGAATATGCAGTAGTATGTTTAAGAGGAATATGAAGTAGTATGTTTAAGAGGAATATGCAGTAGTATGTTTAAGAGGAATATGAAGTAGTATGTTTAAGAGGAATATGAAGTAGTATGTTTAAGATGAATATGAAGTAGTATGTTTTAGAGGGATGTGAAGTAGTATATTTAAGAGGAATATGAAGTAGTATGTTTAAGAGGAATATGAAGTAGTATGCTTAAGAGGAATATGAAGTATTATATTTAAGAGGAATATGAAGTAGTATGTTTAAGAGGAAAATGAAGTAGTATGTTTAAGAGGCATTTGAAGTAGCATGTTTAAGAGGAATATGAAGTAGTATGTTTAAGAGGCATATGAAGTATTATGCTTAAGAGGAATATGAAGTAGTATGTTTAAGAGGAATATGAAGTACTATGTTTAAGAGGAATATGAAGTAGTATGTTTAAAAGGAATATGAAGTAGTATGTTTAAGAGGAATATGAAGTAGTTTGTTTAAGAGGAATATGAAGTAGTATGTTTAAGAGGAATATGAAGTAGTATGTTTCAAAGGAATATGAAGTAGTATGTTTAAGAGGAATATGAAGTAGTATGTTCAAGAGGAATATGAAGTAATATGTTTAAGAGGTATATAAAGTAGTATATTTAAGAGGAATATGAAGTAGTATATTTAAGAGGAATATGAAGTAGTATATTTAAGAGGAATATGAGGTAGTATGTTTAAGAGGAATATGAAGTAGTATATTTAAGAGGAATATGAAGTAGTATATTTAAGAGGAATATGAAGTAGTATGTTTAAGAGGAATATGAAGTAGTATGTTTAAGAGGAATATGAAGTAGTATGTTTAAGAGGAATATGAAGCAGTATGTTTAAGAGGAATATGAATTAGTATGTTTAAGAGGAATATGAAGCAGTATGTTTAAGACGAATATGAAGTAGTATGTTTAAGAGGAATATGAAGTAGTATGTTTAAGAGGAATATGAAGTAGTATATTTAAGAGGAATATGAAGTAGTATGTTTAAGAGGAATATGAAGTAGTATATTTAAGAGGAATATGAAGTAGTATGTTTAAGAGGAATATGAAGTATTATGTTTAAGAGGAATATGAAGTAGTATATTTAAGAGGAATATGAAGAAGTATGTTTAAGAGGAATATGAAGTAGTATATTTAAGAGGAATATGAAGTAGTATATTTAAGAGGAATATGAGGTAGTATGTTTAAGAGGAATATGAAGTAGTATGTTTAAGAGGAATATGAAGTAGTATGTTTAAGAGGAATATGAAGTAGTATGTTTAAGAGGAATATGCAGTAGTATGTTTAAGAGGAATATGAAGTAGTATGTTTAATAGGAATATGAAGTAGTATGTTTAAGATGAATATGAAGTAGTATGTTTTAGAGGAATGTGAAGTAGTATATTTAAGAGGAATATGAAGTAGTATGTTTAAGAGGAATATGAAGTAGTATGCTTAAGAGGAATATGAAGTATTATATTTAAGAGGAATATGAAGTAGTATATTTAAAATGAATATGAAGTAGTATGTTTAAGAGGAATATGAAGTAGTATGTTTAAAAGGAATATGAAGTAGTATGTTTAAGAGGAATATGAACTAGTATATTTAAGAGGAATATGAAGTAGTATGTATAAGAGTAATATGAACTAGTATATCTAAGGGGAATATAAATTAGTATGTTTAAGAGGAATATGAAGTAGTATGTTAAAGAGGAATATGAAGTAGTATATTTAAGAGGAATATGAAGTAGTATGTTTAAGACGAATATGAAGTAGTATGCTAAGAGGAATATTAAGTAGTATGTTTAAGAGGAATATGAAGTAGTATGTTTAAGAGGAATATAAAGTAATATGTTTAAGAGGAATATGAAGTTGTATGTTTAAGAGGAGTATGAAGTAGCATGTTTAAGAGGAATATGAAGTAGTATGTTTAAGAGGAATATGAAGTAGTATGTTTAAGAGGAATATGAAGTAGTATGTTTAAGAGGAACATGAAGTAGTATGTTTAAGAGGAATATGAAGTAGTATGTTTAAGAGGAATATGAAGTAGTATGTTTAAGAAGAATATGCAGTAGTATGTTTAAGAGGAATATGAAGTAGTATGTTTGAGAGGAATATGAAGTATGTTTAAGATGAATATGAAGTAGTATATTTAAGAGGAATGTGAAGTAGTATATTTAAGAGGAATATTAAGTAGTATGTTTAAGAGGAATATGAAGTAGTATGCGTAAGAGGAATATGAAGTATTATATTTAAGAGGAATATGAAGTAGTATATTTAAGATGAATATGGAGTAGTATGTTTAAGAGGAATATGAAGTAGTATGTTTAAAAGGAATATGAAGTATTATGTTTAAGAGGAATATGAACTAGTATATTTAAGGGGAATATAAATTAGTATGTTTAAGAGGAATATGAAGTAGTATGTTTAAGAGGAATATGAAGTAGTATATTTAAGAGGAATATGAAGTAGTATGTTTAAGACGAATATGAAGTAGTATGGTAAGAGGACTATTAAGTAGTATGTTTAAGAGGAATATGAAGTAGTATGTTTAAGGGGAATATGAAGTGGTATGTTTAAGAGGAATATGAAGTTGTATGTTTAAGAGGAATATGAAGTAGTATGTTTATGAGGAATATGAAGTAGTATGTTTAAGAGGAATATGAAGTAGTATATTTAAGAGGAATATGCAGTAGTATATTTAAGAGGTATATGAAGTAGTATGTTTAAGAGGAATATAACGTAGTATGTTTAAAAGGAATATGAAGTAGTATATTTAAGAGGAATATGAAGTAGTATGTTTAAGAGGAATATGAAGTAGTATATTTAAGAGGAATATGAAGTAGTATGTTTCAGAGGAATATGAAGTAGTATGTTTAAGAGGAATATGAAGTAATATGTTTAAGAGGAATATGAAGTAGTATGGTTAAGAGGAATATGAAGTAGTATATTTAAGAGGAATATGAAGTAGTATGTTTAAGAGGAATATGAAGTAGTGTGTTTAAGAGGAATATAAAATAGTATGCTTAAGAGGAATATGAAGTAGTATGTTTAAAAGGAATATGAAGTAGTATGTTTAACAGGAATATGAAGTAGTATATTTAAGAGGAATATGAAGTAGTATGTTTAAGAGGAATATGAAGTAGTATGTTTAAGACGAATATGAAGTAGTATGTCTAAGAGCAATATGAAGTAGTATGTTTAAGAGGAATATGAAGTAGTATGTTTAAGAGGAATATGAAGTAGTATGTTTAAGAGTAAAATGAAGTAGTATGTTTAAGAGGAATATGAAGTAGTATGTTTAAGAGGAAAATGAAGTAGTATGTTTAAGAGGCATTTGAAGTAGCATGTTTAAGAGGAATATGAAGTAGTATGTTTAAGAGGAATATGAAGTATTGTGCTTAAGAGGAATATGAAGTAGTATGTTTAAGAGGAATATGAAGTAGTATTTTTAAGAGGAATATGAAGTAGTATGTTTAAAAGGAATATGAAGTAGTATGTTTAAGAGGAATATGAAGTAGTTTGTTTAAGAGGAATATGAAGTAGTATGTTTAAGAGGAATATGAAGTAGTATGTTTCAAAGGAATATGAAGTAGTATGTTTAAGAGGAATATGAAGTAGTATGTTCAAGAGGAATATAAAGTAATATGTTTAAGAGGTATATAAAGTAGTATATTTAAGAGGAATATGAAGTAGTATGTTTAAGAGGAATATGAAGAAGTATGTTTAATAGGAATATGAAGTAGTATGTTTAAGGGGAATATGAAGTACTAAGTTTAAGAGGAATATGAAGTAGTATGTTTAAGAAGAATATGAAGTAGTATGTTTAAGAGGAATGTAAAGTAGTATGTTTAAGAGGAATATGAAGTAGAAAATTTAAGAGGAATATGAAGTAGTATATTTAAGAGGAATATGAAGTAGTATATTTAAGAGGAATATGAAGTAGTATGTTTAAGAGGAATATGAAGTATTATGTTTAAGAGGAATATGAAGTAGTATATTTAAGAGGAATATGAAGAAGTATGTTTAAGAGGAATATGAAGTAGTATATTTAAGAGGAATATGAAGTAGTATATTTAAGAGGAATATGAGGTAGTATGTTTAAGAGGAATATGAAGTAGTATGTTTAAGAGGAATATGAAGTAGTATATTTAAGAGGAATATGAAGTAGTATGTTTAAGAGGAATATGAAGTAGTATATTTAAGAGGAATATGAAGTAGTATGTTTAAGAGGAATATGAAGTATTATGTTTAAGAGGAATATGAAGTAGTATATTTAAGAGGAATATGAAGAAGTATGTTTAAGAGGAATATGACGTAGTATATTTAAGAGGAATATGAAGTAGTATATTTAAGAGGAATATGAGGTAATATGTTTAAGAGGAATATAAAGTAGTATGTTTAAGAGGAATATGTAGTAGTATGTTTAAGAGGAATATGAAGCAGTATGTTTAAGAGGAATATGAAGTAGTATGTTTAAGAGGAATATGAAGTAGTATGTTTAAGAGGAATATGAAGTAGTATATTTAAGAGGAATATGAAGTAGTATGTTTAAGAGGAATATGAAGTAGTATGTTTAAGAGGAATATGAAGTAGTATGTTTAAGAGGAATATGAAGTAGTATGTTTAAGAAGAATATGAAGTAGTATGTTTAAGAGGAATATGAAGTAGTATGTTTAAGAAGAATATGCAGTAGTATGTTTAAGAGGAATATGAAGTAGTATGTTTAAGAGGAATATGCAGTAGTATGTTTAAGAGGAATATGAAGTAGTATGTTTAAGAGGAATATGAAGTAGTATGTTTAAGATGAATATGAAGTAGTATGTTTTAGAGGAATGTGAAGTAGTATATTTAAGAGGAATATGAAGTAGTATGTTTAAGAGGAATATGAAGTAGTATGCTTAAGAGGAATATGAAGTATTATATTTAAGAGGAATATGAAGTAGTATGTTTAAGAGGAAAATGAAGTAGTATGTTTAAGAGGCATTTGAAGTAGCATGTTTAAGAGGAATATGAAGTAGTATGTTTAAGAGGCATATGAAGTATTATGCTTAAGAGGAATATGAAGTAGTATGTTTAAGAGGAATATGAAGTACTATGTTTAAGAGGAATGTGAAGTAGTATGTTTAAAAGGAATATGAAGTAGTATGTTTCAGAGGAATATGAAGTAGTATGTTTAAGAGGAATATGAAGTAATATGTTTAAGAGGAATATGAAGTAGTATGGTTAAGAGGAATATGAAGTAGTATATTTAAGAGGAATATGAAGTAGTATGTTTAAGAGGAATATGAAGTAGTATGTTTAAGAGGAATATGAAGTAGTATTTTTAAGAGGAATATGAAGTAGTGTGTTTAAGAGGAATATAAAATAGTATGCTTAAGAGGAATATGAAGTAGTATGTTTAAAAGGAATATGAAGTAGTATGTTTAACAGGAATATGAAGTAGTATATTTAAGAGGAATATGAAGTAGTATGTTTAAGAGGAATATGAAGTAGTATGTTTAAGACGAATATGAAGTAGTATGTCTAAGAGCAATATGAAGTAGTATGTTTAAGAGGAATATGAAGTAGTATGTTTAAGAGGAATATGAAGTAGTATGTTTAAGAGTAAAATGAAGTAGTATGTTTAAGAGGAATATGAAGTAGTATGTTTAAGAGGAAAATGAAGTAGTATGTTTAAGAGGCATTTGAAGTAGCATGTTTAAGAGGAATATGAAGTAGTATGTTTAAGAGGAATATGAAGTATTGTGCTTAAGAGGAATATGAAGTAGTATGTTTAAGAGGAATATGAAGTAGTATTTTTAAGAGGAATATGAAGTAGTATGTTTAAAAGGAATATGAAGTAGTATGTTTAAGAGGAATATGAAGTAGTTTGTTTAAGAGGAATATGAAGTAGTATGTTTAAGAGGAATATGAAGTAGTATGTTTCAAAGGAATATGAAGTAGTATGTTTAAGAGGAATATGAAGTAGTATGTTCAAGAGGAATATAAAGTAATATGTTTAAGAGGTATATAAAGTAGTATATTTAAGAGGAATATGAAGTAGTATGTTTAAGAGGAATATGAAGAAGTATGTTTAATAGGAATATGAAGTAGTATGTTTAAGGGGAATATGAAGTACTAAGTTTAAGAGGAATATGAAGTAGTATGTTTAAGAAGAATATGAAGTACTATGTTTAAGAGGAATGTAAAGTAGTATGTTTAAGAGGAATATGAAGTAGAAAATTTAAGAGGAATATGAAGTAGTATATTTAAGAGGAATATGAAGTAGTATATTTAAGAGGAATATGAAGTAGTATGTTTAAGAGGAATATGAAGTATTATGTTTAAGAGGAATATGAAGTAGTATATTTAAGAGGAATATGAAGAAGTATGTTTAAGAGGAATATGAAGTAGTATATTTAAGAGGAATATGAAGTAGTATATTTAAGAGGAATATGAGGTAGTATGTTTAAGAGGAATATGAAGTAGTATGTTTAAGAGGAATATGAAGTAGTATATTTAAGAGGAATATGAAGTAGTATGTTTAAGAGGAATATGAAGTAGTATATTTAAGAGGAATATGAAGTAGTATGTTTAAGAGGAATATGAAGTATTATGTTTAAGAGGAATATGAAGTAGTATATTTAAGAGGAATATGAAGAAGTATGTTTAAGAGGAATATGACGTAGTATATTTAAGAGGAATATGAAGTAGTATATTTAAGAGGAATATGAGGTAATATGTTTAAGAGGAATATAAAGTAGTATGTTTAAGAGGAATATGTAGTAGTATGTTTAAGAGGAATATGAAGCAGTATGTTTAAGAGGAATATGAAGTAGTATGTTTAAGAGGAATATGAAGTATTATGTTTAAGAGGAATATGAAGTAGTATATTTAAGAGGAATATGAAGTAGTATGTTTAAGAGGAATATGAAGTAGTATGTTTAAGAGGAATATGAAGTAGTATGTTTAAGAGGAATATGAAGTAGTATGTTTAAGAAGAATATGAAGTAGTATGTTTAAGAGGAATATGAAGTAGTATGTTTAAGAAGAATATGCAGTAGTATGTTTAAGAGGAATATGAAGTAGTATGTTTAAGAGGAATATGCAGTAGTATGTTTAAGAGGAATATGAAATAGTATGTTTAAGAGGAATATGAAGTAGTATGTTTAAGATGAATATGAAGTAGTATGTTTTAGAGGAATGTGAAGTAGTATATTTAAGAGGAATATGAAGTAGTATGTTTAAGAGGAATATGAAGTAGTATGCTTAAGAGGAATATGAAGTATTATATTTAAGAGGAATATGAAGTAGTATGTTTAAGAGGAAAATGAAGTAGTATGTTTAAGAGGCATTTGAAGTAGCATGTTTAAGAGGAATATGAAGTAGTATGTTTAAGAGGCATATGAAGTATTATGCTTAAGAGGAATATGAAGTAGTATGTTTAAGAGGAATATGAAGTACTATGTTTAAGAGGAATGTGAAGTAGTATGTTTAAAAGGAATATGAAGTAGTATGTTTCAGAGGAATATGAAGTAGCATGTTTAAGAGGAATATGAAGTAATATGTTTAAGAGGAATATGAAGTAGTATGGTTAAGAGGAATATGAAGTAGTATATTTAAGAGGAATATGAAGTAGTATGTTTAAGAGGAATATGAAGTAGTATGTTTAAGAGGAATATGAAGTAGTATTTTTAAGAGGAATATGAAGTAGTGTGTTTAAGAGGAATATAAAATAGTATGCTTAAGAGGAATATGAAGTAGTATGTTTAAAAGGAATATGAAGTAGTATGTTTAACAGGAATATGAAGTAGTATATTTAAGAGGAATATGAAGTAGTATGTTTAAGAGGAATATGAAGTTTTATGTTTAAGACGAATATGAAGTAGTATGTCTAAGAGCAATATGAAGTAGTATGTTTAAGAGGAATATGAAGTAGTATGTTTAAGAGGAATATGAAGTAGTATGTTTAAGAGTAAAATGAAGTAGTATGTTTAAGAGGAATATGAAGTAGTATGTTTAAGAGGAAAATGAAGTAGTATGTTTAAGAGGCATTTGAAGTAGCATGTTTAAGAGGAATATGAAGTAGTATGTTTAAGAGGAATATGAAGTATTGTGCTTAAGAGGAATATGAAGTAGTATGTTTAAGAGGAATATGAAGTAGTATGTTTAAGAGGAATATGAAGTAGTATGTTTAAAAGGAATATGAAGTAGTATGTTTAAGAGGAATATGAAGTAGTTTGTTTAAGAGGAATATGAAGTAGTATGTTTAAGAGGAATATGAAGTAGTATGTTTCAAAGGAATATGAAGTAGTATGTTTAAGAGGAATATGAAGTAGTATGTTCAAGAGGAATATAAAGTAATATGTTTAAGAGGTATATAAAGTAGTATATTTAAGAGGAATATGAAGTAGTATGTTTAAGAGGAATATGAAGAAGTATGTTTAATAGGAATATGAAGTAGTATGTTTAAGGGGAATATGAAGTACTAAGTTTAAGAGGAATATGAAGAGTATGTTTAAGAAGAATATGAAGTAGTATGTTTAAGAGGAATGTAAAGTAGTATGTTTAAGAGGAATATTAAGTAGAAAATTTAAGAGGAATATGAAGTAGTATATTTAAGAGGAATATGAAGTAGTATATTTAAGAGGAATATGAAGTAGTATGTTTAAGAGGAATATGAAGTATTATGTTTAAGAGGAATATGAAGTAGTATATTTAAGAGGAATATGAAGAAGTATGTTTAAGAGGAATATGAAGTAGTATATTTAAGAGGAATATGAAGTAGTATATTTAAGAGGAATATGAGGTAGTATGTTTAAGAGGAATATGAAGTAGTATGTTTAAGAGGAATATGAAGTAGTATATTTAAGAGGAATATGAAGTAGTATGTTTAAGAGGAATATGAAGTAGTATATTTAAGAGGAATATGAAGTAGTATGTTTAAGAGGAATATGAAGTATTATGTTTAAGAGGAATATGAAGTAGTATATTTAAGAGGAATATGAAGAAGTATGTTTAAGAGGAATATGACGTAGTATATTTAAGAGGAATATGAAGTAGTATATTTAAGAGGAATATGAGGTAATATGTTTAAGAGGAATATAAAGTAGTATGTTTAAGAGGAATATGTAGTAGTATGTTTAAGAGGAATATGAAGCAGTATGTTTAAGAGGAATATGAAGTAGTATGTTTAAGAGGAATATGAAGTAGTATGTTTAAGAGGAATATGAAGTAGTATATTTAAGAGGAATATGAAGTAGTATGTTTAAGAGGAATATGAAGTAGTATGTTTAAGAGGAATATGAAGTAGTATGTTTAAGAGGAATATGAAGTAGTATGTTTAAGAAGAATATGAAGTAGTATGTTTAAGAGGAATATGAAGTAGTATGTTTAAGAAGAATATGCAGTAGTATGTTTAAGAGGAATATGAAGTAGTATGTTTAAGAGGAATATGCAGTAGTATGTTTAAGAGGAATATGAAGTAGTATGTTTAAGAGGAATATGAAGTAGTATGTTTAAGATGAATATGAAGTAGTATGTTTTAGAGGAATGTGAAGTAGTATATTTAAGAGGAATATGAAGTAGTATGTTTAAGAGGAATATGAAGTAGTATGCTTAAGAGGAATATGAAGTATTATATTTAAGAGGAATATGAAGTAGTATGTTTAAGAGGAAAATGAAGTAGTATGTTTAAGAGGCATTTGAAATAGCATGTTTAAGAGGAATATGAAGTAGTATGTTTAAGAGGCATATGAAGTATTATGCTTAAGAGGAATATGAAGTAGTATGTTTAAGAGGAATATGAAGTACTATGTTTAAGAGGAATGTGAAGTAGTATGTTTAAAAGGAATATGAAGTAGTATGTTTAAGAGGAATATGAAGTAGTTTGTTTAAGAGGAATATGAAGTAGTATGTTTAAGAGGAATATGAAGTAGTATGTTTCAAAGGAATATGAAGTAGTATGTTTAAGAGGAATATGAAGTAGTATGTTCAAGAGGAATATGAAGTAATATGTTTAAGAGGTATATAAAGTAGTATATTTAAGAGGAATATGAAGTAGTATATTTAAGAGGAATATGAAGTAGTATATTTAAGAGGAATATGAGGTAGTATGTTTAAGAGGAATATGAAGTAGTATATTTAAGAGGAATATGAAGTAGTATATTTAAGAGGAATATGAAGTAGTATGTTTAAGAGGAATATGAAGTAGTATGTTTAAGAGGAATATGAAGTAGTATGTTTAAGAGGAATATGAAGCAGTATGTTTAAGAGGAATATGAATTAGTATGTTTAAGAGGAATATGAAGCAGTATGTTTAAGATGAATATGAAGTAGTATGTTTAAGAGGAATATGAAGTAGTATGTTTAAGAGCAATATGAAGTAGTATATTTAAGAGGAATATGAAGTAGTATGTTTAAGAGGAATATGAAGTAGTATATTTAAGAAGAATATGAAGTAGTATGTTTAAGAGGAATATGAAGTATTATGTTTAAGAGGAATATGAAGTAGTATATTTAAGAGGAATATGAAGAAGTATGTTTAAGAGGAATATGAAGTAGTATATTTAAGAGGAATATGAAGTAGTATATTTAAGAGGAATATGAGGTAGTATGTTTAAGAGGAATATGAAGTAGTATGTTTAAGAGGAATATGAAGTAGTATGTTTAAGAGGAATATGAAGTAGTATGTTTAAGAGGAATATGCAGTAGTATTTTTAAGGGGAATATGAAGTAGTATGTTTAAGAGGAATATGAAGTAGTATGTTTAAGATGAATATGAAGTAGTATGTTTTAGAGGAATGTGAAGTAGTATATTTAAGAGGAATATGAAGTAGTATGTTTAAGAGGAATATGAAGTAGTATGCTTAAAAGGAATATGAAGTATTATATTTAAGAGGAATATGAAGTAGTATATTTAAAATGAATATGAAGTAGTATGTTTAAGAGGAATATGAAGTAGTATGTTTAAAAGGAATATGAAGTAGTATGTTTAAGAGGAATATGAACTAGTATATTTAAGAGGAATATGAAGTAGTATGTATAAGAGTAATATGAACTAGTATATCTAAGGGGAAAATAAATTAGTATGTTTAAGAGGAATATGAAGTAGTATGTTAAAGAGGAATATGAAGTAGTATATTTAAGAGGAATATGAAGTAGTATGTTTAAGACGAATATGAAGTAGTATGCTAAGAGGAATATTAAGTAGTATGTTTAAGAGGAATATGAAGTAGTATGTTTAAGAGGAATATAAAGTAATATGTTTAAGAGGAATATGAAGTTGTATGTTTAAGAGGAGTATGAAGTAGTATGTTTAAGAGGAATATGAAGTAGTATGTTTAAGAGGAATATGAAGTAGTATGTTTAAGAGGAATATGAAGTAGTATGTTTAAGAGGAACATGAAGTAGTATGTTTAAGAGGAATATGAAGTAGTATGTTTAAGAGGAATATGAAGTAGTATGTTTAAGAAGAATATACAGTAGTATGTTTAAGAGGAATATGAAGTAGTATGTTTAAGAGGAATATGAAGTATGTTTAAGATGAATATGAAGTAGTATATTTAAGAGGAATGTGAAGTAGTATATTTAAGAGGAATATTAAGTAGTATGTTTAAGAGGAATATGAAGTAGTATGCGTAAGAGGAATATGAAGTATTATATTTAAGAGGAATATGAAGTAGTATATTTAAGATGAATATGGAGTAGTATGTTTAAGAGGAATATGAAGTAGTATGTTTAAAAGGAATATGAAGTATTATGTTTAAGAGGAATATGAACTAGTATATTTAAGGGGAATATAAATTAGTATGTTTAAGAGGAATATGAAGTAGTATGTTTAAGAGGAATATGAAGTAGTATATTTAAGAGGAATATGAAGTAGTATGTTTAAGACGAATATGAAGTAGTATGGTAAGAGGAATATTAAGTAGTATGTTTAAGAGGAATATGAAGTAGTATGTTTAAGGGAAATATGAAGTGGTATGTTTAAGAGAAATATGAAGTTGTATGTTTAAGAGGAATATGAAGTAGTATGTTTATGAGGAATATGAAGTAGTATGTTTAAGAGGAATATGAAGTAGTATATTTAAGAGGAATATGCAGTAGTATATTTAAGAGGGATATGAAGTAGTATGTTTAAGAGGAATATAACGTAGTATGTTTAAAAGGAATATGAAGTAGTATATTTAAGAGGAATATGAAGTAGTATGTTTAAGAGGAATATGAAGTAGTATATTTAAGAGGAATATGAAGTAGTATGTTTCAGAGGAATATGAAGTAGTATGTTTAAGAGGAATATGAAGTAATATGTTTAAGAGGAATATGAAGCAGTATGGTTAAGAGGAATATGAAGTAGTATATTTAAGAGGAATATGAAGTAATATGTTTAAGAGGAATATGAAGTAGTATGTTTAAGAGGAATATGAAGTAGTATTTTTAAGAGGAATATGAAGTAGTGTGTTTAAGAGGAATATAAAATAGTATGCTTAAGAGGAATATGAAGTAGTATGTTTAAAAGGAATATGAAGTAGTATGTTTAACAGGAATATGAAGTAGTATATTTAAGAGGAATATGAAGTAGTATGTTTAAGAGGAATATGAAGTAGTATGTTTAAGACGAATATGAAGTAGTATGTCTAAGAGCAATATGAAGTAGTATGTTTAAGAGGAATATGAAGTAGTATGTTTAAGAGGAATATGAAGTAGTATGTTTAAGAGGAAAATGAAGTAGTATGTTTAAGAGGAATATGAAGTAGTATGTTTAAGAGGAAAATGAAGTAGTATGTTTAAGAGGCATTTGAAGTAGCATGTTTAAGAGGAATATGAAGTAGTATGTTTAAGAGGAATATGAAGTATTGTGCTTAAGAGGAATATGAAGTAGTATGTTTAAGAGGAATATGAAGTAGTATGTTTAAGAGGAATATGAAGTAGTATGTTTAAAAGGAATATGAAGTAGTATGTTTAAGAGGAATATGAAGTAGTTTGTTTAAGAGGAATATGAAGTAGTATGTTTAAGAGGAATATGAAGTTGTATTTTTAAGAGGAATATGAAGTAGTATGTTTAAGAGGAATATGAAGTAGTATGTTCAAGAGGAATATGAAGTAATATGTTTAAGAGGTATATAAAGTAGTATATTTAAGAGGAATATGAAGTAGTATGTTTAAGAGGAATATGAAGAAGTATGTTTAATAGGAATATGAAGTAGTATGTTTAAGGGGAATATGAAGTACTAAGTTTAAGAGGAATATGAAGTAGTATGTTCAAGAAGAATATGAAGTAGTATGTTTAAGAGGAATGTAAAGTAGTATGTTTAAGAGGAATATGAAGTAGAAAATTTAAGAGGAATATGAAGTAGTATATTTAAGAGGAATATGAAGTAGTATATTTAAGAGGAATATGAAGTAGTATGTTTAAGAGGAATATGAAGTATTATGTTTAAGAGGAATATGAAGTAGTATTTATTAAGAGGAATATGAAGAAGTATGTTTAAGAGGAATATGAAGTAGTATATTTAAGAGGAATATGAAGTAGTATATTTAAGAGGAATATGAGGTAGTATGTTTAAGAGGAATATGAAGTAGTATGTTTAAGAGGAATATGAAGTAGTATGTTTAAGAGGAATATGAAGCAGTATGTTTAAGAGGAATATGAAGTAGTATGTTTAAGAGGAATATGAAGTAGTATGTTTAAGAGGAATATGAAGTAGTATATTTAAGAGGAATATGAAGTAGTATGTTTAAGAGGAATATGAAGTAGTAAGTTTAAGAGGAATATGAAGTAGTATGTTTAAGAGGAATATGAAGTAGTATGTTTAAGAAGAATATGAAGTAGTATGTTTAAGAGGAATATGAAGTAGTATGTTAAAGAGGAATATGCAGTAGTATGTTTAAGAGGAATATGAAGTAGTATGTTTAAGAGGAATATGCAGTAGTATGTTTAAGAGGAATATGAAGTAGTATGTTTAAGAGGAATATGAAGTAGTATGTTTAAGATGAATATGAAGTAGTATGTTTTAGAGGAATGTGAAGTAGTATATTTAAGAGGAATATGAAGTAGTATGTTTAAGAGGAATATGAAGTAGTATGCTTAAGAGGAATATGAAGTATTATATTTAAGAGGAATATGAAGTAGTATATTTAAAATGAATATGAAGTAGTATGTTTAAGAGGAATATGAAGTAGTATGTTTAAAAGGAATATGAAGTAGTATGTTTAAGAGGAATATGAACTAGTATATTTAAGAGGAATATGAAGTAGTATGTATAAGAGGAATATGAACTAGTATATCTAAGGGGAATATAAATTAGTATGTTTAAGAGGAATATGAAGTAGTATGTTAAAGAGGAATATGAAGTAGTATATTAGAGGAATATGAAGTAGTATGTTTAAGACGAATATGAAGTAGTATGCTAAGAGGAATATTAAGAAGTATGTTTAAGAGGAATATGAAGTAGTATGTTTAAGAGGAATATAAAGTAATATGTTTAAGAGGAATATGAAGTTGTATGTTTAAGAGGAGTATGAAGTAGTATATTTAAGAGGAATATGAAGTAGTATGTTTAAGACGAATATGAAGTAGTATGTTTAAGAGGAATATGAAAAAGTATGTTTAAGAGGAACATGTAGTAGTATGTTTAAGAGGAATATGAAGTAGTATGTTTAAGAGGAATATGAAGTAGTATGTTTAAGAAGAATATGCAGTAGTATGTTTAAGAGGAATATGAAGTAGTATGTTTAAGAGGAATATGAAGTATGTTTAAGATGAATATGAAGTAGTATATTTAAGAGGAATGTGAAGTAGTATATTTAAGAGGAATATGAAGTAGTATGTTTAAGAGGAATATGAAGTAGTATGCGTAAGAGGAATATGAAGTATTATATTTAAGAGGAATATGAAGTAGTATATTTAAGATGAATATGAAGCAGTATGTTTAAGAGGAATATGAAGTAGTATGTTTAAAAGGAATATGAAGTATTATGTTTAAGAGGAATATGAACTAGTATATTTAAGGGGAAAATAAATTAGTATGTTTAAGAGGAATATGAAGTAGTATGTTTAAGAGGAATATAAAGTAGTATATTTAAGAGGAATATGAAGTAGTATGTTTAAGACGAATATGAAGTAGTATGGTAAGAGGAATATTAAGTAGTATGTTTAAGAGGAATATGAAGTAGTATGTTTAAGAGGAATATGAAGTGGTATGTTTAAGAGGAATATGAAGTTGTATGTTTAAGAGGAATATGAAGTAGTATGTTTATGAGGAATATGAAGTAGTATGTTTAAGAGGAATATGAAGCAGTATATTTAAGACGAATATGCAGTAGTATATTTAAGAGGGATATGAAATAGTATGTTTAAGAGGAATATAACGTAGTATGTTTAAAAGGAATATGAAGTAGTATATTTAAGAGGAATATGAAGTAGTATGTTTAAGAGGAATATGAACTAGTATATTTAAGAGGAATATGAAGTAGTATGTATAAGAGGAATATGAACTAGTATATCTAAGGGGAATATAAATTAGTATGTTTAAGAGGAATATGAAGTAGTATGTTAAAGAGGAATATGAAGTAGTATATTAGAGGAATATGAAGTAGTATGTTTAAGACGAATATGAAGTAGTATGCTAAGAGGAATATTAAGAAGTATGTTTAAGAGGAATATGAAGTAGTATGTTTAAGAGGAATATAAAGTAATATGTTTAAGAGGAATATGAAGTTGTATGTTTAAGAGGAGTATGAAGTAGTATGTTTAAGAGGAATATGAAGTAGTATGTTTAAGACGAATATGAAGTAGTATGTTTAAGAGGAATATGAAAAAGTATGTTTAAGAGGAACATGTAGTAGTATGTTTAAGAGGAATATGAAGTAGTATGTTTAAGAGGAATATGAAGTAGTATGTTTAAGAAGAATATGCAGTAGTATGTTTAAGAGGAATATGAAGTAGTATGTTTAAGAGGAATATGAAGTATGTTTAAGATGAATATGAAGTAGTATATTTAAGAGGAATGTGAAGTAGTATATTTAAGAGGAATATGAAGTAGTATGTTTAAGAGGAATATGAAGTAGTATGCGTAAGAGGAATATGAAGTATTATATTTAAGAGGAATATGAAGTAGTATATTTAAGATGAATATGAAGCAGTATGTTTAAGAGGAATATGAAGTAGTATGTTTAAAAGGAATATGAAGTATTATGTTTAAGAGGAATATGAACTAGTATATTTAAGGGGAAAATAAATTAGTATGTTTAAGAGGAATATGAAGTAGTATGTTTAAGAGGAATATAAAGTAGTATATTTAAGAGGAATATGAAGTAGTATGTTTAAGACGAATATGAAGTAGTATGGTAAGAGGAATATTAAGTAGTATGTTTAAGAGGAATATGAAGTAGTATGTTTAAGAGGAATATGAAGTGGTATGTTTAAGAGGAATATGAAGTTGTATGTTTAAGAGGAATATGAAGTAGTATGTTTATGAGGAATATGAAGTAGTATGTTTAAGAGGAATATGAAGTAGTATATTTAAGACGAATATGCAGTAGTATATTTAAGAGGGATATGAAATAGTATGTTTAAGAGGAATATAACGTAGTATGTTTAAAAGGAATATGAAGTAGTATGTTTAAGAGGAATATGAAGTAGTATGTTTAAGAGGAATATGAAGTAGTATGTTTAAGAGTAAATGAAGTAGTATGTTTAAGAGGAATATGAAGTAGTATGTTTAAGAGGAATATGAAGTAGTATGTTTAAGATGAATATGAAGTAGTATGTTTAAGAGGAATATGAAATAGTATGTTTAAGAGGAATATGAAGTAGTATGTTTAAGAGGAATATAGAGTAGTATTTGTAAGAGGAATATGAAGTAGTATATATAAGAGGAATATTAAGTAGTATGTTTAAGAGGAATATGAAGTAGTATGTTTAAGAGGAATATGAAGTAGTATGTTAAAGAGGAATATGAAGTAGTATGTTTAAGAGGAATATGAAGTAGTATGTTTAAGAGGAATATGAAGTAGTATGTTTAAGATAAATAGGAAGTAGTATGTTTAAGAGGAATATGGAGTAGTATGTTTTAGAGGAATATGATGTAGTATGTTTAAAAGGAATATGAAGTAGTATGTTTAAGAGGAATATGAAGTAGTATGTTTAAGAGGAATATGAAGTAATATGTTTAAGAGGAATATGAAGTAGTATATATAAGAGGAATATTAAGTAGTATGTTTAAGAGGAATATGAAGTAGTATGTTTAAGAGGAATATGAAGTGGTTTGTTTAAGAGGAATATGAAGTGGTATGTTTAAGAGGAATATGAAGTAGTATGTTTATGAGGAATATGAAGTAGTATGTTTAAGAGGAATATGAAGTAGTATATTTAAGAGGAATATGCTGTAGTATATTTAAGAGGGATATGAAATAGTATGTTTAAGAAGAATATAACGTAGTATGTTTAAGAGGAATATGAAGTATTATATTTAAGAGGAATATGAAGTAGTATGTTTAAGAGGAATATGAAGTAGTATATTTAAGAGGAATATGAAGTAGTATGTTTAAGAGGAATATGAAGTAGTATGTTTAAGAGGAATATGAAGTAGTATGTTTAAGAGGAATATGAAGTAGTATATTTAAGAGGAGTATGAAGTAGTATGTTTAAGAGGAATAAGAAGTAGTATGTTTAAGATGAATATGAAGTAGTATGTTTAAGAGGAATATGAAGTAGTATGTTTAAGAGGAATATGAAGTAGTATGTTTAAGAGGAATATAGAGTAGTATTTTTAAGAGGAATATGAAGTAGCATGTTTAAGATTAATATGAAGTAGTATGTTTAAGAGGAATATGAAGTAGTATGTTTAAGAGGAATATGAAGTAGTATGTTTAAGAGGAATATGAAGTAGTATGTTTAAGAGGAATATGAAGTAGTATGTTTAAAAGGAATATGAAGTAGTATGTTTAAGATAAAAAGGAAGTAGTATGTTTAAGAAGAATATGAAGTAGTATGTTTTAGAGGAATATGAAGTAGTATGTTTAAGAGGAATATGAAGTAGTATGTTTAAGAGGAATATGAAGTAGTATGTTTAAGAGGAATATGAAGTAATATGTTTAAGAGGAATATGAAGTAGTATATATAAGAGGAATATGAAGTAGTATGTTTAAGAGGAATATGAAGTATTATGTTTAAGAGGAATATGAGGTAGTATGTTTAAGAGGAATATGAAGTGGTATGTTTAAGAGGAATATGAAGTTGTATGTTTAAGAGGAATATGAAGTAGTATGTTTATGAGGAATATGAAGTAGTATATTTAAGAGGAATATGCAGTAGTATATTTAAGAGGGATATGAAGTAGTATGTTTAAGAGGAATATAACGTAGTATGTTTAAAAGGAATATGAAGTAGTATATTTAAGAGGAATATGAAGTAGTATGCTTAAGAGGAATATGAAGTAGTATATTTAAGAGGAATATGAAGTAGTATGTTTCAGAGGAATATGAAGTAGTATGTTTAAGAGGAATATGAAGTAATATGTTTAAGAGGAATATGAAGTAGTATGGTTAAGAGGAATATGAAGTAGTATGTTTAAGAGGAATATGAAGTAGTATGTTTAAGAGGAATATGAAGTAGTATGTTTAAGAAGAATATGAAGTAGTATTTTTAAGAGGAATATGAAGTAGTGTGTTTAAGAGGAATATAAAATAGTATGCTTAAGAGGAATATGAAGTAGTATGTTTAAAAGGAATATGAAGTAGTATGTTTAACAGGAATATGAAGTAGTATATTTAAGAGGAATATGAAGTAGTATGTTTAAGAGGAATATGAAGTAGTATGTTTAAGACGAATATGAAGTAGTATGTCTAAGAGGAATATGAAGTAGTATGTTTAAGAGGAATATGAAGTAGTATGTTTAAGAGGAATATGAAGTAGTATGTTTAAGAGGAAAATGAAGTAGTATGTTTAAGAGGAATCTGAAGTAGTATGTTTAAGAGGAAAATGAAGTAGTATGTTTAAGAGGCATTTGAAGTAGCATGTTTAAGAGGAATATGAAGTAGTATGTTTAAGAGAAATATGAAGTATTATGCTTAAGAGGAATATGAAGTAGTATGTTTAAGAGGAATATGAAGTAGTATGTTTAAGAGGAATATGAAGTAGTATGTTTAAAAGGAATATGAAGTAGTATGTTTAAGAGGAATATGAAGTAGTTTGTTTAAGAGGAATATGAAGTAGTATGTTTAAGAGGAATATGAAGTAGTATGTTTCAAAGGAATATAAGGTAGTATGTTTAAGAGGAATATGAAGTAGTATGTTCAAGAGGAATATGAAGTAATATGTTTAAGAGGTATATAAAGTAGTATATTTAAGAGGAATATGAAGTAGTATGTCTAAGAGGAATATGAAGAAGTATGTTTAAGAGGAATATGAAGTAGTATGTTTAAGGGGAATATGAAGTACTAAGTTTAAGAGGAATATGAAGTAGTATGTTTAAGAAGAATATGAAGTAGTATGTTTAAGAGGAATGTAAAGTAGTATGTTTAAGAGGAATATGAAGTAGAAAATTTAAGAGGAATATGAAGTAGTATATTTAAGAGGAATATGAAGTAGTATATTTAAGAGGAATATGAAGTAGTATGTTTAAGAGGAATATGAAGTATTATGTTTAAGAGGAATATGAAGTAGTATATTTAAGAGGAATATGAAGAAGTATGTATAAGAGGAATATGAAGTAGTATATTTAAGAGGAATATGAAGTAGTATATTTAAGAGGAATATGAGGTAGTATGTTTAAGAGGAATATGAAGTAGTATGTTTAAGAGGAATATGAAGTAGTATGTTTAAGAGGAATATGAAGCAGTATGTTTAAGAGGAATATGAAGTAGTATGTTTAAGAGGAATATGAAGTAGTATGTTTAAGAGGAATATGAAGTAGTATATTTAAGAGGAATAAGAAGTAGTATGTTTAAGAAGAATATGAAGTAGTATGTTTAAGAGGAATATGAAGTAGTATGTTTAAGAGGAATATGAAGTAGTATGTTTAAGAAGAATATGAAGTAGTATGTTTAAGAGGAATATGAAGTAGTATGTTTAAGAGGAATATGCAGTAGTATGTTTAAGAGGAATATGAAGTAGTATGTTTAAGAGGAATATGCAGTAGTATGTTTAAGAGGAATATGAAGTAGTATGTTTAAGAGGAATATGAAGTAGTATGTTTAAGATGAATATGATGTAGTATGTTTTAGAGGAATGTGAAGTAGTATATTTAAGAGGAATATGAAGTAGTATGTTTAAGAGGAATATGAAGTAGTATGCTTAAGAGGAATATGAAGTATTATATTTAAGAGGAATATGAACTAGTATATCTAAGGGGAATATAAATTATGATGTTTAAGAGGAATATGAAGTAGTATGTTAAAGAGGAATATGAAGTAGTATATTTAAGAGGAATATGAAGTAGTATGTTTAAGACGAATATGAAGTAGTATGCTTAAGAGGAATATTAAGTAGTATGTTTAAGAGAAATATGAAGTAGTATGTTTAAGAGGAATATAAAGTAATATGTTTAAGAGGAATATGAAGTTGTATGTTTAAGAGGAGTATGAAGTAGTATGTTTAAGAGGAATATGAAGTAGTATGTTTAAGACGAATATGAAGTAGTATGTTTAAGAGGAATATGAAGTAGTATGTTTAAGAGGAACATGAAGTAGTATGTTTAAGAGGAATATGAAGTAGTATGTTTAAGAGGAATATGAAGTAGTATGTTTAAGAAGAATATGCAGTAGTATGTTTAAGAGGAATATGAAGTAGTATGTTTAAGAGGAATATGAAGTATGTTTAAGATGAATATGAAGTAGTATATTTAAGAGGAATGTGAAGTAGTATATTTAAGAGGAATATGAAGTAGTATGTTTAAGAGGAATATGAAGTAGTATGCGTAAGAGGAATATGAAGTATTATATTTAAGAGGAATATGAAGTAGTATATTTAAGATGAATATGAAGTAGTATGTTTAAGAGGAATATGAAGTAGTATGTTAAGACGAATATGAAGTAGTATGTCTAAGAGGAATATGAAGTAGTATGTTTAAGAGGAATATGAAGTAGTATGTTTAAGAGGAATATGAAGTAGTATGTTTAAGAGGAAAATGAAATAGTATGTTTAAGAGGAATCTGAAGTAGTATGTTTAAGAGGAAAATGAAGTAGTATGTTTAAGAGGCATTTAAAGTAGCATGTTTAAGAGGAATATGAAGTAGTATGTTTAAGAGAAATATGAAGTATTATGCTTAAGAGGAATATGAAGTAGTATGTTTAAGAGGAATATGAAGTAGTATGTTTAAGAGGAATATGAAGTAGTTTGTTTAAGAGGAATATGAAGTAGTATGTTTAAGAGGAATATGAAGTGGTATGTTTCAAAGGAATATGAGGTAGTATGTTTAAGAGGAATATGAAGTAGTATGTTCAAGAGGAATATGAAGTAATATGTTTAAGAGGTATATAAAGTAGTATATTTAAGAGGAATATGAAGTAGTATGTTTAAGAGGAATATGAAGAAGTATGTTTAAGAGGAATATGAAGTAGTATGTTTAAGGGGAATATGAAGTACTAAGTTTAAGAGGAATATGAAGTAGTATGTTTAAGAAGAATATGAAGTAGTATGTTTAAGAGGAATGTAAAGTAGTATGTTTAAGAGGAATATGAAGTAGAAAATTTAAGAGGAATATGAAGTAGTATATTTAAGAGGAATATGAAGTAGTATATTTAAGAGGAATATGAAGTAGTATGTTTAAGAGGAATATGAAGTATTATGTTTAAGAGGAATATGAAGTAGTATATTTAAGAGGAATATGAAGAAGTATGTTTAAGAGGAATATGAAGCAGTATGTTTAAGAGGAATATGAAGTAGTATGTTTAAGAGGAATATGAAGTAGTATGTTTAAGAGGAATATGAAGTCGTATATTTAAGAGGAATATGAAGTAGTATGTTTAAGAGGAATATGAAGTAGTATGTTTAAGAGGAATATGAAGTAGTATGTTTAAGAGGAATATGAAGTAGTATGTTTAAGAAGAATATGAAGTAGTATGTTTAAGAGGAATATGAAGTAGTATGTTTAAGAGGAATATGCAGTAGTATGTTTAAGAGGAATATGAAGTAGTATGTTTAAGAGGAATATGCAGTAGTATGTTTAAGAGGAATATGAAGTTGTATGTTTAAGAGGAATATGAAGTAGTATGTTTAAGATGAATATGATGTAGTATGTTTTAGAGGAATGTGAAGTAGTATATTTAAGAGGAATATGAAGTAGTTTGTTTAAGAGGAATATGAAGTAGTATGCTTAAGAGGAATATGAAGTATTATATTTAAGAGGAATATGAACTAGTATATCTAAGGGGAATATAAATTAGTATGTTTAAGAGGAATATGAAGTAGTATGTTAAAGAGGAATATGAAGTAGTATATTTAAGAGGAATATGAAGTAGTATGTTTAAGACGAATATGAAGTAGTATGCTTAAGAGGAATATTAAGTAGTATGTTTAAGAGAAATATGAAGTAGTATGTTTAAGAGGAATATAAAGTAATATGTTTAAGAGGAATATGAAGTTGTATGTTTAAGAGGAGTATGAAGTAGTATGTGTAAGAGGAATATGAAGTAGTATGTTTAAGACGAATATGAAGTAGTATGTTTAAGAGGAATATGAAGTAGTATGTTTAAGAGGAACATGAAGTAGTATGTTTAAGAGGAATATGAAGTAGTATGTTTAAGAGGAATATGAAGTAGTATGTTTAAGAAGAATATGCAGTAGTATGTTTAAGAGGAATATGAAGTAGTATGTTTAAGAGGAATATGAAGTATGTTTAAGATGAATATGAAGTAGTATATTTAAGAGGAATGTGAAGTAGTATATTTAAGAGGAATATGAAGTAGTATGTTTAAGAGGAATATGAAGTAGTATGCGTAAGAGGAATATGAAGTATTATATTTAAGAGGAATATGAAGTAGTATATTTAAGATGAATATGAAGTAGTATGTTTAAGAGGAATATGAAGTAGTATGCTTAAGAGGAATATGAAGTATTATATTTAAGAGGAATATGAACTAGTATATCTAAGGGGAATATAAATTAGTATGTTTAAGAGGAATATGAAGTAGTATGTTAAAGAGGAATATGAAGTAGTATATTTAAGAGGAATATGAAGTAGTATGTTTAAGACGAATATGAAGTAGTATGCTTAAGAGGAATATTAAGTAGTATGCGTAAGAGGAATATGAAGTATTATATTTAAGAGGAATATGAAGTAGTATATTTAAGAGGAATATGAAGTAGTATGTTTAAGAGGAATATGAAGTAGTATGTTTAAGAGGAATATGAAGTAGTATGTTTAAGAAGAATATGAAGTAGTATGTTTAAGAGGAATATGAAGTAGTATGTTTAAGAGGAATATGCAGTAGTATGTTTAAGAGGAATATGAAGTAGTATGTTTAAGAGGAATATGCAGTAGTATGTTTAAGAGGAATATGAAGTAGTATGTTTAAGAGGAATATGAAGTAGTATGTTTAAGAGGAATATGAAGTAGTATGTTTCAAAGGAATATGAGGTAGTATGTTTAAGAGGAATATGAAGTAGTATGTTCAAGAGGAATATGAAGTAATATGTTTAAGAGGAATATGAAGTAGTATATTTAAGAGGAATATGAGGTAGTATGTTTAAGAGGAATATGAAGTAGTATGTTTAAGAGGAATATGAAGTAGTATGTTTAAGAGGAATATGAAGCAGTATGTTTAGGAGGAATATGAAGTAGTATGTTTAAGAGGAATATGAAGTAGTATGTTTAAGAGGAATATGAAGTAGTATATTTAAGAGGAATATGAAGTAGTATGTTTAAGAGGAATATGAAGTAGTATGTTTAAGAGGAATATGAAGTAGTATGTTTAAGATGAATATGATGTAGTATGTTTTAGAGGAATGTGAAGTAGTATATTTAAGAGGAATATGAAGTAGTATGTTTAAGAGGAATATGAAGTAGTATGCTTAAGAGGAATATGAAGTATTATATTTAAGAGGAATATGAACTAATATATCTAAGGGGAATATAAATTAGTATGTTTAAGAGGAATATGAAGTAGTATGTTAAAGAGGAATATGAAGTAGTATATTTAAGAGGAATATGAAGTAGTATGTTTAAGACGAATATGAAGTAGTATGCTTAAGAGGAATATTAAGTAGTATGTTTAAGAGAAATATGAAGTAGTATGTTTAAGAGGAATATAAAGTAATATGTTTAAGAGGAATATGAAGTTGTATGTTTAAGAGGAGTATGAAGTAGTATGTTTAAGAGGAATATGAAGTAGTATGTTTAAGACGAATATGAAGTAGTATGTTTAAGAGGAATATGAAGTAGTATGTTTAAGAGGAACATGAAGTAGTATGTTTAAGAGGAATATGAAGTAGTATGTTTAAGAGGAATATGAAGTAGTATGTTTAAGAAGAATATGCAGTAGTATGTTTAAGAGGAATATGAAGTAGTATGTTTAAGAGGAATATGAAGTATGTTTAAGATGAATATGAAGTAGTATATTTAAAGGGAATGTGAAGTAGTATATTTAAGAGGAATATGAAGTAGTATGTTTAAGAGGAATATGAAGTAGTATGTTTAAGAAGAATATGAAGTAGTATGTTTAAGACGAATATGAAGTAGTATGGTAAGAGGAATATTAAGTAGTATGTTTAAGAGGAATATGAAGTTGTATGTTTAAGAGGAATATGAAGTGGTATGTTTAAGAGGAATATGAAGTTGTATGTTTAAGAGGAATATGAAGTAGTATGTTTATGAGGAATATGAAGTAGTATGTTTAAGAGGAATATGAAGTAGTATATTTAAGACGAATATGCAGTAGTATATTTAAGAGGGATATGAAGTAGTATGTTTAAGAGGAATATATTGTAGTATGTTTAAAAGGAATATGAAGTAGTATATTTAAGAGGAATATGAAGTAGTATGTTTAAGAGGAATATGAAGTAGTATGTTTAAGAGGAATATGAAGTAGTATGTTTAAGAGGAATATGAAGTAGTATGTTTAAGAGTAAATGAAGTAGTATGTTTAAGAGGAATATGAAGTAGTATGTTTAAGAGGAATATGAAGTAGTATGTTTAAGATGAATATGAAGTAGTATGTTTAAGAGGAATATGAAGTAGTATGTTTAAGAGGAATATGAAGTAGTATGTTTAAGAGGAATATAAAGTAGTATTTTTAAGAGGAATATGAAGTAGTATATATAAGAGGAATATTAAGTAGTATGTTTAAGAGGAATATGAAGTAGTATGTTTAAGAGGAATATGAAGTAGTATGTTAAAGAGGAATATGAAGTAGTATGTTTAAGAGGAATATGAAGTAGTATGTTTAAGAGGAATATGAAGTAGTATGTTTAAGATAAATAGGAAGTAGTTTGTTTAAGAGGAATATGAAGTAGTATGTTTTAGAGGAATATGATGTAGTATGTTTAAGAGGAATATGAAGTAGTATGTTTAAGAGGAATATGAAGTAGTATGTTTAAGAGGAATATGAAGTAATATGTTTAAGAGGAATATGAAGTAGTATATATAAGAGGAATATTAAGTAGTATGTTTAAGAGGAATATGAAGTAGTATGTTTAAGAGGAATATGAAGTGGTTTGTTTAAGAGGAATATGAAGTTGTATGTTTAAGAGGAATATGAAGTAGTATGTTTATGAGGAATATGAAGTAGTATGTTTAAGAGGAATATGAAGTAGTATATTTAAGAGGAATATGCAGTAGTATATTTAAGAGGGATATGAAGTAGTATGTTTAAGAGGAATATGAAGTAATATGTTTAAGAGGAATATGAAGTAGTATATATAAGAGGAATATGAAGTAGTATGTTTAAGAGGAATATGAAGTAGTATGTTTAAGAGGAATATGAGGTAGTATGTTTAAGAGGAATATGAA
The DNA here is from genome assembly GCA_958298945.1 of Atherix ibis. Classification (NCBI taxonomy): domain Eukaryota; kingdom Metazoa; phylum Arthropoda; class Insecta; order Diptera; family Athericidae; genus Atherix; species Atherix ibis. Next base: position 6,501 of record CATQJD010000038.1, on the reverse strand, counting down.
GTAGTATGTTTAAGAGGAATATTAAGTAGTATGTTTAAGAGGAATATGAAGTAGTTTGTTTAAGAGGAATATGAAGTACGATGTTTAAGAGGAATATGAAGTTGTATATTTAAGAGGAATATGAAGTAGTACGTTTAGGAGGAATAATTAGTAGTATGTTTAAGAGGAATATGAAGTAGTATGTTTTAGAGGACTATGAAGTAGTATGTTTAAGAGGAATATGAAGTAGTATGTTTAAGAGGACTATGAAGTAGTATGTTTAAGAGGAATATGAAGTAGTATGTTTAAGAGGAATATGAAGTAATATGTTTAAGAGGAATATGAAGTAGTATGGTTAAGAGGAATATGAAGTAGTATGTTTAAGAGGAATATGAAGTAGTATGTTTAAGAGGAATATGAAGTAGTATGTTTAAGAGGAATATGAAGTAGTATTTTTAAGAGGAATATGAAGTAGTGTGTTTAAGAGGAATATAAAATAGTATGCTTAAGAGGAATATGAAGTAGTATGTTTAAAAGGAATATGAAGTAGTATGTTTAACAGGAATATGAAGTAGTATATTTAAGAGGAATATGAAGTAGTATGTTTAAGAGGAATATGAAGTAGTATGTTTAAGACGAATATGAAGTAGTATGTCTAAGAGGAATATGAAGTAGTATGTTTGAGAGGAATATGAAGTAGTATGTTTAAGAGGAATATGAAGTAGTATGTTTAAGAGGAAAATGAAGTAGTATGTTTAAGAGGCATTTGAAGTAGCATGTTTAAGAGGAATATGAAGTAGTATGTTTAAGAGGAATATGAAGTATTATGCTTAAGAGGAATATGAAGTAGTATGTTTAAGAGGAATATAAAGTAGTATGTTTAAGAGGAATATGAAGTAGTATGTTTAAAAGGAATATGAAGTAGTATGTTTAAGAGGAATATGAAGTAGTTTGTTTAAGAGGAATATGAAGTAGTATGTTTAAGAGGAATATGAAGTAGTATGTTTCAAAGGAATATGAATTAGTATGTTTAAGAGGAATATGAAGTAGTATGTTCAAGAGGAATATGAAGTAATATGTTTAAGAGGTATATAAAGTAGTATATTTAAGAGGAATATGAAGTAGTATGTTTAAGAGGAATATGAAGAAGTATGTTTAAGAGGAATATGAAGTAGTATGTTTAAGGGGAATATGAAGTACTAAGTTTAAGAGGAATATGAAGTAGTATGTTTAAGAAGAATATGAAGTAGTATGTTTAAGAGGAATGTAAAGTAGTATGTTTAAGAGGAATATGAAGCAGTATGTTTAAGAGGAATATGAAGTAGTATGTTTAAGAGGAATATGAAGTAGTATGTTTAAGAGGAATATGAAGTAGTATATTTAAGAGGAATATGAAGTAGTATGTTTAAGAGGAATATGATGTAGTATGTTTAAGAGGAATATGAAGTAGTATGTTTAAGAGGAATATGAAGTAGTATGTTTAAGAAGAATATGAAGTAGTATGTTTAAGAGGAATATGAAGTAGTATGTTTAAGAGGAATATGCAGTAGTCTGTTTAAGAGAAATATGAAGTAGTATGTTTAAGAGGAATATGCAGTAGTATGTTTAAGAGGAATATGAAGTAGTATGTTTAAGAGGAATATGAAGTAGTATGTTTAAGATGAATATGAAGTAGTATGTTTTAGAGGAATGTGAAGTAGTATATTTAAGAGGAATATGAAGTAGTATGTTTAAGAGGAATATGAAGTAGTATGCTTAAGAGGAATATGAAGTATTATATTTAAGAGGAATATGAAGTAGTATATTTAAAATGAATATGAAGTAGTATGTTTAAGAGGAATATGAAGTAGTATGTTTAAAAGGAATATGAAGTAGTATGTTTAAGAGGAATATGAACTAGTATATTTAAGAGGAATATGAAGTAGTATGTATAAGAGGAATATGAACTAGTATATCTAAGGGGAATATAAATTAGTATGTTTAAGAGGAATATGAAGTAGTATGTTAAAGAGGAATATGAAGTAGTATATTTAAGAGGAATATGAAGTAGTATGTTTAAGACGAATATGAAGTAGAATGCTAAGAGGAATATTAAGTAGTATGTTTAAGAGGAATATGAAGTAGTATGTTTAAGAGGAATATAAAGTAATATGTTTAAGAGGAATATGAAGTTGTATGTTTAAGAGGAGTATGAAGTAGTATGTTTAAGAGGAATATGAAGTAGTATGTTTAAGACGAATATGAAGTAGTATGTTTAAGAGGAATATGAAGTAGTATGTTTAAGAGGAACATGAAGTAGTATGTTTAAGAGGAATATGAAGTAGTATGTTTAAGAGGAATATGAAGTAGTATGTTTAAGAAGAATATGCAGTAGTATGTTTAAGAGGAATATGAAGTAGTATGTTTAAGAGGAATATGAAGTATGTTTAAGATGAATATGAAGTAGTATATTTAAGAGGAATGTGAAGTAGTATATTTAAGAGGAATATGAAGTAGTATGTTTGAGAGGAATATGAAGTAGTATGCGTAAGAGGAATATGAAGTATTATATTTAAGAGGAATATGAAGTAGTATATTTAAGATGAATATGAAGTAGTATGTTTAAGAGGAATATGAAGTAGTATGTTTAAAAGGAATATGAAGTATTATGTTTAAGAGGAATATGAACTAGTATATTTAAGGGGAATATAAATTAGTATGTTTAAGAGGAATATGAAGTAGTATGTTTAAGAGGAATATAAAGTAGTATATTTAAGAGGAATATGAAGTAGTATGTTTAAGACGAATATGAAGTAGTATGGTAGGAGGAATATTAAGTAGTATGTTTAAGAGGAATATGAAGTAGTATGTTTAAGAGGAATATGAAGTGGTATGTTTAAGAGGAATATGAAGTTGTATGTTCAAGAGGAATATGAAGTAGTATGTTTATGAGGAATATGAAGTAGTATGTTTAAGAGGAATATGAAGTAGTATATTTAAGACGAATATGCAGTAGTATATTTAAGAGGGATATGAAGTAGTATGTTTAAGAGGAATATAACGTAGTATGTTTAAAAGGAATATGAAGTAGTATATTTAAGAGGAATATGAAGTAGTATGTTTAAGAGGAATATGAAGTAGTATATTTAAGAGGAATATGAAGTAGTATGTTTAAGAGGAATATGAAGTAGTATGTTTAAGAGGAATATGAAGTAGTATGTTTAAGAGTAAATGAAGTAGTATGTTTAAGAGGAATATGATGTAGTATGTTTAAGAGGAATATGAAGTAGTATGTTTAAGATGAATATGAAGTAGTATGTTTAAGAGGAATATGAAGTAGTATGTTTAAGAGGAATATGAAGTAGTATGTTTAAGAGGAATATAGAGTAGTATTTTTAAGAGGAATATGAAGTAGTATATATAAGAGGAATATTAAGTAGTATGTTTAAGAGGAATATGAAGTAGTATGTTTAAGAGGAATATGAAGTAGTATGTTAAAGAGGAATATGAAGTATTATATTTAAGAGGAATATGAAGTAGTATGTTTAAGAGGAATATGAAGTAGTATATTTAAGAGGAATATGAAGTAGTATGTTTAAGAGGAATATGAAGTAGTATGTTTAAGAGGAATATGAAGTAGTATGTTTAAGAGGAATATGAAGTAGTATATTTAAGAGGAGTATGAAGTAGTATGTTTAAGAGGAATATGAAGTAGTATGTTTAAGATGAATATGAAGTAGTATGTTTAAGAGGAATATGAAGTAGTATGTTTAAGAGGAATATGAAGTAGTATGTTTAAGAGGAATATAGAGTAGTATTTTTAAGAGGAATATGAAGTAGCATGTTTAAGATTAATATGAAGTAGTATGTTTAAGAGGAATATGAAGTAGTATGTTTAAGAGGAATATGAAGTAGTATGTTTAAGAGGAATATGAAGTAGTATGTTTAAGAGGAATATGAAGTAGTATGTTTAAAAGGAATATGAAGTAGTATGTTTAAGATAAATAGGAAGTAGTATGTTTAAGAAGAATATGAAGTAGTATGTTTTAGAGGAATATGAAGTAGTATGTTTAAGAAGAATATGAAGTAGTATGTTTAAGAGGAATATGAAGTAGTATGTTTAAGAGGAATATGAAGTAATATGTTTAAGAGGAATATGAAGTAGTATATATAAGAGGAATATGAAGTAGTATGTTTAAGAGGAATATGAAGTAGTATGTTCAAGAGGAATATGAGGTAGTATGTTTAAGAGGAATATGAAATAGTATGTTTAAGAGGAACATGAAGTAGTATGTTTAAGAGGAATATGAAGTAGTTTGTTTAAGAGGAATATGAAGTAGTATATTTAAGAGGAATATGAAGTTGTATATTTAAGAGGAATATGAAGTAGTACGTTTAAGAGGAATACGAAGTAGTATGTTTAAGAGGAATATGAAGTAGTATGTTTTAGAGGACTATGAAGTAGTATGTTTAAGAGGAATATGAAGTAGTATGTTTAAGAGGACTATGAAGTAGTATGTTTAAGAGGAATATAAAGTAGAATGTTTCAGAGGAATATGAAGTAGTATGTTTAAGAGGAATATGAAGTAATATGTTTAAGAGGAATATTAAGTAGTATGGTTAAGAGGAATATGAAGTAGTATGTTTAAGAGGAATATGAAGTAGTATGTTTAAGAGGAATATGAAGTAGTATGTTTAAGAGGAATATGAAGTAGTATTTTTAAGAGGAATATGAAGTAGTCTGTTTAAGAGGAATATAAAATAGTATGCTTAAGAGGAATATGAAGTAGTATGTTTAAAAGGAATATGAAGTAGTATGTTTAACAGGAATATGAAGTAGTATATTTAAGAGGAATATGAAGTAGTATGTTTAAGAGGGAATATGAAGTAGTATGTTTAAGAGGAATATGAAGTAGTATGTCTAAGAGGAATATGAAGTAGTATGTTTAAGAGGAATATGAAGTAGTATGTTTAAGAGGAATATGAAGTAGTATGTTTAAGAGGCATTTGAAGTAGCATGTTTAAGAGGAATATGAAGTAGTATGTTTAAGAGGAATATGAAGTATTATGCTTAAGAGGTATATGAAGTAGTATGTTTAAGAGGAATATGAAGTAGTATGTTTAAGAGGAATATGAAGTAGTATGTTTAAAAGGAATATGAAGTAGTATGTTTAAGAGGAATATGAAGTAGTTGTTTAAGAGGAATATGAAGTAGTATGTTTAAGAGGAATATGAAGTAGTATGTTTAAGAGGAATATGAAGTAGTATTTTTAAGAGGAATATGAAGTAGTGTGTTTAAGAGGAATATAAAATAGTATGCTTAAGAGGAATATGAAGTAGTATGTTTAAAAGGAATATGAAGTAGTATGTTTAACAGGAATATGAAGTAGTATATTTAAGAGGAATATGAAGTAGTATGTTCAAGAGGAATATGAAGTAATATGTTTAAGAGGTATATAAAGTAGTATATTTAAGAGGAATATGAAGTAGTATGTTTAAGAGGAATATGAAGAAGTATGTTTAAGAGGAATATGAAGTAGTATGTTTAAGGGGAATATGAAGTACTAAGTTTAAGAGGAATATGAAGTAGTATGTTTAAGAAGAATATGAAGTAGTATGTTTAAGAGGAATGTAAAGTAGTATATTTAAGAGGAATATGAAGTAGAAAATTTAAGAGGAATATGAAGTAGTATATTTAAGAGGAATATGAAGTAGTATATTTAAGAGGAATATGAAGTAGTATGTTTAAGAGGAATATGAAGTAGTATGTTTAAGAGGAATATGAAGTAGTATGTTTAAGAGGAATATGAAGTAGTATGTTTAGGAGGAATATGAAGTATTATGTTTCAAAGGAATATAAAGTAGTATGTTTAAGAGGAATATGAAGTAGTATGTTCAAGAGGAATATGAAGTTATATGTTTAAGAAGAATATAAAGTAGTATATTTAAGAGGAATATGAAGTAGTATATTTAAGAGGAATATGAAGTAGTATATTTAAGAGGAATATGAAGTAGTATGTTTAAGAGGAAATTGAAGTAGTATGTTTAAGAGGAATATGAAGTAGTATGTGTAAGAGGAATATGAGGTAGTATTTTTAAGAGGAGTATGAAGAAGTATGTTTAAGAGGAATATGAACTAGTATATTTAAGGGGATTATGAAATAGTATGTTTGAGAGGAATATGAAGTAGTATGTTTAAGAGGAATATGAAGTAGTATATATAAGAGGAATATGAAGTAGTATGTTTAAGACGAATATGAAGTAGTATGCTAAGAGAAATATGAAGTAGTATGTTTAAGAGGAATATGAAGTAGTATGTTTAAGAGGAATATGAAGTAGTATGTTTAAGAGGAATATGAAGTTGTATGTTTAAGAGGAATATGAAGTAGTATGTTTATGAGGAATATGAAGTAGTATGTTTAAGAGGAATATGAAGTAGTATATTTAAGAGGAATATGAAGTAGTATATTTAAGAGGAATATGAAGTAGTATGTTTAAGAGGAATATGACGTAGTATATTTAAGAGGAATATGAAGTAGTATA
>CATQJD010000037.1:175000-181008 GCA_958298945.1 Atherix ibis | reverse complement strand
GTCCACAAACACACCACATACATATTTACTTGCACTTTCATCCACATACTGTCTAACACGCATCCAGGCATCCTCAGTCGATTTACCTTTCGTAAATCCATACTGAGAGCCGGACACATTGAAGTCTGCCAACTTCACATTCAATCGGTGTACCATCATACGCTCGAGGACCTTGCCGAATACTGGCAGTAAGCATATCGGCCTGTAGGAGGACGGTTCAGTCCTAATCCCGTCCGGAGACTTGGGAAGGATGACCACGTCTCCTACTTTCCATTCACGCGGAAACACACCACTCTCCAGGCATTCACCGTAAAGGCTACTCACATGTGCGGGAATAGTCCGCCAAACACTCCTCATCATCTGACCAGTCACACCATCTAATCCTGGGGCACTTCGCACTTTCGTGCTCCACACCGATCCATCAATTTCTTCCCATTCAAACGGCAGGGGGTATTTCCTGCTAACAGTCACTTCTTCTTGCCTTTCAATCCCAGGAAAGAAGTCACTCATCAATGCATTCACACTGTCCTCCCAATTACTCGTATACCCATTATTCACTCTGATGCTCGATATATCATTTCGAGCACCTTTGCGCATGCATAAACGATACACCGGACCCCATACATCCGCATTTCCAATTTCAATTACATACTTCTGCCAGTGCTTTTCCTTGGCAAGTCTAATACTTGTCACATACTCAGCTCTGGCCGCCCTGAAGGTCACACCTTCAGTGTGCGCATCTACACCACGGCGTCTACATCGCTGGTAGATCCTACGCAACCTACCAACTTTTCTCTTTTCCAAGCCGAGCTCCCGGTTCCACCATGGAGTCGCTCTCCTACGCCCCTCTACTCTTTTATTCATGCACCTATCATTCACAACATTCACGCATCTGCTCAGCTCAACCACCTTTTCCTCCAATCGCATCGACTGAAATCTAGTAAACTCACAGATCTCAGCCGCGACTTCCTCCCCGTAGACTATCCAGTCCACCCCACCGGTATGCCACCGTCTACCACGGGCAGAAACCTCGCAATGGTCATCCACTGGCGCAGTCACCACCAGTTCAATGAGGTTGTGATCGCTCACCCCCCACTCAGGCAATATTCTCCACTCATACTCGTAACAGTCAGCAGCACGATTGCACAGTGTGACATCAATGTCACTCTGCCCATTCGGTCCGCTGAAAGTATACCATTCACTCGGAACATTCAGTACATTCATACCACTGGCCATAATCCACTCTTCGAGTTGCCTGCCCCTCACACAACTCGGTTGATCAGTGTCTCCCCTCTTGCTATACCAGAGAGGAGAAACAGCATTCGCATCCATACCGATCAACACAGGCGAACGCCCACACTTAGCCAACACTGTGTCAAGATACCGCAGGTACGGCTCTATTTCAGAGCTAAACCTGCAATACACCGACACAGCATAAAGCTCTACCTCGCCCTTCTTCACGTAAACACACACACCTAGCTCACTACAGCACTCATCAACTCTCACCACATCCATGCCCACTCCACCGACAGAGACGGCCGAGTCAATCTTACCCCTGACCCCGGCACTGGTGAACGTCCTGGCGGATCTTCCCAATCCGCACACCGACCCACCATAAGAATATGGCTCCTGGATCAGTGCTATATCCACCCCATTCTCACACATATACACACTCAACTCATTCATAACCGCAGCAGACGCATTCGCATTCAGTTGGATGCACCTAATCATTTTAGGCGACAATCCTCATTCGCTCCCTCTCACACAGCCTGACATACACCGGGCAATCCTCCGACATGACGGAGTGCGTACCCGGAAGACCCCGCAGATGGCAGTTGCGGCAGCACTCTACGTTCGGGCATTCCCGAGCGAGATGGTCACCACTACCACACCTACTGCAGAGCCTTCCAGCCCGCCTACAGCCATCACGTAGATGCCCGAAATCCAGGCAACCGTGGCACCTACGTACCAATTCGTATTCACGAATTGGTAGACACAACCATCCCACAAACACACGTCTCTCACACAACATTTTCTCCTTAACTCTACCACTTACCTCTATGACAACCATATGTTTGCCATCCTTACCGGTTGTCCTTCTGATCACCGATACTTCTTTTTCTGCCTCCACCATTATGCCACGCATATTTTTCTCCTGCAGCTGCTGCACCAGTTCGGCGTTGTCTACCTCTGCCGGCACGGCGTGGATGACGAGCTTCGGTCTCGCCCTCTTCGGCTCGCTCGTCACCAAACCAGCTTTCACAAAGTCAGCTGATTCGGCGACACGCTTCAATTCGCCGCTGCTGCAGACCTCCACTGCAACACCCTCCTTCAGCCGCCGTACAGCACGGACGCGTACGTCCGCCAGCGACTTTCCCGCCTCCAACACTCTCTTTCTCACCTCCTCAGTTGGCACACCCGCTGCAGCAGCCTTCACCACCAGCGCGAAGGTTTGTGCCGGTGGAGGCGGCAAAGGCACCAGCTTCCTCGGCCTTGGAACAGGCCGTGGCACAATCCATGGATTTGCCGCAACGGCGACTGGCGCAGTGGCGGGGACCACCACCCCCCCGCGGATCGGGTGAGTGCCGCGAGTGGCAGCCGCAACAGCAGGAACACGCTGTGACGGAGAGACCGTCGCCGTACTCTCCAGCCTACCCTGCAGATAGGAGAGCCTCTTCTCCAACATGGTGGCAGCAGCAGCAGCTTCAGCCACAAGCATCAAGACCGCACTTATGGCTCCAGGTGCCCTGTTCGTCGCCAGGTCGTGAACACCTTGCCCTACACTCTTCAGTGCGTCCATCAATGAGGGTGCACTGGCTGCCTTCCGCCGTAACTTCTCCGACTTCTGCACCTCATCCGTCGACAGCACCTCCGCCACCTCAGCAGCCGCCTCCTTCACTTCCGCAGCAGCCTCCTTCGCAACCTCCCGCAAGGTCGCCAGCGGCACCTCATCACTGGGGAAGCACTCCGCCTCCGCCAGGTCCAGCGTCAGACGCCTCTTCTTTACGGACGCTCTCCGCTTCACCATCGCGATAATGGTCGCGACGAAACTCTTCACGACGCGTCAAAAACGCGGAAGACACGAAAATCACAAAAAACGCGAAAAACGCAAAATCTGCGAAAAACGCGAAAATTCAGAAAAAAAAAAAAAAAAAAAAAAAAAAAAAAAAAAAAAAAAAAAAAAAAAAAAAAAAAAAATGGCGGCCGTCGACGAAATTCGTCGAACCTTAAAAATTCGCTCGGTCGCTCGCCGGCGATTTTTTGGTCTCGAGTGGACCCGTCTACAAACCTCCACTTGGTTCGGTACCAAGTGGACTCTCTGAAATCGTCTCACAATCAGCTGTTTCACACGCGCCAAATGTACCGATCAGCTGTTCGCCAGATGTGCACACCAGATGTTGCCAATAAATTTCGCACAAGCAGAGTACCGCTATGCAGCCTCTGCTTATGGAAAATTAGCACAGGCCAAATTTATGACCTTGTTTACAAAATCTAATCAGTCTTTTTATGACCGTCTGGCCTTCTTTTTCACTTTATTGTTCACACAATTTACACGTAAATGTCCGTATTCAGTTTATTATGTCTTCAGCACTTTTATTACACACGAAAATTTCGCACAAGCAGAGTACCGCTATGCAGCCTCTGCTTATGGGAAATTAACTCGTACCGAATTTACGACCTTGTTTACTCGAATTTGCCAGTCTATTTATAGACAAATTATGGTCTTTCAGTTTATTGTCTATTTCAATTTCAAATCAATTTTATTTCTCGTCTACCGAATATAACTGCACGATGCAATATATTTATGACTATTTATTTTCACTTCAATTTATTTGCAATGCTTTATTATACAACTCGAAATTCCGGAGAAAAACGCAAACACGACCGCACTGTTCGAAATCTCAAACACGACTGAGTAGATAGGGACAGAAGAAATCTCGTTAATCCATTCATGCGCGTCACTAATTAGATGACGAGGCATTTGGCTACCTTAAGAGAGTCATAGTTACTCCCGCCGTTTACCCGCGCTTACTTGAATTTCTTCACTTTGACATTCAGAGCACTGGGCAGAAATCACATTGTGTCAACACCCGTTGGGGCCATCACAATGCTTTGTTTTAATTAGACAGTCGGATTTCCCAAGTCCGTGCCAGTTCTGAATTGATTGTTAATTGATAGTCGTTATAAATATATAAAAAGTAAATTTTATAAATTATTAGCAAGAAAGTTCCGTAATTTGGTTACGTAAACTTCTATCCGGGAAATCAACAATTTAAAAAATCATCTCTTTACCCAGAACGAGTACATAAAACCATTTTATTACTTTCCAATCAAGCCCGACTATCTCAATCTTCAGAGCCAATCCTTATCCCGAAGTTACGGATCTAATTTGCCGACTTCCCTTACCTACATTATTCTATCGACTAGAGACTCTTCACCTTGGAGACCAGCTGCGGATATAGGTACGGCCTGTTAAGAAGTTTGCGTTTCCTTACCATAAATTTTCAAGGCCCGAGGAGAAAATATCGACACAGCAGTAAATGCCATGCTCTTCTAGTCCATTCACCATATCTCTCTTCGAAAGACTTCCATGGTGATACGACTATGAAACAGAAAAGAAAACTCTTCCGATACCTCTCGACGGTTTCTTTATGGTTATTTCTGTTACCAGGATGAGCAAAAAGCCCATTTTTAATAACAAACGTATACTTAACAGGTTACGGAATTGGAACCGTATTCCCTTTCGTTTAAATATATATATTAACTAATAGTTTATATATATACATTGGTTTTCACCATAAACTTAGGACCGACTAACTCGTGATCAACCACTGTTCACACGAAACCCTTCTCCACTTCAGTCCTCCAAGGTCTCATTCGATTATTTGCTACTACCACCAAGATCTGTACCAATGGCGGCTCCATGCAGGCTTACGCCAAACACTTCAACGCACACCATCGTACCCTCCTACTCACTAAAGCTTTAAGATTTATTAATTTATAAATCATTTGCTTTAGCGGTAATGTATAGGCATACAACTTGAGCGCCATCCATTTTAAGGGCTAGTTGCTTCGGCAGGTGAGTTGTTACACACTCCTTAGCGGTTTACGACTTCCATGTCCACCGTCCTGCTGTTTTAAGCAAGCAACGCCTTTCATGGTATCAGTATGAGTTGTCAATTTTGGCGCCGTAACATTACGTTTGGTTCATCCCACAGCGCCAGTTCTGCTTACCAAAAGTGGCCCACTAGGCACAATATATCATAACCTAATCTTCATATCAAGAAAGATAAGGTTCTTACCCATTTAAAGTTTGAGAATAGGTTAAGGTCGTTTCGGCCCTAATGCCTCTAATCATTCGCTTTACCAGATAAGATTATATTATATAATATTTATTTGCACCAGCTATCCTGAGGGAAACTTCGGAGGGAACCAGCTACTAGATGGTTCGATTGGTCTTTCGCCCCTATACCCAATTCTGACAATCGATTTGCACGTCAGAACTGTTTCGGTCTTCCATCAGGGTTTCCCCTGACTTCAACCTGATCAGGTATAGTTCACCATCTTTCGGGTCACAACATATATGCTCAAGGTACGCTTTAGTTAGAGGTATAAATAATATCAGATATTAAAATACATAACTATATAAAACGTCCCTGGATGAACTTTATAATAATAGTAAATATTAAATATAAAATAATCCAATATTAACATTTAAGTTAATTACGCCTTTAGGTTTTAAATAATACCTAATGACTTGCACATATGTTAGACTTCTTGGTCCGTGTTTCAAGACGGGTCCCGAAGGTATTCTAAATCTAAAGCATTGTCAATAATATAAATGCTTATAATATATATATTTATAAAATATATACATATATATTTACAACATCTTCATTGATGTTAGCATTATATATTTATGTGCTGTTATATATTTATCCAGTATTATATTTGCAATTTTATAAAATATAAGCCATAACAGCTAATACATATATAAACTTTTTTAC
>CATQJD010000037.1:157500-170000 GCA_958298945.1 Atherix ibis | reverse complement strand
TTATATATATCATATTAAGTTCTCATAATTATAAGTATATTTATACATTAAACCAAAAATAGAAATATAAATTAGTAAATACTTATTATTCCAACACAACAACCAACAATACAATATCAATATGTTAAAGTTAAAAACTTTTATCAAAATGATTTTATATATTATATCATATAATTATTATTATTATGATAAGTTCTTTTTAAAAAAATATATAATATTATATTATTTTTTAAAGCCATAATTAATATAAGTGTAAATACTTATTAATACTTTTTCTTATAAGTATATAATACATCATATATCCATCACCCATCCTCCGCAACTAATAAATAATTATTAATGCATAACAAGTATAAATATTATACATGCTACCTTATATTTAATACACATATATATATATTTATATATCTGCATAGTAAATATTCGAATCATCGAGCATAGGTTAAGTTTCAGTGGATCGCAGTATGGTAGCTGCTCTTCCATTAACAACACCTTGCCCGATACCAAAGTCGTTTACAATTGATTCAAGGTATTACATTATATATGAAAACAATTTGTATTATATAATTGGCACTTAACATGAATCTCGTGCATAATAAGAAACACATTACCCATATTATATTACTAATTGGTTTCGGTAAAAAACATTTTCGCTAAATTACTTATGTAGTCTAGCTTACAACGTCATATTACCATATAATATAATTAACCCCATTACTATTATTACAATCCAGCACGGATACGACCTTAGAGGCGTTCAGGCATAATCCAGCGGACGTAGCATCATACCACTGTTCTCTCGAACAAGTATTGTACCAATTGTCCGTACCTGCGGTTCCTCTCGTACTACGCAGGAATGCTGTTGTAATAACTATATTTGTCATCAGTAGGGTAAAACTAACCTGTCTCGCGACGGTCTAAACCCAGCTCACGTTCCCTTGTATGGGTGAACAATCCAACGCTTGGTGAATTTTGCTTCACAATGATAGGAAGAGCCGACATCGAAGGATCAAAAAGCGACGTCGCTATGAACGCTTGGCCGCCACAAGCCAGTTATCCCTGTGGTAATTTTTCTGACACCTCTTGTTAAAAACTCTTTAAACCAAAAGGATCGATAGGCCGAGCTTTTGCTGTCTCTGTATGTACTGAATACCGAGATCAAGTCAGCATTTGCCCTTTTGCTCTATGTGTGGTTTCTGTCCGCACTGAGCTGGCCTTGGGACACCTCCGTTATTATTTGAGAGATGTACCGCCCCAGTCAAACTCCCTACCTGGAAATGTCCTTGAATTGGATCATATCTAAGTATAAGAGTTATACCGAATTAAACTAATATTTTAAAATTCACAAAAGCAAAAATTATAATTTCATTATAATTTGTTTGGTATGTATAACAAACTCATAATATTTCAAACAAGAAACTTGTATCAAAACAAAACACCATAAAAACATATAAATACATTTTAAGAATGGCTATGTATATAATACACGTTCCATTTAATCAAGTAAGTAAGGAAACAATAAGAGTAGTGGTATTTCATTGTTGATATTAAATCGAAATTTAATATCTCCCACTTATGCTACACCTCTTAGGTCTCCTTACATTGCCAGATTAGAGTCAAACTCAACAGGGTCTTCTTTCCCCGCTAATTATTCCAAGCCCGTTCCCTTGGCTGTGGTTTCGCTAGATAGTAGATAGGGACAGTGAAAGGTTATTATTTAACGTGATTTTGTTGCCAATGCTTTAGACCACGAGTCGCCTACGACTATAGGGATCGAGATACGCTCAATCAACGCACCACCATTACTGGCAGTTAGCAGATAGAATCAGTTACAAGCTGACTCTCCACCTGCTGGTGGCGAGGACTATCTAAACCTCTACTGTCATAAGCAGTGACAGTGCCCGAGATAAGTGCAATGCATTGCTACATTTGCCAGTTACCTCACACCTGCGATCCGAAGACCGTACCCGCGACATGGGTATTAACCACAACCACCACGTTGCTGCCAAATGGCGCCTCACCTCGATCGGGCACAGTATATTCTACTGTGGGGCTCCCGATCCCCGTGGTACCCATTTTTGTTTTAAGAGTACTTTGGTTTGTACTCCGCTCGTTAAAGCTACGGTAAGGAATCTTGTAAATTCCTAGGCACCGCTAGGCCAGCTCAGGTACGCGGGTTCGCCAAAACCCGAAGGTACAACCGGAATCGACCTTGGTCTTTCACCCGGTTGTAGCCACCCTGCGTGTCATTCACGCACTCATTCACGCACCATTCTCATTCTTCTCTCAAAAAGTGCCACGGCAAACGCATTCAAGCATTCATACCTTTCTCTCACGCTCAATACACCACTCACATCCACACTATCACCATTCACTACGATCCCACAAGCACCTAAGTCACGCAAATCCCCATACAGGCTACACTCTACGAGAAGGTGCTTAGCACTCTCCTCCGCCGCCCCGCATGGGCATCTAGCCTCCGTGGCCAGTCCACGCCTGCACAGGAACCCATTCATACTGCCATGCCCCGTGAGCAAATACCCAAGGGACAGACCAAACTCAAATCCATACGCAGATGCAAAGCACACATTCGGAATGAACATATGCGTCCATCTGCCATTCACACTCTCATCCCATCGTTGCTGCCATATCTCACGCATCTTGTTCAGAACCAGTACACGCTGATGGCGCGGACTGAGATTCCGAACATCATCATTCATAACCGCACAACCTTCAAGCGGGATGCCCCGCCGTAGACGGTAGTGGATGCTTCCACGAAGCACCTCCAAGTCCCATGGAATTTCTCCCATGAGAACCTGCATCGCCTCAGTTGAAACGGTTCTACACACATTTAAACACGCATACAGAACCAAACGCTGGACCGAATTTATGCCCACCCTCGCGTACTGGTGGCGCATAGTATCAGCCCACACACACGATGCATACATAGCACACGGAACAAACACACTCCTATACAGGACTCTCACCACTCTGGCTTGGAGCCCCCATTCCTTGCGGAGCACCCGCACCAGCATACCAACCAAACCGGCTACGCGCCCCCTTAGACGTTGCAAGTGAGGCCGAAAGCTCAGCCTCTCTCCAACCTTAAGTCCAAGGTACTTCACTTCACGCGCGTATCGGACCCCAACCGCCTCCATACGAATATTGGGCGGCCTACTGGCCGCCAAGGATCCCTTCAGAAGCATACATTCAGTTTTCCTTTCGGAAACTTTCACACCCATCCTTTCTCCCCATTCACAAACCATACGCATGTAGCGGCTTCCCGCCACCTCCACCGCGGACCTACTCCCCCCCTCAATCAAGAGTAGAAGATCATCCGCATATGCGACCACAACACAACCGGCCTCCTCCAACTGAACCAGGAGACCATTCATCATCATATTCCAGATGGCAGGGCCGGCCACAGATCCCTGCGGACAGCCACGCACCATCTGGCGAACAATTCTCCCATTGCTCCCACACACCACTGCATACCTTTCGTGGAAGTAGCTTCGCCATAGCGGAGCCTCCTCACACGAAACCTCTTCCAGTCGCTCAAAGATGCGGTCCCATCGTAAGCAGTTGAACGCAGACTTGAAATCCACAAACACACCGCATACATACTTACTCACACTTCCATCCACATACTGTCGTACACGCATCCAGGCATCCTCAGTCGATTTACCTTTCGTAAATCCATACTGAGAGCCGGACACATTGAAGTCTGCCAACTTCACATTCAACCGGTGTACCATCATTCGCTCGAGGACCTTGCCGAATACTGGCAGTAAACATATCGGCCTGTAGGAGGACGGGTCAGTCCGAATCCCGTCCGGAGACTTAGGAAGGATGACCACGTCTCCTACTTTCCATTCACGCGGAAACACACCACTCTCCAGGCATTCACCGTAAAGGCTACTCACATGTGCGGGAATAGTCCGCCAGACACTTCTCATCATCTTACCAGTCACGCCATCCAATCCTGGGGCACTTCGCACCTTCGTGCTCCACACAGATTGATCGATCTCTCCCCATTCAAATGGCAGGGGGTACCGCCTGCCTACATTCACCTCTTCCTGCCGTTCCATCCCAGGAAAGAAATCATTCATCAGTGCATTCACACTGTCCTCCCAATTGCTTGTGTACCCGTCATTTACTCTGATACTCGAAATATCATTCCGAGCACCTTTACGCATACATAAACGATACACCGGACCCCATACATCCGCATTTCCAATTTCATCCACATACTTCTGCCAGTGCTTTTCCTTGGCAAATCTTATATTTGCCACATACTCAGCTCTGGCCGCCCTGAAGGTCACACCTTCAGTGTGCGCATCTACACCACGGCGTCTACAACGTTGGTAGATTCTACGCAACCTACCAACTTTTCTTCTTTCCACCCCTAGCTCCCGGTTCCACCACGGAGCCACTTTCCTACGCCCCTCTACTCTTTTACTCATGCATCTGTCATTCACCGCATTCACACACCTACTCAGCTCAACCACCTTTTCCTCCAACCGCATCGACTGAAACCTCACCAACTCACAGATCTCAGCCGCGACCTCTTCCCCGTAGACCATCCAGTCTACCCCACCGGTATGCCACCGTCTACCACGGGCAGAAACCCCGCAATGGTCATCCACTGGTGCAGTCACCACCAGCTCAATGAGGTTGTGATCGCTCACCCCCCACTCAGGCAATATTCTCCACTCATACTCGTAACAGTCAGCAGCACGATTGCACAGTGTGACATCGATGTCACTCTGCCCATTCGGTCCGCTGAAAGTATACCATTCACTCGGAACATTCAGTACATTCATACTACCGGCCAGAATCCACTCCTCGAGCTGCCTGCCCCTCACACAACTCGGTTGGCCAGTATCCCCCCTCTTACTATACCAGAGAGGAGAAACAGCATTCGCATCCATACCAATCAGTACAGGCGAACGTCCACACTTAGCCAACACTGCATCAAGATACCGCAGGTACGGCTCTATTTCAGATCCGAACCTACAGTACACCGATACAGCGTACAGCTCTATTCCCCCCTTCTTGATATACACGCACACACCGAATTCATTAGAACATTCATCCACACGAACAACATCCATTCCCACGCCAACAACAGAGACGGCCGAGTCAATTTTGCCCCCGACCCTGGCACTGGTGAAAGTCCTGGCGGATCTTCCCAATCCGCACACCGATCCATCATGGGAGTATGGCTCCTGGATCAGTGCTATATCTACCTCATTCTCGCACATATATACACTCAACTCATTCATAACCGCAGCAGACGCATTCCCATTTATTTGGATGCACCTAATCATTTTAGGCGACAATCCTCATTCGTTCTCTTTCGCACAACCTAACATACACCGGGCAGTCCTCCGACATGACGGAGTGCGCGCCCGGAAGTCCCCGCAGATGGCAGTTTCGGCAACACTCTACGTTCGGGCATTCCCGAGCGAGATGGTCACCACTACCGCACCTGCTGCAGAGCCTTCCAGCCCGCCTACAGCCATCCCGAAGGTGCCCGAAATCCAGGCAACCGTGGCACCTGCGTACCAATTCGTACTCACGAATCGGCAAGCACAACCAACCCACGAAAACACGCCTCTCACTCAACATTTTCTCCTTCACCCTGCTACTTACTTCAATCACTACCATATTCTTACCATCCTTTCCTGTCGTCCTTCTCAGTACAGATATCTCCTTGTCCGTCTCCTCCGATATGCCGCGCATATTTTTCTCCTTCAGCTGCTGCACGAGCTCCACGTTGGTTACCTCAGTCGGCACAGCGTGAATAACGAGCTTTGGCCTAGCCCTCTTCGGCTCACTCGTCACTAGGCCAGCCTTAGCTAGTTCAGCTGACTGCGCAACTCGCTGCAACTCACTGCTGCTGCACACCTCCACCGCAACGCCTTCCTGCAGTCGCCGTACAGCACGGACGCGAACATCCGCCAGCGCCTTTCCTGCCTCCAAGACCCTTTTCTTCACCTCATCCGTAGGCACACCCGCAGCGACGGCCTTCACAACCAACGCATACGTTCTTGCCGCAGGAGGAGGCAAAGCGACCAGCTTTCTCGGCCTTGGAGTCGGTCGCGGCGTAATCCATGGTCCCGCCGTAACGGCTGCCACCGCTGTGGCCCCAGCCACTGTGGTGGCCCCAACCACCTTCCCATCACGGATCGGGCGAGCGCTACGGTTGGGCACTGCAGCTGCAGCAAGACCCGAGGGCGGAGTGACTTTCGCCAAGCTCTCCAGCCTGCCCTTGAGGTAGGCATTCTCAGCTGCCAAGATCTCAACCTTGCCTTTGTTGCAGGCATTTTCCATCTCCAACGCGGAGACGGCATCGCCGATATCTCCTACGGCAAGCAGCACCGCACCCAGCTGGGCGGCTGTAATTGCATGACCCGTCGCCAGGCCAGCAATACCCTGCACAGCACATTTCAGCGCGTCTCGCACTGAAGACACGCTGGCTGGCTTTTTACGCCGTCTAGTGGCACTATCAGGCGACAACTCTTCACGGACAGCAGCTTCCGGTACGTCAAATTGCTTGGGATCCGTCATCGGAACCTCCGGCACACCAACCTCAATCGCACAATCGTCCACAACAGCAGCTTCAAAAATAGATGCGGACACCAGATCCGCCTCTACCTCATCCAGAAGAAGACGCCTCTTCTTCTCCGATGGGCGCTTCTTTTTCTCCGTCTTCATTTGCGGGGCGCCACAAAATACAAAATCGGAATCAAAATCACGAAATACGTGAAAACTACAATCAAAATCGCAAAACCGAAAATCTAAAAAATGTCGAAATAATGAAATTTTATTTTTTCTTTATTTTTTGTTCAAAAGTACGCAAAAAAAAAAAAAAAAAAAAAAAAAAAAAAAAAAAAAAAAAAAAAAAAAAAAAAAAAAAAAAAAAAATGGCGGCCGTCGACGAAATGCGTCGGTGAATAAAAAATTATTCGGTCGCTCGCCGGCGATTTTTCGGTCCCAACTGGACTCGTCTACAAACCTCCCACTTGGTTGGTACCAAGTGGTCACTCCTACAGCCTCTCAATATCAGCTGTGGCCTTGAACCACAACAGCTGCTCCCGCCAGATGTTCAAACAAAATTTTCGCACAAGCAGAGTACCGCTATGCAGCCTCTGCTTATGGAAAATTTAACTAGCACAATTTGTGCGGTCCTTTTTGACTGTCTGTCCGCAGTTTCTGTGCACAAATTGCACGTACGAAATCCCCGAAACGACAGAGCAAAAATGCAATGTACGTACGTAAAATTATCGTACGTACGGCAATGTTTCTGCGTTTTTTCGCACTTCTACACCTTTAATCAGTCCGAATTTTCGGCTGCACTTAGGCAGACACTAGCACTTGCCTTTTCTTTAGAAAGATGTACAAAATAACGTATCTTATTGTTCGTTTTAATAACTTTCCCGCTAAGAATCACTTTCGCGAGCTAAAAACTGTAAAACACAATTACCACTAAATAATTTGTTTTTTTTCGCACAAAATCGAAAACACGACCGTACCGTTCGACAATTCAAACACGACTGAGTAGATAGGGACAGTGAAAGGTTATTATTTAACGTGATTTTGTTGCCAATGCTTTAGACCACGAGTCGCCTACGACTATAGGGATCGAGATACGCTCAATCAACGCACCACCATTACTGGCAGTTAGCAGATAGAATCAGTTACAAGCTGACTCTCCACCTGCTGGTGGCGAGGACTATCTAAACCTCTACTGTCATAAGCAGTGACAGTGCCCGAGATAAGTGCAATGCATTGCTACATTTGCCAGTTACCTCACACCTGCGATCCGAAGACCGTACCCGCGACATGGGTATTAACCACAACCACCACGTTGCTGCCAAATGGCGCCTCACCTCGATCGGGCACAGTATATTCTACTGTGGGGCTCCCGATCCCCGTGGTACCCATTTTTGTTTTAAGAGTACTTTGGTTTGTACTCCGCTCGTTAAAGCTACGGTAAGGAATCTTGTAAATTCCTAGGCACCGCTAGGCCAGCTCAGGTACGCGGGTTCGCCAAAACCCGAAGGTACAACCGGAATCGACCTTGGTCTTTCACCCGGTTGTAGCCACCCTGCGTGTCATTCACGCACTCATTCACGCACCATTCTCATTCTTCTCTCAAAAAGTGCCACGGCAAACGCATTCAAGCATTCATACCTTTCTCTCACGCTCAATACACCACTCACATCCACACTATCACCATTCACTACGATCCCACAAGCACCTAAGTCACGCAAATCCCCATACAGGCTACACTCTACGAGAAGGTGCTTAGCACTCTCCTCCGCCGCCCCGCATGGGCATCTAGCCTCCGTGGCCAGTCCACGCCTGCACAGGAACCCATTCATACTGCCATGCCCCGTGAGCAAATACCCAAGGGACAGACCAAACTCAAATCCATACGCAGATGCAAAGCACACATTCGGGATGAACATATGCGTCCATCTGCCATTCACACTCTCATCCCATCGTTGCTGCCATATCTCACGCATCTTGTTCAGAACCAGTACACGCTGATGGCGCGGACTGAGATTCCGAACATCATCATTCATAACCGCACAACCTTCAAGCGGGATGCCCCGCCGTAGACGGTAGTGGATGCTTCCACGAAGCACCTCCAAGTCCCATGGAATTTCTCCCATGAGAACCTGCATCGCCTCAGTTGAAACGGTTCTACACACATTTAAACACGCATACAGAACCAAACGCTGGACCGAATTTATGCCCACCCTCGCGTACTGGTGGCGCATAGTATCAGCCCACACACACGATGCATACATAGCACACGGAACAAACACACTCCTATACAGGACTCTCACCACTCTGGCTTGGAGCCCCCATTCCTTGCGGAGCACCCGCACCAGCATACCAACCAAACCGGCTACGCGCCCCCTTAGACGTTGCAAGTGAGGCCGAAAGCTCAGCCTCTCTCCAACCTTAAGTCCAAGGTACTTCACTTCACGCGCGTATCGGACCCCAACCGCCTCCATACGAATATTGGGCGGCCTACTGGCCGCCAAGGATCCCTTCAGAAGCATACATTCAGTTTTCCTTTCGGAAACTTTCACACCCATCCTTTCTCCCCATTCACAAACCATACGCATGTAGCGGCTTCCCGCCACCTCCACCGCGGACCTACTCCCCCCCTCAATCAAGAGTAGAAGATCATCCGCATATGCGACCACAACACAACCGGCCTCCTCCAACTGAACCAGGAGACCATTCATCATCATATTCCAGATGGCAGGGCCGGCCACAGATCCCTGCGGACAGCCACGCACCATCTGGCGAACAATTCTCCCATTGCTCCCACACACCACTGCATACCTTTCGTGGAAGTAGCTTCGCCATAGCGGAGCCTCCTCACACGAAACCTCTTCCAGTCGCTCAAAGATGCGGTCCCATCGTAAGCAGTTGAACGCAGACTTGAAATCCACAAACACACCGCATACATACTTACTCACACTTCCATCCACATACTGTCGTACACGCATCCAGGCATCCTCAGTCGATTAGTAGATAGGGACAGAAGAAATCTCGTTAATCCATTCATGCGCGTCACTAATTAGATGACGAGGCATTTGGCTACCTTAAGAGAGTCATAGTTACTCCCGCCGTTTACCCGCGCTTACTTGAATTTCTTCACTTTGACATTCAGAGCACTGGGCAGAAATCACATTGTGTCAACACCCGTTGGGGCCATCACAATGCTTTGTTTTAATTAGACAGTCGGATTTCCCAAGTCCGTGCCAGTTCTGAATTGATTGTTAATTGATAGTCGTTATAAATATATAAAAAGTAAATTTTATAAATTATTAGCAAGAAAGTTCCGTAATTTGGTTACGTAAACTTCTATCCGGGAAATCAACAATTTAAAAAATCATCTCTTTACCCAGAACGAGTACATAAAACCATTTTATTACTTTCCAATCAAGCCCGACTATCTCAATCTTCAGAGCCAATCCTTATCCCGAAGTTACGGATCTAATTTGCCGACTTCCCTTACCTACATTATTCTATCGACTAGAGACTCTTCACCTTGGAGACCAGCTGCGGATATAGGTACGGCCTGTTAAGAAGTTTGCGTTTCCTTACCATAAATTTTCAAGGCCCGAGGAGAAAATATCGACACAGCAGTAAATGCCATGCTCTTCTAGTCCATTCACCATATCTCTCTTCGAAAGACTTCCATGGTGATACGACTATGAAACAGAAAAGAAAACTCTTCCGATACCTCTCGACGGTTTCTTTATGGTTATTTCTGTTACCAGGATGAGCAAAAAGCCCATTTTTAATAACAAACGTATACTTAACAGGTTACGGAATTGGAACCGTATTCCCTTTCGTTTAAATATATATATTAACTAATAGTTTATATATATACATTGGTTTTCACCATAAACTTAGGACCGACTAACTCGTGATCAACCACTGTTCACACGAAACCCTTCTCCACTTCAGTCCTCCAAGGTCTCATTCGATTATTTGCTACTACCACCAAGATCTGTACCAATGGCGGCTCCATGCAGGCTTACGCCAAACACTTCAACGCACACCATCGTACCCTCCTACTCACTAAAGCTTTAAGATTTATTAATTTATAAATCATTTGCTTTAGCGGTAATGTATAGGCATACAACTTGAGCGCCATCCATTTTAAGGGCTAGTTGCTTCGGCAGGTGAGTTGTTACACACTCCTTAGCGGTTTACGACTTCCATGTCCACCGTCCTGCTGTTTTAAGCAAGCAACGCCTTTCATGGTATCAGTATGAGTTGTCAATTTTGGCGCCGTAACATTACGTTTGGTTCATCCCACAGCGCCAGTTCTGCTTACCAAAAGTGGCCCACTAGGCACAATATATCATAACCTAATCTTCATATCAAGAAAGATAAGGTTCTTACCCATTTAAAGTTTGAGAATAGGTTAAGGTCGTTTCGGCCCTAATGCCTCTAATCATTCGCTTTACCAGATAAGATTATATTATATAATATTTATTTGCACCAGCTATCCTGAGGGAAACTTCGGAGGGAACCAGCTACTAGATGGTTCGATTGGTCTTTCGCCCCTATACCCAATTCTGACAATCGATTTGCACGTCAGAACTGTTTCGGTCTTCCATCAGGGTTTCCCCTGACTTCAACCTGATCAGGTATAGTTCACCATCTTTCGGGTCACAACATATATGCTCAAGGTACGCTTTAGTTAGAGGTATAAATAATATCAGATATTAAAATACATAACTATATAAAACGTCCCTGGATGAACTTTATAATAATAGTAAATATTAAATATAAAATAATCCAATATTAACATTTAAGTTAATTACGCCTTTAGGTTTTAAATAATACCTAATGACTTGCACATATGTTAGACTTCTTGGTCCGTGTTTCAAGACGGGTCCCGAAGGTATTCTAAATCTAAAGCATTGTCAATAATATAAATGCTTATAATATATATATTTATAAAATATATACATATATATTTACAACATCTTCATTGATGTTAGCATTATATATTTATGTGCTGTTATATATTTATCCAGTATTATATTTGCAATTTTATAAAATATAAGCCATAACAGCTAATACATATATAAACTTTTTTACTTTAATACCTTATGATAAATTTTGTTTATAACAGATTACAATGTCTTTTACGGAAAAAATGCACAATAATTATATATTTTATATTAAAACTATATGCTTATTGATGACTTTTCCGCAATTGATATTTAGATTCATCAGGCTTAACCTCTAAACAGTTTCACGTACTTTTTAACTCTCTATTCAGAGTTCTTTTCAACTTTCCCTCACGGTACTTGTTTGCTATCGGTCTCATGGTCATATTTAGTTTTAGATGGAGTTTACCACCCAATTAGTGCTGCACTATCAAGCAACACGACTCTTAAGAAATGTCTTTTAGTATATATTAATGTTTTACGGGCCTGGCACCCTCTTTGGGTAATTGGCCCCCTTTAAGAAGGACTTAAACTATTAATATTTAATACTAAATTATAGACATTCTATACACTGCATCTTATATTTGTAAATAATATACAAAATAACTTAGTGCTGAACTATTTTCTTTTCGCTCGCCGCTACTAAGAAAATCCTTGTTAGTTTCTTTTCCTTCCCTCATTAATATGCTTAAATTCAGGGAGTAGTCTCATATGAGTTGAGGTTATAAATAAATTTTTAAATTTTTTATTATTATAGTCAGTAATTTTTTCTGCTATATAATAATGCTAATATTATATCATTTTTTTAATATTTTATTATATTGTAATAATATTTCATATTTTTTTTATATTTTTATACATTTTTTTTTTATTAATTTGTAAATAATAAATATTTCAAATTTTTTACTTGTATAAAATAGTTTTTTTATTTTGAAATTATATTTTATATAATAATAATATTTTAATGAATATAATAATTGTTAATGTTAAAAATTCTAA